>OX346246.1:58380174-58871255 GCA_947049315.1 Epistrophella euchroma | reverse complement strand
TTCCCTTCTTGAAATTGGTGGTTCTATTTATATTAATGTTTTCGAGCTCATCACGACATTGTTGAATTTAGAAGAAAATTGCTTTAACGGCTGCCTAACTGGAAGTACCTACTACTGTTGTGGTTATGGTGTTTTGTTGAATATCTCACATGATTACCTATAGTTAGCCCGAAAAACACAGAGAAGTTGGGTAACCAATTAGATCTAGAGATGTTTAAATATTCGCAAAAAAATCTAATTCAAGAGGCAAGACTAACTAACGAAAAATAATTAGATGTTTTGCAGGGCAACTGCCTCTTGCGAAGACTGACAAATCCTCAAGAGTATCTCCTCGAGTATCGCCGCTCAATTTAAGTCATTCGCATTCGAACTAGACACTATTTCTTCATTAGCTGTTGTGCCACAAAATTTATTTATTTAAATGCCATTTCCCTAGGTTTTCATAATTATTTATTTTGTATGAATTAATTCATTATTATTTAATTAATTATTTTCTTTAACAAATTCTCATTATTTATTTA
Organism: Epistrophella euchroma; assembly: GCA_947049315.1. Classification (NCBI taxonomy): domain Eukaryota; kingdom Metazoa; phylum Arthropoda; class Insecta; order Diptera; family Syrphidae; genus Epistrophella; species Epistrophella euchroma. The sequence goes on along the minus strand of OX346246.1, from coordinate 58,870,734 downwards.
CAGAAACTTAATTGAAAAAGTACTTCTCATGCTTGACGTTAACGAAGAAAAGCTAAAAATGTCTCTCAGGAAATAGTCGACTTCGAAATCCTTCTTGCCAATGCAACTCTCCTCCGGAAGACACAAAAACACTACCATATTTTCAACCACCCATATCATTGCTGAAAACAGCTTATCCTTACATTGATTGGAATAGATACTTAGCTGGAATACAACACAACAATACACAGCATCGGAAATAAACCAAAATCAAACAGTTTTACTCAACTTGGAGTAAAGTACTATGAAAATCTTTACTATGTTCTTTTGCAAACTGAAAATGTTACAAATGGCCAATTACATGATTTGGCGGTGTGTTCTTTTTGTAATTATTTCCCTAGACGATAATTTCCGTGGAGCATGGGATTGATTTTAACACAGCTGTAACTGGACAAGTAGAACCGAATCCTCTTTGGAGGATTTGTGTGAATCAAATTAATTGGAATATGGGAATGGCAACATCGGGAATGTTTATTCAGAAATATTTCGATGAGTCGAGTAAGAATGAAACAATCGAAATCATCAATTCACTTAAGCAAACTTTTAATGAGAATCTTCGCCAGTTAGACTGGATCGACGCAGATACAAAGGCTTATGCTAGTAAAAAGGCCAATGCAATGAGAGTTGCCGCTGGTTATCCGGATTATATTCGATCAGAGAAAATTCTAAATAAACTTTACGAGAATATTGATATTTTAGAAGGAAAACACTTTGAGAACTGCTTAGCCATAACAAAAAATACCCGCCAAAAGAGTCGAGATCGACTCTTTAAGCCATTCGACAAAGACCACTGGTTTCTTCCACCGACTATGGTTAATGCACTCTATGATACTGGAGCTAACCGGATCATCATACTAGCCGGTCTACTGCAACCTCCAGTCTTCCATAAGTACTTTCCGCAATCCCTAAATTATGGTGCCATTGGTATGTTCATGGGACATGAGCTAATTCATGGTTTTGATGATATTGGTCGAAAGTTCGATGTAGTAGGTAATTCTTTGAAGTGGTGGAGCCCCGAGGCTATTGCACAATTCGAAGAGAGGCAGAAATGTTTCTTGGAACAATATGAGAACTTTGCTAAGAAGGACCAGACTTTTAAGAGTATAGCAACGTTGAGTGAGAATCTTGCCGATAATGGTGGATTAAGGTTGGCTTTTAAAGCTTATCAAAAATGGAAACAGACAAATAATACGAAATCGAAAATTGGTGAGGAAACTTTCGCAAATATGAAATTCAACGAGGAACAGTTGTTCTTTCTAAGCTTTGCTCAATTATTTTGTTCGGCATTACGGCCCGAAGCTTTGGTAGAATCACGTAGCTATGAATCTCATAGTCCTAGGAAATATCGGGTCCTGGGTGCACTTACGAATTTCGAAGAATTTTCCGAAGCTTATGGATGTCCTTTGAATAGTACCATGAATCCAATCAAAAAGTGCCGGCTATGGTAGGGAGACCAACTTTTTTTTAAGAAACTTATTATAGCGTTAAGATCAAATTTTGTACAGTTTTATAAATAAAGTGTTATATACGAAGATTTTGTTTTTTTTTTTACCAATTGTGCCATACTCAATGGGGGAAGGTTTTCGAGTGTTCTATTACAATCCCACAAGTGGGGTTCTAACATTCCCTAATGCCGATGATTGCGCCTATCGGACATTGGCCGTTTGAAGTTTGGGTGCTTTAGAAACTGCGTAAGATTAGGTACAAATAACTATGGAGTCGCAGTAATAATGATACTATTCCTACCTGGAACCAGTTCCTGGGTAACGTTGAACACATAAACAGAATATATAATTTCACGTTTAAACTGATTTACTCACTTGCCTAAGATAAAGACATATAATATAATAAGATTGTCCGTTTGACCTGAGAGGTTATTTCCCGCCCGATGCATTGCTCTATTTAGCCAGAGATGGTAGTTCTTCTAATCCAGCACGTTCGTAAAACTGCAGATAGGCAACTTCCTTATAGTCGAGGCGTCCTCGCACAAGTGGTAACAGAGCAAATTTGCTTGAAAAATCATCATTTAGAGCGTACACATTAGACAAAACTGTCAGTCATGAGCGATAATGTGTACAACGCTTTAGGCTATGTCTGATCGTGACCCAATACCCTATCAAGATTGGGTCAGAGAAACCCTAAAACTGCCATGATACCGGCCTCAATCTTCCCAATCCAAACAGGGTCCAAGATATATGTATAGGCTAAAGTATAGGAAATCAAGTCCTGGTGGATGAACAATGAAACTCATTTTATGATAATTGAATGTTGACTTAAGCTCACTACACACCACACAATTAACTAGGACCTAGTGACTTACAAATCTCAACCATTCCTGTTTTCGTTTCTCCAGGAATGGAGGGGACCTACAGTTTATTGCCGAAACCGAAGGAGTAATCTTGGAGGTTTTGTCAGTTCCTCGCAAGAGGAGGTGCGTCAAGATGGCGCCGCCACAGACGAACTATAATTAGGTCCTAATTCCTGCATCATTAGATTCTTGAATTCCTTCTGTGGCGGCGCTATCTTGACATCAAGATAGCTCCGCCACAAGTTCCACAAGATCCACAAAGGTTCCACAAGCCAGTTTGGTCACGAAGGAAAGGGGGTAAGAGGTTGATTTTTACATTTTTGAAAAGGACATGGCAAGCCCTTTAATTTAATACCATTATTTTCCCTGTGCATTAATTTTTGGGCGTTTTAGGATTTTCGGTTAAACTGTTAAGGTACATTTCAAGGTAAAATCAAAGAGCACTTTAATTAATATTGCGGCACTTAATTAGCACCTAATTAGGTCCTAATTATTGCATCATTAGATTTTTGAATCTCGTCTGTGGCGGCGTCATTTTGACGCACCTCGCAAGAGGCAGCAGTTGTTTTTTTATAATTATTAGGGGAACGAGGCTGGGAATCGAACCTCTCCGGCATGACAATACTACGCAATAACCATCATGCCACGGCTAATATAAGTTTTACCGTTGCTTTTATAATTTTGTTTCTGTTTTAAATCAATTTTTTTAGAAAACTGCCCACCGCGACTAAACCGAGGGCTGGAATAGATCCCCTCTTCTACGATTTTCGTCTTGTCTCAACAAAACCGACACGCTTTATCTTCTTGTCGCAGCTTATGTGAAATACCCTGTAGAGTTATTATTATTATCTAGTCTTAGCTGTTTATGAAAGAAACTCTAATATCTTCAGACAAAATAAAAGGAAGAACCTAGGTGTAGGTATGTTTTTAAAAGTCTTGGCAAATTTGTATCATGCTTAATGAATTGAGCTATGCAATTTAAAAACAAAATAGCTCAGATATACCTTTATCCGTTCACGGCTTCATTTATTTTTCATTATGGTAGGTATTAAATCCTTTTTTTATTGCCTGAACATTGAACATTCAAGGCTTAAATTTTACAACTTCAAATCAGAAAGATCTAGAAAAGCTACATTTAAAAGCACTTAGATCATTAAATTTATGATATTGTTAAACGCTTGTTAAATTTTTTATTGAAGTTGTTTTTGAATTGGCTCTCCCACTAATTTACTTTATTTCCAGATTAACTTCAGAATTCAGATACTTTGTGTTATCTCAATGCCTTTACCACTTTATACATTTTTCTTTTGGGAAAAAAGAGTGCAGTGCCGCAATATCTAAATGGCAAATTAGCTATCTGTATGTGGGCCTATACTTTTGATAGGGAACCTATTAAACAAATTTGAATTTAACCTTGAATTTCGTCTGATTCACTAGTTGCGCTAGAGATATTTAATAATATTCGGATTCGTTAATCGTAACCTCTGTTGAGGGACTAGAGCCAGTTTTTTTTGAGTACGAGTTAACTTTGAGCTAAATCAGAGTTAGTTAATCATATACAAATATTGTTGACCACCGAATTCTTATTAAAATGCTGAAGCTGAAACATAATTTTTACTTTTGCAAAAACTCATTACTTCTGGTTTCAACAGGCGTGTACCGACTCTTACCGAGAGTCCACAGCAATTTGGACTTCAAAATCGCCATATTTGCTAAACTAGGCAAGCACAGGCGCCTCACCAAATTTCAACTCCCTAGCATTAGTCGTTCCTGAGATATAGGACGCCAAAAATCGCGAAAACCGTAACTGACTGACTCACTGACTGACAGATCATCAAAATTATGGAGCACTTCTAGACACCGTAGAATCTTGTAATTTCGCACATCGGTAGACTTTGTGGTGTATACAAAGGAAAAACTCCAAAATTTGGAATTTTCCATATGGGGGGGCGTGGTATCCGCCCACTTTCACAGAATTGCTATCAATTATTTGGAGCACTTCTGGTTGTTGTAGAATGATGAAATTTGGAAGGGGGCGTGGTATATGCCCACTTCCTAAAATTGGTTTCTAAGTGTTGTAGAATGATGAAATTTGGTATAGAGGCAGGACTTGCAATGTGTGTAAAGAAAAAAAAAATTTAAATTTGATATTTATCATTCAGGGGCGTGGCATCCACCCACTTTCTTAGAACTATGTCTGATTGTTGTTGGATGATGAAATTTGGTAGAGCGATAGGGCTTGCAATGCAAACAAAATTTTAAATTTGATATTTGACATTCAGGGGCGTGGCATCGACCCACTTTCTCAGAAGTGTTGGCAATTATTTGAAGCATTTCCGATTGTTGTAGAATTATGAATTTCGGTAGACCGTTAGGGTTTATAATGTATGCTGGGGAAAACTTAAAAATTTGGGGTTTATCATTCACGGGGCGTGGCATCCACCCACTTTAGTATTATTATTATTGTTTGCTGTACAATGACGATTTGTTATAGTGTTAGAGCTCAGGTGTATTCGAAAATTGAAAATTTAAGATTTTGTGTTAAAAAAAAATACTTTGCAATAAGGAGTGAAATCACACCAAAAACATAAATGTTAAAAAAAGAGCCAAGTTCTCCATGTATACAAAAAACCTTTATGTAACAAGTCAGCCGTAAAAAGTAATGAGAACTAAAAGTTGGCCAAGTTCTAAGTTTATGAAGGTTTATTTCAAATATTTTAAGTAGAGTAATATCGAAACAACTCCAAATTATAAGAGAAATTTCTTATTTAATGATTACTGACTAAAATTTGGTAAGTTTACTTGGCAAGTTTTCTTTTTTCCATCTGAAAATCAAAAGGTTTTGAAAACTTTCCAAGTAAACTTACCAAATTTTAGTCAGTAATCATTAAATAAGAAATTTCTCTCATAATTTGGAGTTGTTTCGCTATCTTAATTGAAATGTCTAAGGAAACTGCCTTTCAATATAGCTTTTAACGGCCTTTAGTCCATGAAATTTTTTTGGCGTTTCGTCCCGGCGATCTCACTTGGACTCATCAGTTGACTAGTGAGGGCCTTGTCAATACGCAATTTCCATTAAGTTCAGTTCATCTTACATAGATTTCATGGTGAATACCTAGTGTGAACTATAACTGCCTTTTCCATAGTGTCGTAACTCGATTTCGATAGCGTTGGACATGAATACCTATTAAATAAATCCAAAGTTTTAATGCTGCTAAAAATATGCTTTTTTTACAAATAAAAACTTTCAATTTGAGTGCGGATGTTGTAGGGATTAATATCAAGGTAACATAGCAAACAAGTCCAACCCTGAGTTGGTCCCCTTTAAACAACATCTTTAACATGCAACAGCCACATCTCCGACATACTTACTTAAAGTTCGAACATCAATATTGACACTTCTTGATCGGCAAAAAAAGGCAGAAAAGTCGCTATATTTACTTTTCGAAATCAAAGTAAATACACTTCACCTTTTTTTTATTTTTTTATTTTAATTGAGATAACCCAACATTTGCACGCGTAGGTGGATTGCTGCAGATCGAGCTATCTCTTACCTTAACCTTTGCATTTCTTCTGTTTATCTTGGTTCGCGCACTTAAGCCTCAGACTCGAGTCAGACAGCGTTCAATATAATGTCACAACGATGTCCTCTGGCAGACATAATAAATCATTAATCGCACAGGATACAAAGGCCCTAAATCATTGATAACTGTTATAGGTAGATATATGGGACTTGGGCACTATCCTCTATAGGTCCTCATATATGCGGTTGAGTTGATGAAGAGAAGGTGTTCTTTATGGATTGTATGTTTTCTTTCTTTTTCGCTATAGATGTCAACAGACCTTGATTGCATTTCATGATAAATAATTCTTTTAGCTTGAAAGAAAACCTTATACTCGTAATTTCTTGAGTTTTTTTTTTTTTGCCTTGTGTTCAAAATAAACAACAAAGAAGTAAGTAATTCGGTTTGACCCTGATTAGTATCCCGAACGTGCCACTTCATATTGTTTATGCAATTCGGATTCGGGACCGAAAAGAGTAGACAGGTAAATTTAGAGTTTTTCATATCAACGATGCTGATCTTTTATAACACTTTTTGATTATAAAAAAAGAAATTCCATACCTGTTGGTTCTGTTTCATACTTTTCGGTGATTCGATAGAAATCTGTCCTCTACGAGAAATGATTTTATGATTTTTAAACAAGTCCTTATGATATGAGACTGCGAGGAAAAATGACAATAAATTGTCATCTGACCAAAATACTAATAAGAATTATTTCAAAATGCTCAAGGACACAACACGATTTGGTTCTTATACGTCTCCTTTTTCGAATGTATATAGTTATAGTTCGGATTCGGACTCTTGCCAAATAAATTTATGTGAATGTAGGTATGCCTCTTCATAATGTAGATATTATTTGTATGTATGTCAATTTTTGAAGAAGAATTATTTATTGATGAAATAATAAACAAATTACCCTCGAATGTAATAAATTACATCCATCTTGATTGCATTTTAAAGCAAAAAATAATAAATAGCCTGCTCTTCCGTAAAGTAATGGCTTTTCATTGAAGACTGAATTTTTAAACAACTGCCCCAACATTTAGGCCGTGTGCGAATACGGTTAAAATCACGTTAAATTTTATCCAAAGCTTAATTTTTGATATTAGTGAGGTGAAGTGAATCTGTATGTAGAATTGTCAAATTTTAATCTCGGGTAAAATTTAATCGAAATTTTAAACGAATTCGCACACGGCCTTAATACGTATCCAAAACGTCAAAATCGAAGACAAGTACTAGTTAATAGTCCAAGAGCCAGCGACAAATATAGTTTCGGCATTTGATAACGAACATTTGTAGCATTATTGTAATCTTTTAATGCTTGTGAAAGTAGGCACCAATCCAGAAGTCTGCAAACCGTTAGGAGGGGGTGTGGGGGCTACGGACTCTCTTGATGTTTGTGAATATTAATCTGATAGTTTTTCAACACTTAGCCGGGAGGTGCGATGGCAACGGACCCAAGGGGCAAACAAAAAAAAAAAACAAATTAAGTTTTTGGAGCCATGGAGCCCCGAATGGGCAAAAACAAAAAATTAAATTGAATCTAATAAAGAGGCTACATACATTGTTGGGGGGGGGGGGGAGATGTTAAAACAATTCTTGTTTTTCTGTTCTAAATTAAAATTGAATTTGAAATTTGAATTATTATAAATTGAAAGAAATGCAACATTGGTATAGTGTGCCCCTTCCACAAAAAAGGAGATACCTTGACCTGTGCCAACTACAGAGGTATATAAGTCTCCTCAACGTCGCATACAAAATCTTGTCATCTGTACTGTGTGATCGCTTAAAACCGTTTGTCAACGATCTGATCGGCCCCTATCAGTGTGGTTTTAGGCCCGGCAAATCAACCGTCGATCAAATGCTCGCACTCCGAAAGATTTTGGAAAAAAAAACCCAGGAGTTTCAAATCGACACACACCACATCTTTATCGATTTTAAAGTCGCATATGATAGCGTAGACAGAGACGAGCTATACAGAGCCATGGCGCATCTCGGCATCCCTGCCAAACTCGTCCGCTTGTGCAGGATGTCGATGGAAAAATCTCGCTGCTCCTTCAAAGTCGGCAAGAACACCACTGAACCCTTTGATGTCGAGAAAGGTTTGAGGCAAGGCGACGCGTTATCATGCAACCGGTTTAACATCGTTCTTGAAGCAATTGTACGCAACTCGCAAGTCAACAACAGAGGTACAATTTTTCAAAATTCCGTTCAACTACTTGCTTATGCAGATGATATTGATCATTGGGAGAACGAAGCGAGCTGTTACCGGCGCGTTTGCAAGTATTGAATCGGAGGCGGCGAAAATGGGTTTGGCTGTTAATGAGGACAAGACGAAGTATATGCTATCATCGAGAAAGGAGTCTCAACATCGTCGACTCGGGCAAAACGACAGGATGGATAGATACAACTTCGAAGTCGTCAAGGATTTTGTCTACCTGGACTCCACTATAACATCGCAAAATGACATCAGTGCAGAGATAAAACGAAGAATTACTCTTACCAATCACTGTTTCTTCGGGCTAAGAAGGCATTTGAGTAATAAAACCCTCTCGCAAAAGAACCAAGGAGACCTTATATAAGACCCTAATCATGCCGGTTCTGCTGTATGGGGCAGAAACATAGACCCTGACAAAAACGGATGAGAATCTACTTGGGTGCTTTGAAAGGAAGATTCTTCGGGTCATCTTCGGTCGACCTGGTCAAAAAGCTTAAAATACAGCTGCTGAGATGGCTGGTAGTCTGGTACACGTGGAGCGTATGGACACCAACGCACCAGCCTGACCCGACGAGTCTTCAAATCTAACCCTGACGTTCTACGCAGCAGAGGAAGACCCCACTTTAGGTGGCGCACACAATTGAAGAACGACTTCAACCAACTTGGAGTGCGTAACTGGAGGCAGCTAGCTAGGGACCGAGCTGGCTGTAGGGGCTTGTTGGTTGAGGCCGTAGTCCATCCTGGGCCAATCAAAGAATAGCTCTTCTTCGGATTAAGAAGGTATTTATGTAGTTTACCCTTATCTCAGAGAACCAAGGAGACCTTATCCCTGTAATGTTGTATGCATGGACCTTGTCAAGAATGGAGGAAGTTTTGAATGGAAGATTTTTCGGATGATTTTAAGTCCAGTGTGTATCGAAGGAGTATGGAGTAAAAGATTCAACAACTAACGTTAAAGGCTTTAAAGTGACGTTGGCCTGGTCAAAAATTAAAAGTACAACGGCTGAGATATCATGGACAATTTAAATGTGCCCGTACCGAGGTACCAGCCTGAAGAGTCTTCGAAGATGCTCGATATTGCCTGACCCAGGTGGCTGGGAGGGCGTCCGTTCGGAACTGTGAGCGTGTCTCTCATGACGATAGCGAGAGCAACCACGTGTAAAGCATACTACTAGACAATGTTAATTATTTTCTTATCAACTATTTATGCATACAAATCATCACAAAGCCAAAACGTCGTTGTTTGATATCAAATAAACCCATTATCTCTGTCCATCGATCAGAAGTTCAATTGAAGAGTACCCAACTACACCTAAATACCCCCCCCCCCCCCCTATCTCCTATTCCTATCCATTATTTTTCATTATTTATTCTTTTTTATTTAACTTATGCAAATCGTCTGAAAGATTAAAAATAAAATTTCAAAGAAAAATTTAAAATACACAAAAAAAAACAAACAATATACTCAATGAAAACATTACCCACTAGTTCAATAAATTGATAGGACCCAACTACGACACAAAATATCTCATCATGTCAATAAAAACAAAATAATTCAATACAAACAACCTGATGACCAAATCAATTAAAATATAGGTATATAGTAGGTCTACTTCAAGAAAAGAAACAAAATGGCACAGAATGCTCATCTCAAAACATCCACGAAATTATAACATTCTACCGATTTTTCTCAGTTCTATTCTGGGATGTAGGTCCAGAACCAGATAGCGTGTGTAAATTTTCATATACAGGGTGTTCTTTATATGTAAATACACACTGACATTATTTTACAATTGAAAACAATTAGTCAAAGATCCTACGGCTAACGTGTGTATGAATCTAAGCTCTAGTAAAGTCAATATTTAGTCCATTGAAATGTTACAAAATTTTGGCCGAACCTTGCATTTTGTACAGGACAAATTTTTTTTGATGGATCTTTAGGAGGGATCAGTGTGAGTGTAAAACCGAGTTTTCGGGGTTGAACTCCCCCCCCCCCCCCCATTTGTCCTCCATTTTGAAAAAGGGTGCGTAAAAAGGTCTTCGCAATATCTTGAGAACCATACATAGCACAAACAAAATTTTACCATATTTGTGTAGAGAATTAAAATCTCTAAAATTTATGTCAACACACTTTTTTTCGTGAAATTGAAAACAAAAAAGTTATAAACAAAAAAAGATGACCATTGTCAAGAAAAGTATCATTAATCTTCTTCTTTTATTTATTTTATATCCTCTTTAAGATAAATTTCTTAGAACAGTCATGTTTTTTTGGTTATAACTTTTTTGTTTTAGATTTTACGATAAAAAGTGTGTTAACGTAGAGATTTTAATTCTCTACACTAATATGGTAAAATTTTGTTTGTGCTATGTATGGTTCTCAAGATATTGCGAAGACCTTTTTACGCACCCTTTTTCAAAATGGAGGACAAATGGGGGGGGAGTTCAACCCCGAAAACTCGGTAACAAATTATAAAAAGTTCTACTTTATTACACAAAGAAACGTTAATTATTAATTGATCAACATCAAAATTAGATTGACTGGATACGGAATCAGATACCAGGCGGACAAGCCTGCATGATAAACTAGATCGAACAGCTATCAAGACTCCTCCTCCACGTTCTAATCCAGTTTTCTGTGAACATCTATCTTTTCTAAATATAGTATAGGATGAATTATAGATTTCAGTAGTAAGAAAACTTTCTGTTAACCTAGTTTCAGTAAACAATATGATATCATATACATCAGAAGAAAGAGCTAAATATACCTGACTTAATTTAGTTCTTAAGCCACCTACATTTTGATAATAAATAGATAGATTATACAAATTAGATGTTATAGCAGCTACATCGCGATCTCTGGATACAGCTACATCAGTTGAGTTAATATCATTTAACGTTAAGTGTCTACCAACGTAATCGAGGCAGGTTTTTCGTTTTTTTGGTAGTCGACGAATTGTTTAACTCTTAATGCATATGGCCAAATAGAAGAATCATTCAATAGACTTTCGTAATGTTCTGTAGGTACACACAGTTTAAAATTAACAAACTTAACTGCATCTAAAAGAATTCGTTTTTTAATTAGTCTAAAACACTTGAAAAGATTTGCAGAAATTCCAGTCTTAGAAACTAAGTAATTAACGATATCTTCAGGCTCAGTATTAGAATAAAATTTAGAGATGTGAATCCAATACGAAGAGTAAAACACTTGCAGTGGAGAATTAAGATTGGCACCCTTTAAGACACGATGTGTTTTATGATAGGGTCTAGTCTGATTAATGTTTAACTTAGATCTATCAGTATCAGCAACACCAGCATGGGAAAGGCAAACACTAGCAGCTTTCATTATACCAAGACCAGCAAGATAAGCACCTGCAGCATCAGCATTAGCAACACCCAAATCCGCAACATTAACAGCAGCAACACCATTATCACCAGGAATAATACCAGCATCATTATCGTAAGCATTGACGACTTCCACACAATCACCGGTGCTAACCAACGTAGTTTGGAGGAGAACATCACTCTCACTCACTCTAACATCAGTATTATTAATACCAGTAGGTAGAGAAAGAGAGCATGATGCGGACAATCCAACAGCAGCACTTTCTACAACTTCCCCGCTCAGACCAAAGGGACAGGAGTTGTTTTTATTTTTTGTTTTCGTACTAGCTTTAGATAAAGAAACCGTTTTTTTTAAGCTTGCAGAAGCTTTTTTTACACTATTTCTATTAACATGGGAAGGTGAGGGGGTGAATTTATTTGTATGAGATGGCAGAGGTGAAGCAGGAGAAGAAGAGAGTTGCCTTTTCTTTGAGAAGCTTCAAATGATCACTTTTATTTAGTTCATTGCACTTAAGCTTAGTTTGGGAGCGAAGAGTGCGCAGGGGTTTAACTGATGCACTAACATTGAGACCAGAACTGAGCTTTTCAAATTCAGTTTTGTTTTCAATAAAGAAGTCAAAAAGATCTTTAACTTTAGCAATGCAAGCCAATAAATTATTGTTCTTGCAAAAATTACACATCCAAAATAAGTTTTCGTTCGATCTAAGTGAGGATTGTTCGGAAACGTTAATCTTAGCACAGTTTACATGAAATCTCGATTTACATATTCCACAGCTAATCAAATCGCCAGTGGATGTTAGGGTATTACACTTTGCACATTTATTGATCATGATTATTCAGAATAACAACAAGAATGAAGAGAAAGAACAAGAGGCACAAGATAGGTCGATGAAAGTCGAGAAATGACTTGAAATTAATTAGAAAGTATACCTACAATGCCAGCAATATCAAAAGACTTAAATTCGAGAGAGTTTCCAACTCATCCCGATAGTTTTTCTTTGAAAGCAACTTAAATGTCATGGTCTATGTATCTTCGAAAACTTACTTACTTGCAGTCCAGAATGGACCACGCCCTCAAGTGACAACTATCTTCTTCAGGCCACTTTGGTTGCTAGCCAACTATCTTCAGTTGCCAACGCATAGTTGGTTGAGAGGTCCTCTTCCACTTGCGTACGCCATCTGGTTCGCGATCTTTCTCTTCTGCGCCGTGCCGTCCCTCGGGGTTAGATTCAAAGACTCTCCGGGCTATAGAGCTGTGGTGACCATTCGACCTATAAGTGACCTATAGCCACCGCAGTCGTCAGTTTTTTGCAACGTCAATGTCGCTGAACAGCCTATACAGTTCATTATTATATCTTCTCACTTTTTGGTCGATCGGACCAAAAAGTGCCATCTTTGACAGGGTCCATGTACATGCTCCTGCACTACGGAAAATAGTATCTTATACGGTGACACTTTATAGCTTGAGAGAATAAGGCTTTGCTACTCAATTACCTCCTAAGCTCGAAGAAGCAGCGATTGGCAAGAGTTAGGTACAGTTTTACAGTCGAAGGATGTGGCACTTAAGTGGCCAAAATGGGAAGTAAAGCCTCAATATCTCAGTGCACACTAACAAGTCTCCCATGTTGGGGACTTAAGTGCCACTTACACTCAAGCTAGGAAACTGATCCTAACGTTCCAATATGACAAATTTAAGTGCCACTTAAGTACATATTTCTGTAAGTATGCACTGTGAAACTGACTCTAAGGCCCAATTTTAAAGCCGACGAAATTGGCACTTAAGTCGACAATATGGGAGATAAAGGCTCAATATATCAGTGTACACAAATTCTTATGAGTGGAACTTAAGTCTCCCATGTTGGTCACTTAAGTGTCACTTAATCAGACTAAAAACTTCAGCCTTAAATCTCAATATGGAAAACTCAAGTTCTTAAATTTGGCCCCACTGTATGACAAACCGTATATCGGTCAACACAATAACAATCACCCTGTAAGTACTTACATATATAAAATACTCTCCATTATAGGATTGCTTGCAAGTCGCAAATGATTACCTACTATTGATATTTTCAACTGATAATGCAACAAAACTGATAAATTTGAAAAAAGAAAAAAATTAACATAGATTATCTCAATTTTAATTAGTTTTTTTTTAAACATTCTCTCAGCAAGCGCAGATCATATTGAGATGCTCGCCTAGTTCCAATCTGACCTTATTCGCGATCAGTATATCATTTTTAAACTAAAATACAATCGAGTAGGGGATTTTTTTTTTCTTTCGTAGAAAAAAAAACTTCGAAAGTTTATATAAGATAAGCAACACGAAAATTTGTAAATCGCCAAAAAAAAACATACGAAAAACTAACATGAAAGTAAATCTTGTCGGTTCAATATTCGTATTGATAGTGCTTAGTTGCTTACACTGTGACGTTTTTTGTTTACCTAACCCTAGGAGCACCTCCAAAGATAATGTACTTAATACGGTTGATTCGCCGTTGAAAGTGCCTTCGAAAAACTCTTCCTCCAGCATCGGTGTTGTTGGATTCGACGCAGCAGCTACAGCCGGACATCATGGATCTCAGCCATATTCATCTCTATGGAAAGTCTTTGACTCTGAGGAGGCTATTCGAGGTATTCAGGCCAAAATAATGCAGAGCTATATGAATTTGTCTGTAGATCCTTGTAATGATTTCTATGAATATGTTTGTGGAAATTGGGAAAATGTCCATCCTATTCCAAATGACAAATCGGAATATTCGTTGTTCAATTTGTTGAATAACAATATTCAAAACGAGCTGCGAGAAATCCTTTCACAGCCCGTCCCTGCTATTACTCATTCTAAACAGGAAATCGGAGCTGAGGATAAAGCTAAGATTTATTTCAAGACTTGTATCGACGAGGAAACCATCAATAGGCGAGGTGTTGATCCTTTGTTGTATTTTATCGATGAACTCGGCGGCTGGCCGGTACTTGATGAGAATTGGTCAGAGGAAGGATTTGATTGGTTGCAGCTTTCTATTAAAATGTCATTGTTAGGCAATCCGGCAATACTGTTTATGGACATCGAAATGGATTTAAAGAATTCGACACGCTATGCTATTTATTTGGAGGAGGGGAGATTGGGTCTTAACAATCGAGATGATTATTTGAATAATAATAATGAAGAGCATTTGGTTGCGTACAGGTAAGAAAATAGATTATTGATTGTTTTAAATACATGCAGATAAGGTACCTATGTATTTTTTAAAATTAAGTGAAAGAAACCATTCGCTTTGTTATGACGAAAATAATTTTAATAAGTCAATGGTGTTAAAGCAAAACAAGCTCAAATCATAGTAATCACTAAAATGTTTCTAGAAACTAAAAATCTTAGAGGATTTTAATTTTGACAACATTTATTATAAACAAAATTTCTAACTTGGCTACGAGCCTGGTTGACAAACTTTATGTGTTTATTAGCAAAATCCCCAAACACTTTCGTCATTCTTATCAATACCAAATTTTATTTGTTCAGGCTCATGACGTCTGTTTTTTTTTTTTTTTTTGTAGACTAAAGTATTTGGAACTCAGCTTATTCTTTATATACATAATATTTTTCCTTAAAAACATATCTACGTACATGTACATGGTTGACAGTTGACACTTAAGTTTAAAAAAATAGGTACGTTATGTTAATGAAAAGAATATTAATGGGATGAATAAACAAAATTACTTTGTATGACCTTTTAATCGTATGATCAAGAAAATTGATAAATTTATTAATGGTCAAACCAACCAGTGCTGGGGGATCGTGAGAAAAATCCCTTTCTCTAGGAATTTCGCCATCTAAAGGGACAAAGGTAAAACCGACCCATTGTGTGGGAATTCTTTGATTTTTGAAATTTTACCCGGAAAAGAGAATATCAGCAAAGTTTTTATCAATTTTTTTTTTGGATTAATTGGATGGAAACAGGTCAAAATAATGTTCAAAAAATATCAAAATTATTTCTTAGAAAATTTTATAAGACCTGAAAAATTACACAATAGGTACAAATACCGATCTTGTATAGAATCAACGTCTAGACCTCTAGACTATATATTTAGTGTTTGGAGGAAACATGGTATATCCAAAAATAAATTGCAAGTTGTTTAAGTAAATAAAATATAAATAAATTTGGTGGCACAAACGTTCATGAATAACCAGGGCCTAGTGACTTACAACTCTCAAGCATTCCTGTGTGTGTGTCTGCAGGAATGGAGGGGACCTACAGTTTATTGCCGAATCCGAACGGCTAAGGTGAGCGGCACTTTTCTATGACAAGAGATACTCACTTCCTCGCAAGAGGTGGTAGCTCCGAAAAAAACTTACGGTGGAAGTGGCTGGTATTGAACTCCAGAC
The DNA here is from genome assembly GCA_947049315.1 of Epistrophella euchroma. Taxonomy (NCBI): domain Eukaryota; kingdom Metazoa; phylum Arthropoda; class Insecta; order Diptera; family Syrphidae; genus Epistrophella; species Epistrophella euchroma. The sequence goes on along the minus strand of OX346246.1, from coordinate 58,854,886 downwards.
CTCTGGCATGACCATTACGCCACGGGCTACTACTGTTTAAGTAAATAGTTAAAAAAAAATAGTTTCAAATTCAAAATGTTCTTTTTTTTCATTTCTCAAAAATTAGAAAAGATTTTAACATCTAGTTTTCAGAATTGACTAAGAAAAAAAGAGCATTGAATATTAAAAAGAAACAGTGGCACATACAGTGGCAAAAACTTTTCACTTCAACAACTTGATTTAAAAACAAAAAAAAAGAAAATAAAAAAAATAAAAAAAATTTTAGCCTTCAAAAAAACTATAAAACAAAATTATGTGTGCTTTCGTTGGTTTTTAATATTCGTTTTCCATTTTAAGTCAGCCTTTCAACTTTTTTTTCTGTGGGAAATAAAAAGGGAAAAAAGAAAATATTTGTGCGACGAAAAGGGAATTTACCGAATGCGTGAAGGGAATTCTGTTAAAAATGCCCCCCAGCACTGGTACCAACACTAAGAAATTCGCCAAAAGACATACTCTTTATTTTTTTGTTTCAAAATTTTAAGAAAATGAAGATTTCAATTTTAATCACGTTTGAACTTTGATCATTTTGATTGTGTTTGGTGTTAGGCCTGCTCACAATGCAGTAGTGGAAAAGCGGAAGGAAATCTTATCAAATGAAAGTAGATATTAATTTGAAGTTGATTTAATGCTCACAGCTGTACAGTATGTTACAGATAAAAAAAAAAACACTCATATTAGAAAAACTGACTTACCTACATGAAAAGGCAATGCAAATCAAGCTAGAATTTTTTATAATTTTCGAAATACGGTAGGAACACTCGGGAATTCGAAATCGAATGCTCCACTAATTCGAACACCTGTTTTTTTTTATTATTTCCAGAATTGGTAACCTATTATTCAGTGACGTGCCGCGGTGGTTTAAATTAGGGTGATATGTTTAATGCCATTTGTCGCTCAACGAAAAAAACTATTTTTTGTCTTTTTCAAAGACAATGCAGGTATTCAACCAAAAAAAACCAAAAAAATTATCTGAAGCCCAGTTTTCAAATTTTCATTTATTGAAAGGACTTTTTCAGTAAAAAAAAAAGAACTAGATCTTGAAAAAGCGAAGCTAGTCCAGTAAGAATAGACGAACAAATGCCAAAGAAAGGAAATAATGAGTTAGAGGCTGAAATTTGACATGGACGTTGGTAATGGGACTCTTTAAAAACTGAAAGAGTTCCTCATCGATAGAATGACCGCTAAGGAGTCCAAGGGTCTTAAAATGAGTTTCTTGTATCTATGGTGATTTCCTATAAACATGGTCTCTTCGGTTTTTTTGTACCATTAACCGTTAAAAAGATTGGCGCACACAATTTTTCTCTAACACAAACTGTTTTTCAGATATTTACCAAAAACTCCCATTTTCATGACATTTTGCCCCCTTTTTTAGAGATTTTTTGACTTTTCCATGTGTTGTAACTTTTTAACGGTTAATTCTACGAAAAAAGTGAAAATGCATTTTTGATGGAAATTACATGAGCTACAAGAAAGAGGAGTAAACATTTTCCATGACAACCCGTTTTTGAGATATTTGCCAAAAACTTCCACTGTCATGACTTTTTGCCCCTTTTTTTTAGAGATTTTTTGACTTTTCGATTTGCTGTAACTTTTTAACAGTTAGGTAATGTTAAGAAAAAAGTGAAAAGCCATTTTTGTTGAAAACTTTATGGGCTACAAGACTGAGGAAGAAATTTTCCTCTAGCACAAACTGTTTTGATATATTTGGAAAGAAAACTCCCATTTTCATGACATTTGGCCCCTCTTGAGATTTTTTAATATTTCATTTGCTGTAACTTTTTAACGGTTAATGCTATGTAAAAACCGAAAAGACAATTTTTACAGAAAATCGCCATAGCTACAAGATTGAGGAACAAAATTTTTATCTAGCACGAACACGAACCGGTTTTGAGATATTTGGAAAAAACACATTTTTAGACCCTTGGACTCCTTATAACTGGCCTAGCGGTCATTGGGTCGATGAGGAACTCTTAGTTTTTAAGAGTCCCATTACCAACGTCCATGCCAACTGCAGCCTCTAACTAATTTTTTCTTTGTAAAAGACTATTTTTCCTTGACAAAGTAGGGAAGTAGGTACTTAGTTTTCCTCAAAACCGAAGTAAATCTACTTCCAACGAAGTTAAGTACGAACCCTGTGTAGAAGTAGTGTAAGTGGGTTACGCCATTTCTGTCATAGGAAAAGTTCCGTGCAGAAACAATGTTTCAACATATTTGTATTTATTCAAAGAGAAATTTATGTAAAAAAAATGTAGGTTGTTAAAAAAAAAAATTAGTTTTCATCCTGGCGGGAATTTTTCAACTTTAAATTGCGATTATTGAAATACTAGCGGGTTGAGGTAAGCAGGAGGCGCATCATTCAAAGCGTAAGATTTGCGGAATTGTTAGTCGCCATGAGTCACTGGTCGGGAGCGCACCACGCGTTTGCGGTGGAACAATAAATTGCGCGTTGCGCTTTTTGTACTCATTTTAATATTCGACGATTAAGTGATGGGCGTAGCACGCAACTTATCTGGTCGTGGGTACAAAGATTCAGGCAAGAAGGCACAATGGTCAATAGACCTATTCCTGGACCATCAATGTCAGCGACAACGCCAGAACATGTGTCTCAAGTTCGAAATGAAATTATTCAAAATCCACGTAATTCGATAAGAAAGATTGCGGCCTCCACTGAAATAAATAAATTAAGAGTGCATGTTATTTTGAATAAGAAATTCAAGCTCCATCCGTACAAAATGCAAATTGTTCAGTATCTCAATGAAAGTGACTATTCTTTGCGAGAATCCTTCGCAAGAACAATACTGGAACCTTTTTGGGATTGCAATTACGCTTGGAAACATTTTATTCAATGACGAAGCACATTTCCATATTGATGGATATGTTAACAAACAAAATATGCGATACTGGTGCCCCAACAACCCTAGAGAACGCCATCAAAAACGTTTACATTGTTTGAAAACGACAGTTTGGAGTACAAAAAGCGCGACTCGCACCTCGCACGTACCAATGATTCACCGCACTTCAAATATTACTTTACCGCAAACGCTCGGTGCGCTCCCGACCAGTGACTCATGGCGACTAACAATTCCGCAAATCCTACGCTTTGAATAATACCCCTCCTGCTTACCTTAACCCGCTAGTATTTTGATAATCGCAATTTAAAGTTGAAAAATTTCCGCCAGACACCCTTTTTACAATATAAACTCAAATATCTATTGAAAAAGTGTGTTCCACCTAGGGTTCCCAACTGTCCTCCATTTGGGAGGACAGTCCTCCTTTCCAACTACTTGTCCACCCGTCCTTCTTCACTTTGAAATGTCCTCCTTTTCAAAAATCTAAAGGATAGATATACAGCCCTATTCTGCTATTCGATCCGATCGAAACATTCACGTGAAATTTTTATTCAATTTGCCTTAAATTATTTTTTTGAAATCTTCAATCTTTAGAGTGCAAACCTTGACTGATATTAAGTTTTTAAATTCTTAAAAGAATCTAATTGTTAAATCCTGTTTTTGTCGAAATTTATACAAAATTTGGAGCAATTATTTCCCTCCGACGGATAGCAGAATACAAACTTTCACGCGAATATTTAGCAGAATAGGGCTAATAAATCATTTTGTTAGTATGTACCTTTGTTGTTATGCGGCATAATGTCATTATTTCTGAAACTTTATTAAAATGTTGGTCATAATCCTGCTTGATATCAAACTACCAAATAACATTTTGTAACTGCAATCTGAGAGAAAAAGAGGATGTGCTTCACTTCTTAGGCAGGTGCCCTATCCTGATGGAAATTAGAAGGAATGTGTATGGCAAGAATCATCTCACAAATAATGAAATGTATAATATACTAAATGGCCAAAGTTGGGAAAACCTCTATAAGTATATAAGCTGGGCGTTGCAATATAGAAAATGCATTGTTGATGAAATGTTTTAGGAATATAGCAAAGCTATATACTTAAATTTGAATTGTATAAATTATCAAATATTTTTTTCTTTTTTTAAACAATAAGTTGTCACTCTGGCAGACGGCGAAAGCCATGCTATAAAATGAATTGTTACAAAAACTATTATAAATAAAAATGTGAAAAATAAAGGTCATAATAATAATAATAATAAACATTTTGTAACTCCTGAAAACGTACTACTACTACTTTGCAGTATCCAATGGAAGGAATGCAAATTTTTTTTGCTAATACACTGACAAAATGTCTGTTTTTGCGAAAAATCACAATGAAATGCAATTTTTATTGTGATGAATAAGAAGAGTTCAACCAAAATATTTGTAACTTTCCTTTTGAATATTTTGAATTTAAGCTTTTTTTGAACAACAAATTGCCAATTTATTATGATTTTATTTATAATTTTTTTTATAATATGTAAATATAAGGAATAACATGATCAAACTTGTATTTATATGTTCCTTATTATTTATGCCAGGAACCCGCTTGGAAAAATGGTAAGTTTTGCGAAGTTTACCGAACTCCCTGAAAATTTTCAATTACTCGAAGGCCTTTGTTTGTTAGGCAAGTTTTCCTATCGAATCAGAAATACCCCTTTTAAGTTTAAAATTATTAATTTTCATCTTAAACTTCTGTTTCTCAAAGTAGCCAGTGCAGTGGTTAGCGTATTAGACTAGTAAGCCGAAAGTTCTAGTACCGGATCTAAATTAAACCAATTTTTGTTTTCTCTTAAAGTGGAATGGTAATAACTGGCGAGGGCCTTGTTGACTTTGGAAGTACCGGCTTTGCTAGTGCTTTGTAAGAAAACTAAATTGATTTTCCAGGCCGCAAGGATTTTATTTGTAACGAGCTTTCGAATTTAAAAAATTAACAGGTGCCTAGCGTATTTTATTTTTATGTACCTACATATTTAAAAACATTGTGTCCTCCTTTCGTATCGAAGAAAGTTGGGAACCCTAGTTCCACCACTACTGCTCTCAATTCCTCAAAATACCTAATTAATTTCCGATTTTGAGGTTGGGCATTATTGGGCATTGCCCTTACTCCAAATTTTGTAGTTAATGCCATTACGAAATTATGGGCAGAATATGTGTAATAAATTTAAATAAAAGTTGGGTTTTAAACTTGCAAATGAGATAAGAACGGAAAAAAATCAGTTAAAATCAAAAAGTCGAATTTGATCCATAATTTAGGTTTTCCGAATTTTGATTTAAAAAATTAAATAATAAATCGTAATTATTTCCAGTTCTCATTTAACATTCTGTACAGATATTTAAGACTTCCGAAATATAAAGTTATTATCCATTTTGTTTTGTAGCTCAAATGAAAAGGGCTTGTTTTTTTTAGTAGCCCGTGGCGTAATGGTTAGTGCGATGGACTGTCACGCCAGAGGTCTGAGTTAAATACCAACCGCTTCCACCTTAAGTTTTTTTCCGGGCTACTACCTCTTGCGAGGAAGTGACAAATCCTCCGAGAGTATTTCTTGTCATAGAAAAGTGCCGCTCACCTTAGCCGTTCGGATTCGCCAATAAACTGTTGGTCCCCTCCATTCCTGCAGACACGCACACAGGAATGGTTGAGAGTTGTAAGTCACTAGGCCCTGGTTCTTCATGAGCCGTTGTTCCACCAAATTTATTTATTTTTATTATATCCATTTTGTTTTACTAACACTTTTTTCATAACACAGTGTAAAAAATTGGTTAAAAAATATCATGAAATATCACATTGAAAGTATGTACATGAAATGTTTAACATTTTTGTGTACCTACAAGTGGGTATATTTATTTTACCTTTACAAAATTCTTCATTCAATGACGTTTATTTGATACCACTTTCATAATGAAGTGATAATTCGAGCGATTTTTTCAATGAAATATTAGAAATCGTTAAAAATAGGAATAATAGTTTACCGCTACCCTCTTCGAATCACCGCTATAAAACCATAATGAAGTATTTAAATAATTTTTGAAAATTTAAAAATTTTTGATCACATTTACCGATAATTGTTGTTAAAAATTAATTAATTTTCGGTTTACAGCACCTTAATTATTTTTTATATGAACCGTTATAAGTATTTGTACATCAGAAATGAATTTTTTTTGTTATACTTTGACTTGTAGGTAGGTAGTTGGAGCTTGGAATTTTTGTTGTATGTGGATTTGGGTTAGTCCGCGGTGCGCTGAAGTTCGAGGAATACCTTGCTCAGAAAATTTTTCGTTACTTTGAATTGAAGTTGGGATTATTTGTACTGATTTTTGTTTGATATTTGAGTTCTTAATTATTTATTGACGACCTTAATGAAAAGAAAGACAAATACCACAGTGGACTGGTGAACAAGTGGCTTTGCGATGGAGTGGCGGCGTAGTGATATGAAAGTGATTTAACGCACACTGTACTGCTGTGGCAAACTACGTTCACAAGCTCTCTGTCTATAAGTCAATAACCACAAGCATAGGTACTCACTCATATACAGTAAAAAATCTACTTCATCGCCACTCACTCGCCACTTGAAAGTTAAACATGTTCGAGATATATGTGGCAGCAGACTGACACCACACCACCTGCAAAACATCATGCCACCGCCACTCCACTTTGATGAGCGCGTCTTCATTTAATTACACAGGTTTTACTAATTCCACCTGCTACTTATTCCGGATTTACACGGGTGACAAAATGTCATTAAATTTGTCATTAATTTTTTACCAATTAACTGTCATAACCGGATTATGACAATTTATTGGCATAAAATGACAAATGTAATGACATTTTCTCACTCATGTAAGTCCGGCATTAGTCACCACGTCACTATCACTCCACTTCGTCACCACTTCAGTGAGCGCCTTTCACACAAGGCAACTGAGTTTCTAGCGACAATCAGTTCATTGGCGAGAAGGGCAGGGAGAAATAGGGGTAAACAAAATTTCCCTGGTCAACAAATTCAGGAGATTTTTTTGGCGTTCCTCTTCACACTACGTTTGTGTGCGTTCAACCAAGATAGTTTAAAAGGAAAAGGCAAATCTCTTCAGGTTTTGCTGCTGGCGTGTGAAAGGTACAAGTACAAGAGATTGTTAATGAGAATTAAAGAAAACGTCAACAAAAATCTCCAGCAACTAGTATCTTCATGTGAAAGGGGACTTACCATTCAGTTGTCAATACATTACACCCTTGGTAAACGCCTCCCTTATTCTTTAAGGCCATGTGCGAATTGGGTTAAAATCGCGTTAAATTTCATCCGAAGATTTTGACACTAGTAAGGTGAATCTGTACGTAAAAATTTCAAATTTTAATTTCGGATAAAATTTAATCGAAATTTTAAACAAATTCGCATACGGCCTAAGTGAAGAAAAATCTTTTAAGAGAAAAAAAACCGCCTATAATTGAATCTTAGAACTGCCTAATAATTTTTGGTCATGTCTAAAAAATTTTAAATATTAATAACCTACATATCTAATAATAAATTTGTTTATGTAACCAATTTTTTTTATTTACAGGAACCTTATTGTGACAGTTCTTAGACTTCTGGATGTTGATCCTGAAAAAGCCGAAGAAACCTCCAAGGAAATTGTTGATTTTGAAATTCAGTTGGCAAATATAACTACTGATCTTCACCAAGGCTTCAATCTCACCCAAATTTACTCACCAACAACGATCGAAGAACTCAACACAATGTTCAAAAATATAGATTGGCAAACTTTTTTTTCAGGAGTACTTGAAACTCAATTGCAACCCAATCAAACAATTGTTAAACTTTCAATCAACTACTATAGCAATCTAACCCGTGTTTTGGACAATGTTGAATCAAAGACCCTTGCCAACTATATGGTATGGCAAGCTATTTACCCGTTCCTCGACGGTTTAGACGAGAACTTTCGAGCAGCATTGCAGACTTTTAAAGAAGCTCTAACTGGTCAAAAGGAACCACTCGCTCGATGGAAAGAATGCATTAATGAGGTGAATACGCACATGGGGATGGCCACTGGGGCTTTGTTCGTACAGCGATATTTTGATGAAGACAGTAAAAATGAGACCATTAGACTTTTGAGTGAGGTAAAAGATGCCTTCAGAGAAACACTCAAGGAACTGGAATGGATCGAGGAGAAAACTAAAGAACTAGCCCGATATAAAGTGAATGAAACAAAGCTTGCTGTGGGTTATCCAGACTTTATTCTAAAACCAGCTGAGCTCAACAAGCTATATAATGATCTAAAAGTTGTGCCAGGGAAACGCTTCGAAAATACCCTCAATATGGTAAAGTATTCCTCCGCAGAGCGTCGCAAACGGTTCCAGAAAAGTGTTGATAAGCAAAAGTGGCCATCAGCACCAACTGTGGTCAATGCGTTCTTTGAACAGACCAACAATCGTATCGTTATTCCCGTTGGAATTCTGCAACCCCCAGTCTTTCATAAAAATTTCCCACGAGCCCTAAACTATGGTTCATTGGGGGCCTTTGTAGGGCATGAACTAACGCATGGCTTCGATGATATTGGCAGGGAGTTTGATTCTGCTGGCAACATGATCAAATGGTGGAGCGAGGATGCTGTGAAGGAATTCGAACAAAGAGAGAAGTGTTTCGTCGATCAATACGGAAACTTTTCAGTACAAGGGAAGTTTTTACCTGGAACTTTGTCCAAAGGCGAGAATATTGCCGATAACGGAGGCGTACGCCAGGCTTTCCGAGTTTATCGCAAATGGCAGAGTGTAAATAAAAAGTCAAAGAGAGATTCAACGGAAGCAATGCCAGGTTTGAATTTAACTAACGACCAATTATTCTTTGTTGCATATGGTCAGTCTTGGTGTAATGCAATACGTCCGGAAGCATTAGAAAATCGCTTACAAACAAACTTCCACTGCCCCGGAAAGTTTAGAGTTATTGGAGCACTTGCGAACTTTGAAGACTTTTCGGAGGTTTTTCAGTGTCCTGTGGGCAGTAATATGAATCCACACAAGAAATGCCGGTTGTGGTGAAGAACACAACTTAGTGGTGGAGAATGGGTGGGGAAAAATTGTTTATTCATAAATAAATTAAAGTTTAAACATAAGAAAAGAAAATAATTGTTTTTATTCATAAATCATTCAAGTCGTATTTCTGCAGGCAAATGAAGTCCGTTTCTTATAATCTTACTCTCATTACATAGAAACAAAATATTTGAACAATATTCAAAATGGGGTTTTACAATGACATTATATATATTTATTGCACTGATAGTAGTAACTTGGTTTCTTATTCGTTTCAGAAATCCAATTTTTTTACAAATATATTCAACATGATTTCCGAACGACAATTTTTCACCTATTAATACGCCTAAATACTTAATTTCTTTTATTTTTTCAATTGAAACATTCACAATCTTTATATCGTTGTCATCACTTCTCTCGTTCAGCACCATTAGTTTTGTTTTTCCAATGTTCAATTTTATTTTATTTTGCATAAGCCACTGATTTATATTGTCTAAGTCTTCTTGCAATTTATTTTTACTATCAACATCATTCTCGCTGGAGATGTATACAACTGCATCGTCCGCAAACAAAGCCAATTTGCTATTTTTTTATTTTCCTTACAAATATCTGTCCCAAATACAACACTATTTATCTCGCGTTTTTCTTTTTTTAAGATGAAATTTTTTAAATTTGTCCACATTGATTTTTGGTCTACTGAGCCAGATATTTTTAACATAACATATTCACTTTTACGCTTAATAACATATTCACTTTTACGCTTAATAACATATTCACTTTTACGCTTTTCCAGCTAGCGCAGTTGTTTTGTGAAAAATAATATATACATTTTATTTTTAAACCAAAATTTAAGCTTTCTGCATCATTTTTATAAGTTTTCCTGTGAGAAACAATATCCCAAAATGAGTTTGAAAATTTTCACTTTTGTATTTTTTCACTTTTTTGGCTTATGTAGTTAAGGCTTAAGAATTTCTTTTTTATATTTATTTAGTGTAGCTGTATAATTTGCCCAGTCCTCCTCTAGACCACTTAACAAAGCTTTTGAATATTTCAAATTTTTTTGATTTTTGAGATTATTTAAATAACTGTTAAACCACTCGCTACGATTAGATTTTGCGATTTTGTTTGTAATAAATACAGAAACACTTTTATTTGTTTTTTCCAAAAATTCATTAGCTAACAAATTCATATCATATAAACATTGCGAATTTGCTAAATTTGTTTCTAAAACCTGTCCAAACAAATTCTTTTTGTATTTAAAATAAGGAAATACTCTATTCCGCCTCGTAGTTTTACCACAATTTATATCAATTACAATTGTTTCATGATCACTTATCTTAAGGTCTTTTACCCTTCTTGCTTTTATCAACGGGCTATTTGTAACTATACATAATCAATTAATGTACTTGAATTTCTAGTAATTCTTGTCGGTTCATCTATAATTTGTATACACGCATTATCTTTTATAATTTTTTCAACATCTTTTTTATAAATATTAGTAAGGGAAAACCAATCGATATTAAAATCACCGACTATTACAATGTCTTTATTTAAGTCATAAAGTTCATCCATCAATGCACCGAATTCATTACAAAAATCTCTACAACTTGAAATTGGAGATCTGTACATACCAATAATAATACACGAAAAGTTTTTAAAATAAAAAGTGTTTACTGACCACCATAAATCAATGTTTTTGACAAATTTTTTGACATTTGAAGCCCTGTGTTCACTTCGTGTATATATAAATATCCCACCGGTATGGGTTGATTCGGTGTCACATCTATCGACCAGTATAAAATTATTTAGACTCAATTCATTACTTTGAACTTCTTTTGTCACATGGGTTTCTGATAACACTAACACATCTCAGTGCCAGTTGTACAATCGTGGTTTAAATTTTGATCCGTGGTTCAGGAATTTTAACTCGCCGATTTCGGCGGGTTAACTGAGGTTCAACGATGGTTCAAGGTTCTAATATGCACTAAAAGCCAATTACATGCCTGAACCATCGTTGAACTACAGTTAATCCGCCGAAAGTGGTGAGTTAAAATTCCTGAACCACGGATCAAATATTTGTAAAACTGGCCCTAAATCATTTGTATCTATTATAACTTGTAGTTCCGCAAGATAATTTAAAAACCCACATAAGTATATTAAAACAATAAACACGTACAGATTTTGATTGCTAGAAAGAAGTTCTATTTTTTTGAATTTCAATTTTCTTTTAAACTTTTGACTTTTTTGAAAAATTATTTTTCGCTTTTTAGTATGTAATCTACAGAGACCTCTCTATGATATGATATGAGGACCTCTTACAGTTATTCAACAAACTGTTGAACTTCTCAGTCAACTTTTTTTTTAGAAAAGGCTTCCCTCTTCTAAAGAAAACAACCAATTAATTTTTCAATCATCACAAATTGACTATTTATCACAAAAAATAACATCACATGAATATCTACGTAGGTATTAAAAGTATTTTTTACAACAGCAAATTAAGCCGTCTGGCCTTCTGTGCAGCAAACACATCTATAACCTCTTCAGTACTGATATCAATTTTTTCTCTATGAATTGACATCAAAGCTAATCCTGTCAGTCTTTCATCGCCGGTAGAGTTTTTTTAGATATGTTTTTAATCTCTTCATCGTTGAAAATGTTCGTTCCGGTGTGCATGTCGAAACTGGAAGGGTAGCCAAAATTTTTAAAATTTTGTGGATGTTTGGAAAAAGTTGTTGGTTGCATCTTTGAAGAACTTCTATTGCCTTTTTCGCACGGTCTTCTGGTAATTGTTGGTGGCATTTTGTCTTCCATAGTTAGAATGCAGCCTCCATAGTGTTCCAATCCAAAAAATTCTTATACAATTTAAAATTTTCTTCATTAAAATTAGTTTCATTTTTACCGATAGTCGATGGTATTAAAATATACAAAGAAGAAAGTGTCGACTTATGATTCTCGAACCTCATTTTAAGTTGACTAATAAAGTCATCTAAGGCCGTGTGTGAATTGGCTTAAAATCGCGTTAAATTTTATCCGAAGATTAATTTTTGACACTAGTGAGGTGAATCTGTACGTAGAAATGTCAAAATTTAATCTAGGATAAAATTTAATCGAAATTTTAAACGAATTCGCACACGGCCTAAGAGAGGAATCAAAATTGTTATCCTAAAATAGGTCTCTGGATCTGTCGTACGTATGTTGGACCTATTCTGTTGTCTTCCCACAACTCGAGGAATTTTTATTTTTTCTTCTGCAATACTTGATAATTCTTCTGCTGTCTGGAAAATTATATTGAATTCCAAAATAACATCCTACCGAATTTTTTGGAATCTGTTTGATATCAATTCAATATGTTCCAGAGCAGATACCAAGTCGCATGAAGGGGACTGTAATATCTTGCAAAGCGGCAATGTGTATGTAAATAAAACATAGCTGCACAAACTTATAAAAAAATCACTAGTTGTAACAGATCTTAAAAAGCAGTTCGCCTTTGATGAACAGCACACAACACATGTAATTTGTGAGTTGTGACCTGCTATGAAGCAGATCACAATTTCGATTGTTTTTGTGACTCTCACAAGTTGTGACTTTGGGGGAGAATACGAAAAAGTCACAAAATTAATTTCACCACCTCTTATGACTTGCGAGGTAGCAGTGATGGCGGGGAGAATCGGGCTGTTAGTACAAAAATTTGGGAAAAAATTTTAATAAAAAGCTATTAATAAAACAAAAATTATTTCTAAAAAAATTTCACTCATTTAACTCAATAACGGATTTCTGCCGCTATTTTTCGATTTTAATTTATTTTTATTTAAAGGAACAGACATAATAGGCTCTGAGCGCTCAGAGATTTTTTCTTCATGGGACAAAAAATCTCACCTGAGCACTGAGATATTTTGCTGAGATATGTGAGATGAAAATTTTTCGGATTCATTTCTCAGTTTTCTTTCTCAGCCAAAACAGCTGTTCTTTTGACAATCAATTTTAAATTTTTTTGTGGTGCGCAAGTGTAAAAGTGGTAAATAAATACAAAATAAAGACGGAATGTTAATAAAAACTAAAATAAATTGATCTTTTTTATTATTTCCCATTCATTTCAATAAGTTTTCTGCTTCAAAAATCAAATATTTTAAGCAAAAGTTGAAAGTGATTTTTCAGAATTTCAGTACGAGAATTATAACACTGAGTTTTTTACAATTGAGCGGAGAATGTTGTCCCACGAAATGATTTCGCCTCCGTCAAATTGACATTGGGCGTTTTTCTTTTTTAGTTCAGAGTTTGTTGAGAGCAGAGCACTGAGCAGAACCTGAGCGAGCGGAGTAAACTCTGTGCAGAGTATGCTCAGAGCACTCGGAGTTAATTTTGAAACACACGTGAGCACTGAATTGTCACATCTGTCAAATTGCATGAAAATTGTATGAAGTTGGCTCATTCCCGATTCGTTCTCTGAACAGTAAAAACGTGTGTGAAATTTGTCCGCAAAAAAAAAGAATATAAAAAATCGAACAATTAAAAATTAATTAGTTTTTTTTGTCCTGAGCTCTCATTATGGAGATAAATGAGAATAATCCTCAGGTTGTACCTAAAGTACCCCCTGATAAACGTGCTTTTTCAGAAAGAATTAAATTACCATCGACGATGTTTAACGAAGCGGAAAAACAAAAAGTTATAGATGCCGCTACCCAAGAATGGAATGCAGCAATGGGTTATACTACTCACTCCGCAAGAGAGAATGAGATGGATATTGAACCAACTCTCAATGCAAATACAGAAAACGTTCCTGACGCCAGTCAACAGGCGCCAATTAATAACTGTGTTCTAATTGGACACGAAGCAAACGTTGCCAACCATAGCAAAAATAACGCCGATTTGGGCAGTGTAGAAGCACTCAAGAATCTTCTTGTTGGTGATAAAGAAAAATTCACCATGGTAATGGCAAGGAAAAGACGACAACAAGAACCCCTTGCTGCTCCTAAAAGGATTGCAAGAGTAGCGGTTAACAACCACAATCGCTATGCGCCTTTGTATATGAATGAAGACGAGGAAGACTCCCCGAATGAAACCATGTATGCTGCGGGATCAAGCAGCAGCAACAATAACAACAGTAACGTAAACAGCTCTAACACCAACAGCAATAACATCAACACCAGCGGGAACCGCAACAGCAACAGCAGTATCCCAACTAATGTAGACCCCAACACAACCTCAACAAAATCTGCAGTATGGTGCCCACCCATATTTACGAAGGGTGTTTCTTCCAAAACAATCTTGGAATTTATGGGTAAGTTTAATTACAATCATGATGACGTTAAATTTAATGCAAACGGTTTTGGTAAACTCAAAATTATAGTCAGGAGTATTGAATTACATAGCCTCTTTTTAAATCAGTTCAAAGAAAGTGGTATTGAAGCCTTTTCATTCACTCCTAAACAATTAAAAAAATATAATGCCATTTTGAAAGGCATTTCAAATGATTTTTTACCTGAAGAACTTCAGAAAGAATTCAACAGGCTGGACCCTTCGTTGAGGGTAACTGTTAAGAAATTTGAGACCAAATGGTCTAAACAAAATGACATCCCACTTGATCTTTTCCTCTGTGTGCTGGAGGACAGAGAAAGTCTATTGAAAATCAAAAAAATTAATTTCCTACTTAGACACAGAATTAAATGGGATTCTGTCAAAAATTCAGACACGAAACAATGTTACCGTTGCCAAAGGTACGGTCACGTGGCATTATACTGCAGTTTTCCTGCAAGATGTGTCAAATGTTTAATGGCTCATGAGCCCGGCAGTTGTGAACTTGGCCCAAAAACCGAAACGTCAATTGCTTCATGTGTTAATTGTAAGTCGTCGGGTCACCCGGCGAATTTCAGAGGATGCCCCAACCGAATTGCATTTTTAAAAAAAAAAGAGGATGCTTTGTTATCCGAAGCTAAAAATAATAGATCTGTAGTTAATACAGTTACCAGCCACCTAGGCAACATGCCTCTCTACTCAGATGCAGTAAGAGGTTTCAAAAAGGTTGTTAAAACTCATGAACAGTCGATCCCAATCTCCGCGGATGTTTCTAACAATGATGTTTCAGACTTCATTGATGAGTCAGTTAGACTTTTTGGCCTTCCAATATCTAACTTAATTTCCAAAATTAGAGGCTTCTGGCCAAATTACAAAAAAATGAACGAATCCCAGAAACCAGGTGCTTACCTCTGCTTTATCGCCTCTCTTACTCCCACTTCTCCATGATTTTCAACCTCATTACCTCCAATATCAATTCCCTATCTAAAGAAAAAGTAATTCAAATAGAACTCCTGTTACAAGAGATTTCCCCAACTGCGCTCTTTCTTCAAGAAACTTGTCTTAAAACAAACAATAGTAAATGTCCTTTTAATGACAAATATAACTTAATAAGAAATAATGATGGTCGAGGAACGGGAATTCTACTTCAGAATTCAATTCGTTTCTCCCAAAAATTTTACTCCCATAGCCTGATTTCAGCAACCATAGCCATATTGCCTATAAACTCATCACAAACTTTTTAAAAACCTTAGGGAGACAAGTCCCTCTATGTCCCTTGTCACGCTGGCTCTTCTCTTCCAGCTGCTCTTGATAACCTTCTCAGTTTTCTATCTCAATTTGATCACATCATAATAGGTGGTGATTTTAATTCTCGTCACCCTCTCTGGGGAGATCCGATTACAAACCAGAATGGTTCTCTCCTGTCCAATTGGTTCCAGGACAACCATTTTCTTGATCTAAACATAATCGCGGCTCCAGGCCCTACCCGTCCCTCATCGGGTTCTCATATTGATTTTTACCTAATATCTTCCATCCTCAGATCAGACAATAACATTGCTTGCCTCACTCTCGATGCCATATCGGACCACTATTCGGTATTCATGAGTATCCAAATGCGACAAGACGCAACTCTATCGGACTTACCTAAAACCTTTACTAGTTTCAAGAATACCAATTGGCCAGCTTTTAATCGTTCGCTTGAATCTGGTCTCTCAAATCTTAACGTCCCAACCAATAGAAACCTTTCCAATTCAGAAATTGACTGCTTCATTGATACATTCAGTGGAATTGTTTCTGATTGCATCAACCTCCACAGTAAAAAAATTATTCTTCACAACAACTGGTTTAACATTTCTACAGCCACCTTAAATTTATTTAAAACCCGTAAAGCCTGGAAACAAAAACTTAAACGAATTTATCATCATTTTGGAGATCGTAACAATCAAGCCTACATTGAACTATCCGCACGCATAAATTGCCTGTCCAAAATAATTAAAGACAAAGTTCGATCAGAGTTAAACGAACAATTTAGGAAGAAGCTAAGCAGCTTAAAACCAAATTCAAATGTCTTCAAAGTAATTGATCAAATTACTGGAAGAAAGAGAAGTATTAACACTAACCAGGTGTTATCTTTTCGCAACAACTCTTTTACCTCCCCTTCTGAAAAAATAGAAGCATTTGAAACCTTCTATTCCGAACTTTTTGCCTTAAAAACTCCCTCAGCTGACTCAATTACCACGTTAGAAGTTCTAACATTCAATTCCTCTTTTTCGATCTGGAACGAAAATCTTCATATAACTAATTTTTCTACTTCAAACACATCTGTTGACTCCCGTAACGAGTTCCTAATCACTTCTAGCACAGTTGAAAATATTATCTCCTCATTAAAAAATAAAAAATCTTCAGGCCCTGACAATATTCCAAACTTCATTCTTCGTAAATCTAAAACCATAATAGCCCCATTTTTAACTCCCCTATTTAATAATTGCCTAAACAATTGCTATTTCCCATCTGCATGGAAAACAGCAAAATTAATTCCAATTAAAAAAAGTAATTCCCCCTACAACATAGAAAACTTTCGACCCATTTCCCTGCTCTCCAACCTGGGAAAAATTCTAGAAAAAATAATCCTTTCAAAGATGACTAATTTTTTAGACGACTCAGACTTTACACAAACTGTTCAATTTGGCTTTAAAAGAGGCCATTCTACTGAACACGCTCTTCTTTACTTTCAAGATAAAATCTTAAACAACTTACGGTCTAAGAAATGCACAGTCGCCTGCGCACTAGACTTAAAGAAAGCCTTCGACTCCGTATGGCATGCGGGCCTATTATACAAACTCAATCAGTTAAACCTCCCTCCAGTACTAATTACAACATTACAAAGTTTTCTCTCAAATCGTACCCTCTCAGTCAACTTCGAAGGTGAGTCATCCTCACTTATACCCATCCAGACCGGAGTTCCCCAAGGATCCATCCTTGGTCCCCTCCTCTTCAACTTATACTTACATGATTTTCCAACTCAACATCTCTGCTCTAAAACAATCCTCTATGCGGATGACACCATCCTGTTCAGTCCCAACGAGAGACCGCACGATGCCCTTAACTCTGTTAAATCTCATCTTAACTTAATCATCCCATATTATAAAAAATGGGGTATTGAACTAAACACTAACAAATGCGAGCTGATTTGCTTTCGCAATGCGGCGGGTAAAGGGCACCATTTAGCTGTCCGAGAAAGTCGTTACCTAAAGCTTTCTATTGCTGGCAATTCTGTTCCTCTGAAGAAGTCAATTAAATACCTCGGGGTTAATCTCCATGAGAGGTTAAAAATGAATCCTCACGCGAGAAAGGCTCTGCACAATAGCAAAGCTGCTGCTGCAAAGCTAAAACTGCTACTCAATTCCAGAAATGTGGAAACAAAAACCAAACTGTTAATGTACAAAACTTTAATTCGACCCTTAATCTGTTACAGATACCTAGTCTGGTTCCAAATCACACCCAACGTTGCATTGGAACTCCACAGATTCGAACGGTACATCATCCGAAAATGTGTCAATAAAGGCCGTAGACCAGGTGGTAAATGGCACAGTAACAAAACAATATACCAAGACTCGAATATCACTCCCCTGCTTGACTATCTGATTTCCCTCTCTAAGAGAAGAATATCTGCCTTACAAAACCACGAAAACTCTGTCCTCCGGAACATCTACGAGACTAACATTAACTGGTCTATTAATGACAGATATTATATTTCTCCTATAAGTATCCTCAACGAGGGTTCCAGCTCTGCCTTTACTGTCCCTGACGAGGACAATTTATTCACCGCTCCATTTTACAAAAAACAATTTCCAAATACGTACAGAGGCTAGGTATATTCGGCATTCCTATTCTCATATGCTTGCAACTATTAAGAACATTAAAAAAAATGAAAAAAAAATAAAGTACCAAACATAAATTTGCGTCCAACTAAAGTTACCCGATTGTGATTAGACTGGCTCAAGTTCCTATGTTATAAGTTATAATTAGTAACTCGGCTGTGAACATAACATAAGTATATATTTTTAAGTATCATTAATACATATATTTTTATAAAAATCATTAATATCAAGAATTCATACTAAATTTACATAGAAAAAAGACAAAACAACATTACAAAACATTCAATCTAAAAAATACGCCATTTTAAACAATCCAATTGCTGTCGTACATGACATATAAAATATGTATTCATTAGAATTAAAAGTATCTGCACACTACTCTAGTGTCTAGATAGAGACGCCTTATGCGTACCTATCTCTGTTCCATTTTGTTTTTCGTTTTTTCTTTTTCTTTAGGTTAAGTTTTCTTGTTAGGTTAAGTTTTTCAAGATGTCGTCTTGTTGAGTGGACGTATTTATTTTCACAAACTGTAAAAGACAAAGTCTTAAAAATCTAAAATTGCTTTTTGAAGAATCAAAATATCGTTATGTAATAATCTGTTTAGCCAGACCAATTCTAAGTCGGCAAGTTGTATTAGTATATTAGTGACTATATTACCATAGAATTAAGAACATAAATTTGTGTTGAAAAGAAAAATCTCAATAAAAACTACTACTACTACTACTGTATGAAGTTGGCTGCGCTCAGCTTTTTACTCCGTTCGCTCGGTTATTTAATCCTGAGCTCATAGAGCACGCTCCGAGCTAGCTCTGAACGAAAAAAGAAACACGAATTCCGAGATCTGAGCGCTCTGAGCTCAAAAAGAAACACATTATTCTTGTTTGACAATTCGAGCTTAGCTCTGAGCTGCTCTGAACTAAAAAAGAAAAACGTCTATTGAGCGCTCAGTGAGATTTTATTTGGTAGGCCACGCCTAATGTGTTTACATTGGACTTACTGCTTGGATTTTTTTTACTTATATGTACTTTTTCTCGTTCCCACTTTATGGTGAGAAAGATATGAACAAGTGAGGCAGGCTTTTTTAAATTTTTAAAAAATTTGTCTATTTTTTTTTGACTTTTCTTTTGTGAATCTGTTTTCTCAGTTAGCCAGTTCACGTTTCTGAGATCTCACTGAGCAAGCCCCGTCAGCTCCACTGAGCAGAAGGAGAAACCTGAACAAAATTTCTCCGCTAGAAGTCAAAACCAATTTCCATCTCTTTTTTATTAATTAATCAACTGCGACAAAAAATAATTGAGCAAGCGAATCCAAAAAATATCAGTCTCAGTTTTTTGACAGCAAAAGTGAGGAATCTCACTGAGGAATTACGTTCAGATTTCTGAGATTGCTGAGATCTCTGAGATCTCAATGAGCTTGAGAAACCTGAACTGGTTAATTCCTTGTATTGAAAGAAAAAAATCGGTTCTGTTTAGAAAAAAAATCGAATCTTTTTGGTAAAAGGAACGAACGTTTTTGGGTGCCATTAGTTATTCTTAAATATTTGAATTTTAACGTCGTTTTTAGCGTTCGACGTCTGTTTACAGTAACGATTGTGGTCGCCCAATCCAAAAAGCGCTGCGATTTCTAGCAGTCCATTAGGTACAAATAAAATATAAGTTATCAGGAGTGTTGTCTAATGTCTTGTGTATCAGTTTTAAAGGTTTCCCAAACCAACGCGATTATTCGCCGCGACAAAAGAAAACAACAATGACAACACGTGGTTGTCAAACAAAACAACACGTTGTTGTTATTGTTTTCTATTGTCGCGGCGAATAATCCCGTTAGTTTGGGAGAGCCTTTAATAGTCTGCTGTCGATGACGACAGATAGCAAGGTCCAATCTGTTTCAGGCTTAATGAAATTCATAAAGTGGGAACAACGATAACTGCATACTCCTCCACTTGCATTTCTCGTTTGACACTTGGGCTGCACCCATCTTCTGTCACACAACTGTCAGTAGTGAAAAAATTATACAAATACAAAAGTGAAAAGAAAATTTATCAAATTTTGTTTCTGCTTTGATGATTTGTATCTAAATTGTTAATTGTTGTTTGTTTTTTGTTCAGTAAGTAACTAAACAATGGGTGCTTTAACAAGCCGCCAAAATGCTGCCGTTGAAGAAGCAGATATTATATCAACTCATGCATACAAATATCCCCCGAAATCAGGTAATTTTGACGATGACCATGAAAAATGAAATCGAAAATTGAATAAAAACAATGGAGAATCCTGCTCCATGAACAATTTTCTATCTATCTGTTTTGTAATAAATCTGCGTATTTTCTTCCAGGGAATTACTTTGGAAGTCACTTCATAATGGGTGGGGAACGCTTTGACACTCCACAGCCTGAAGCCTATTTGTTCGGAGAAAATGCAGACCTTAACTTCCTTGGAAGCAGACCAACCGCTGTAAGTTCCACTTAATCGTCTTAGTGCCAGTTGTACAATCGTGGTTTAAATTTTGATCCGTGGTTCAGGAATTTTAACTCGCCGATTTCGGCGGGTTAACCAAAGTTCAACGATGGTTCAAGGTTCTGTAATGCACTAAAAGCCAATTACATGCCTGAACCATCGTTGAACCACAGTTAATCCGCCGAAATTTGTGAGTTAAAATTCCTGAACCACGGAGTTAATATTTGTACAACTGGCCCTTAGTTCCTCCTTTATCTACCAACTTTTTTTGCAGTTTCCCTATCCACCACCACAAGCCAATGAACCAACTAAGACCTTGAAAAGCTTAGTGAACATCCGTAAAGAATCGGTTCGATTTGTCAAGGCTCCAGATAGCGCTACCAAAGTGCATGGAGACGGCGGAATCAACAAAGGCAATGCATTGAATATTGAATTCATCTTTGATTCGGATGCCAAATGTGCCATTACAATTTATTATTTCTGCACCGAGGAGGTCAGTCCAAGTGGGGTAACTTTTCTACCAAGAGAGTCACTTACATCAGAGACTTTTCACTACAAGAAAGGCGTCAACCAGTATTTCTCGCAACCGTCACATATTTTTAATCCCCATTTGTTTCCCGAAGACGATTTAACATACAATGCTACAAAGGAAAAGTATCCAGTGGCAATTCATTGTGTTGCAGAGGAGGGCAATGAAGGTAAGTAGTTTTTTATTCTTCATTTTTTCTATGATTATTACATTAATGTTTACTATATTAAAGCAAGACTTTAATATTGATAAACCGATAATTAGAACAAAAGTTATACAATTTTAAGTGCCCTTGTTTTATGAACAACTACCCGTATATCGATTTTTTTTAAGTTTTGGGTTTTTTTTAGCAAATTAGAATTAGTTTTTGTTAAGCTTGTATAGCATGTACAGTTACGTATTAGCATACCAAAATGTATTTTCATTTTATTGTACTACACTAAAGATTTATTAGGAAGCTATTAGCAGTAGTAGCCCTGTCACTGCTACTCTGTCATGCCAGAGGTCTGGGTTCAATACCAGACGCTTCCACCTTAAGTTTTTTTTCAGGGCTAGTGTCTCTTGCGAGGAAGTGACAAATCCTCCAAGAGTATCTCTTGTCAAAGAAAAGTACCGATCACCTTAGCCGTTCGGATTCGGCAATAAACTGTATATCCCCTCCATTCCTGAAGACACGCACACAGGAATGGTTGAGACTTGTAAGTCACTAGGCCCTGATTCTTCACGAGCCGTTTTGCCACCATATTTATTTATTTATAGCAGTTTTGCAAAAATCTAAAATTTCCGTTCAAGGGTACATTAAGAAATTAGTCACGGTAACAAAAATTTAGAAATACAAATAAATTTTCCAATTTTCATTAATCTTCTCTTACTCTCTTATCTGCTTTTATACAAATAAAAATGTAGTCAAGGACTTTTTAAAAAAGACTACATGAAATCTGGCCCCAACGAAAAATGGCACCAAACTAAAAATTAAAAATGGCCCCTTTTAAAACAGTAAATTTAACCCAAACTAAATGAAAAAAATTAAAAATTAATTAATTTCATGTTGTTGGCTTTTCACTATCAGCTTATCATATTCATTTTTTGGGCCATTTTCATTTTTCGTGACGTGAGTAGTTTCTCGTTTTTAATTTATTTTGGTGTTTTTTTCTCATTTAGTTTGGGGTTATTTTTCCATTTTGAAAATGCAGCCATTTTTTTTGGGATCATTTTTGACTGGGGCCAAATTTTATATATCTAGCCCTTTTTAAATTTGAATTTAGTTTTGGTTTTTTTTTTCATATATTGGCAGTTTTTCCATTATTTAATTGGGGCCATGTTTTATTTTTTGTAAGGAAATTCAACCCAAAACGAAAAGAGGCCCCCAAAACAAAATTTTATCAATTTGTTGTTGTTGTTTTGCATATACATTTTTGGGCCATTTTTAATTTTTTTTTTTGTGGCCAAATTTTATGTAGCCTCCAAAAAGTTGTATTTAGAGGGGTTCACATTCACTACAACAGTAATTTAATGCATTATGGCGTAGTGAGAAAATGACTTAAAAAACATCAACCCACAGTTTTTTTTAATTATAAAAACCATTAAAAATAGTTTGAAAATTTTGAATATCTTGAGAACACACAAAGATATTAACTTCGGGTTAAATGTATTTTATAAAAAATGTCATAGTTATCAATCGGTTTGTAAAAAAAATTCAATTGACGGTTTTTTTTTTTTTCAAAGCTAAAAAAACTGTTAAAAAGTTGAAATATTTTTTCGGCTCAAATATTTGTTGAACAAAAAGTGATATAAACTCTGGCCTAATTTTAGTCTACACACAATGACATAATTAGTAACTGGTAAGGTTTATAAAAAAAACTCAACTGACGTTTATTTCCCTAGGCAAAAAAAAAACAGCAAAAGAAACTGCAAAAACCGCAATTGTGGCTTTCCAACCATATAAAATTTATCGAAATCGGTCAAATACTTTTTGAAAAAATGGTACAAAATTTATTTTAGGCTATTTATATATAAATAACATCGGGTGTCGGGTTTCAAAGGGAACTAATGGGAACTTATCAGTGTGGGTCACAGCCAGCCTCTTTTTTTAAAATGTGTTTCCGACGTGGCTAACCCCCGGCTCCACAAGCAATTTGTATTTCTTCACTTTATTTCCGAAATAATTTTAGAAGTATATTTTTTTCTGCGTGTAGTAGGCAAATTATTTCATAAAATTTAACTTGTATCTACACCTAGCAAACACTGGATTATTCGCGCTATCGCCACACGTACATAAGTCACGTCTCAAGTTATACATACTTCAATAGCTAAAAAAAACATCAAGTTTTTAGAAAATTTCTTCCAATCGTGAAATTTCAAAATTTAAGTCCACATTTATTTCTTCTACGAAGACAAGACAAGACATAAATGAAGAAATTTATGTCTGAAAATTAAATTTTCTTAACATAACAGGTCTCCACATAAACTACATAACACATATCTTGCAATATTTAATTTCTAGCGGAGCCTCAAGCAATAGAAACGTGACCCGAAAATTTGCTAGAATTTTCAAGTTGCCAAACTTATCTATTGCTTGTGGAGACACCAAAGCAGTCCTTACATCTTCAATAGCTGACTTGTAGGAAAACCAATTCATAGTTTGGCAACCACTGCCCAAATGTCACTGCCGAAGAAACGTCATTCGTAAAAGAAAAAAAAATTTTCATTTCAATATTCAATCGCAAAAACCAATTTTTCTTGTACAAGTTTTATTGATAAAATCAAAATAATTTATTTAAACAATTTATTTGAAAACAAACAATACTTTAAATTATGACAAAATACTGCCTAATATAATATATCTTGTACAGTGAAATTAAAAAGGTATAAATCAATCGAATAACAAAAAAAAAGAAGAAACAAACAAAGTTGTTAATTTTCAGATCTCTTATCTTTGCATTTGCATCAGAAAAAATGGCCATTCTGGAATGGAAAAAATTCGATTTCTTTAATTTAGTTCAAAATGCCGATAAGGAAAAGGTTTTTGACACAATTAGGGAATCGGAAATCACCTCCTGCACAAGTTGCTCAAGTCAGAAAATTATTTGTGACTCATCGGGAGTGGTGCACATATTTTATCGCAGCTGGGACCCGATTTCATTTCAGGGCCATAACGCTCCAATCATACTCTGTTCGATTGCATCGCAGACTAACCTCTTGGTGACAATCTCTAATCGAGATCTTTCCGATCCACCCCTCGTTAAAGTGTGGGATTTATCGAAAGTGACAAAACGAGGAGGCGCACCGTGTCTTGGAAGTGCTAAGGCACTTTTACTAAAGCCAACAGCTCTGGCAGTGGCTCAGGGAAGTGGGAATCAGCTTTTCATAGCAATTGGTTATGAACGCGGGGAAATATCACTTTTCCGAGGCGCCGTAAGCAGAGATTTTTCCACGGGATTCAAGAACTTGACCGTTGGCACGAAGCCTATCAGTGGAATCTCATTCAAACAGCGTGGCAAACAAATGGATATGTTTGTCTGCTCGGATTCGGGTGTCTTTGTCTATCTGTTGTCAGAGAACGAGAAGGAAACAAAGCACATCTTAGATCCATCCAATGTAGCAACCAGGTGCTGCGCACTCCAGACCAAAGCTGAGAATGAAACCTACTTTATGACTGGCAAAGATGATGCTGTCTATTGCTACACAAGTGACGGTCGCGGACCATGTTATGCTCTGGAAGGACAAAAGCATTTCATCGAATGGTTCCCCAACTATCTGGTCATTATCATGAAGGCCTCCAAGAACTCTCTGTTGCAGCAGAAGGAGTTCGTTCTGATTGTCATCGATATCCAGAACAAATTCATAGTTTTTCAAACTCCCATCGATCCTGTTGTGGCGATTCTCAATGAGTTTGGTAATTGTTTCATTGTCACGAAGGCAAAGCATGTGTTCCATTTGCGAGAGAAGGACATCCAGAGTAAGTTGAACATGCTGTTTAAGAAGAACCTCTACGATATTGCCTTACGAATCGCCAAAGATCTTCAGTTTGACGAGGAGGGCATGGCTTCGATCTACAAACAATACGCTGACCATTTGTACATCAAGGGCGACTACTCTAGAGCTGTAGAGCGGTATGTTAAGACAATCGGATTCATAGAGCCCTCGTATGTGATCATGAAATTCCTGGACTCAAGACACATCAAGCATCTCGCTGACTATCTGTATGCGTTGTATAAGCAGAATCAAGCTTCGCCACACCACAAAACTCTGCTGATGAACTGTCGGACAAGATTAGATCTTCCGCAAAAGCTGGAAGAGTTCCTATTCAACGAAGAGGAGGACTCGACTGAAGTGATATTTGACATAAATGCGGCGATTCGGAATCAATCCGCTGCAACTATGGATTTCCAGGACAGAGAAGAGCTAAAGGAAGAATACAACGTCAGTGTATTGCTGAAGAAGATCAAAGACACAAGTGAAATGACAAGCATGCTTGCCAAACTCAGCGAAGACGATGTGTATGCGTTCTTCAAAAAGTTCGGGTTGATTTTGATGCATCAAGCTCCTGAGGAGACTACCAAATTGTTGAAGAGATTATGTCGGGAGCAGCAGATGTCCAATTTTATTGAAGACAATGTTAATGAGGTGCAGATTCAATTCTCTCCGGAACAGTTTTTTCCATTATTCGATGGCAATTGGGAGTTGTTGCTGGAGTTTCTTGAGAGCTGTGTGACAGATGTCTCCTCTGAGTTTCATGAAACGGTGTACAACACGCTGGTGGAATTGAACCTCAAAAAGTGGCAGAATAGTATGTTAACTGACAGTCAACTGTTAGATGTCTTAAAGTTACATCGATCGCGATACAACAAGGAGCAGGTTTTGGTGATGTGTCGAATGGCTCAGTTCTGGTCAGGAATTCTCTATCTCTACGAAGAGGATCAGTTGTATAACTTGACGATACATTACTATGTCAAGAACAAGGACTACAATAGCCTCTTGAGTTGCTGCAAGACCTTACGCCAGTTTCAGCCGCAACTATGGATTCAGGCTTTGAATGAGTTGCACAATGATCCCGATGTGCCAATGAATGTCCTGCTGCAGATATTGAATGTGATTACCGTAGATAAGTTGCAGTCGCCATTGCAGATACTTCACTGTCTAGCTGTGGAGCGAGGACCAAATATATCTCATGTCAAAGACTACTACACCCAGGCCTTCCTCAAGGAAACAACAGCTATCAACCAGGAGGAAAAGGATGTTGAAAATCTGCAAGCAGATTTAAAATCTCTACAGGACTTACTGAAGAATTTCCAAACAAATCCGATTGAGTTCCGGAACACCGTTTGTGATGCCTGTAATCAACCCCTATCACTGCCGGCTGTTTATTTCCTTTGCCAGCACTCGTTCCATCAAGACTGTGTAAGAACCTATTCGGAGAATGAAAAAGATTGTAGTATTTG
Organism: Epistrophella euchroma; assembly: GCA_947049315.1. NCBI lineage: Eukaryota > Metazoa > Arthropoda > Insecta > Diptera > Syrphidae > Epistrophella > Epistrophella euchroma. Next base: position 58,828,339 of record OX346246.1, on the reverse strand, counting down.
TAGTGTGAAGAATCAACAAATGACGGAGAGGCTGCGAACGCAGCAGGAATCTCAAGGACAACACGAGAATTTTCATCGGGTATTGAACCAGTCGAATGACATGCTATACGTTCTGTCCAGTTATTTTGGTCGAGGACTACTCAACCAAATTGTAATTGTGGATGAACAGAAAGCAGCCGACGAAAATAAACTGAACCAAAATAGCTTGGGCTACAATTGGAGCGCAAAACACAAAGACGGCGATGGCCCGATTCCGGTTGAGCATGTTAATAACTATAAGTGGACTGGTAGGATAACAGCTCAAGAAAGGCAGGTGGCGGAAAAACAGCAGCAGCAGCAGCAGAAAAACCTTACTGCAAGGGCCAAACAATACGATGATTCGAAGAATCCTTTTAAAATGGATGACTCAAATCCATTTGCTTTGGATGATGATCTCGGGCGGAGTAGTAAACCCAGAAGCAATCGCAATGAAACGTACGATAAGAATTTAAATCCATTTGGTGATGATGACGATTAAATGGTTGACACATTGTAATAACAAACATTTTTAAGATAATTGCATGAATAATTATACTCTTTAGTTGTGTAAGTTAGTCAGATGAATGTTTGGTTAAAAACCAAAAAATAATTAATCATAAAATATGAATAAAAGAAAAATTAAATTAAATATTTGTACTTTATTAATTAAAAAAAGTTTAATTCCAATTAAAAAAAAAAAATACTTTCTTTAAAGTTGTCTGCCGTTCATCAAGTTTATATTTGGAATCAGTTATTTTAAAAATAGCATGGAAGTAGAGAAATAAGAAGAGAAGCGCAAAAGATAGAAAAATACAAATAATGTATTTACTTAAATGCTAAATCTGTGTTGTCAACATGATGTTACGCAGTGGTATCAACAATATTTCATTTCCAAGTTTTTCCTTAGCGATTTTAGTCAAAAATACGAGACTCGGAATGGAATAAGGACTTCTATGCTCCGGTTGCCGGTTATGTAGGAATCAATCAAACTTGGTGGAATTACCTTTGAAGTAAAACTTCAGGGTGCCTCAGATTTGTTTACGTTCAGTAGATAACTGAAGATGCCATCTCTTTTCGAACAAATGAAAACGGAAACGGGGGTACTTATCTTTCACTAGAATTTCGTAGGCATATGTATGGAGGAGTGTTTTCCGGTGGAGGGTCTCCGAAAACGGGTACAAAAATACTCTAATGTTCTTTTGAAAATCATCCGTTTATCAGCGTATGTTGAAATATCTTTACAAAAAGTCCCATTATTCACACTTTGTATAAATTTAATAATACATCTGCAACAACATGAAACAAGTTCAATCGCGCGTAAAGATTACAAGCATTAAACTTTGTTTTCTATGGGTTTCACTCAAGGATTCACTGAGGCTTTTATTGCGAGAGTGGTCCATTTATCGAAATAAAGTCTTTTATCGAAAGACAATTCAAACTATTTTATCCTGTTGTTGCAGCAGATGTCATTATTGTTATTCCTATTTTTTATTTTTTAATCCTTTATTACTTCATTTTATAAAACAAATCTTTTATTTAGATTGTCGCCAATCGCATACAACTATTTGTGTAATTGATCATCATTCCGACAACAGCTATGCGCTGAGAGCTCTTAAGCAAAAAATTTTCGTCGATGGACTTTGTTATTTGTTGCAGGAGATCTATGGAATTGAAAATAAGGCTTTGAATAAACCTACAATGGATGACGACACCGATGACAATGGTAGTGAATGTGTCATTTGTATGAGTGACACTCGAGACACACTGATTCTACCTTGCAGGCACTTGTGCTTGTGCAATTCATGTGCTGATTCATTGCGTTATCAAGCAAATAATTGCCCAATATGTCGATCACCATTTCGAGCTTTGCTTCAGATTCGTGCAGTCCAAAAAGGTGTCAGCTCTAATCTTTTAGCTCCTCAAAATTCACCAGATGTGAGTTTTTATATATAAATTCAATTTTTTTGTGATGCATCTTTAAAACATTGTTATGTTAAAATTGCAGCCAAATTGTGAACACATCCCTAGTGGTTATATCCCAGTATCCTTGATAGAAGCTCTGAATGGACCACCCCAGTGTATTGGGCGTACCATGTCTACAGATAGCACTGATGTTCCAGATGCTGTCCAAGCTGCAGAAAATCTTAACAGATTAGCTGAGAAGGTTGGTGGCAAACATAGCCCAAAGAGCGGAAGTCAACGACGTTCGAAGAATAAGAAGAACAGCGAATGCGCTCCAGAGGTACTAACTAAATATTTCTATTTGAATTCTTATTTGTATGGTTTCTTATGGTTTTTTACTTTAGTTTCGTATGTCGGTTCTTAATAGTGAACCATCAAATCCAACTCCAATCACAAATGAAACAATAGAGTCGGTTGAAAAGAAATCTCCTCCAAGCTCCCAAAGAAACTCAATATCATATGAGCGATCAAATAGTTTGAAGGGCAAGGAGAAAACTCCAGCATCACGTCAAATTAGTCGTGATAGTTTGCATATCGTAAATGAACGTCATAGCTTAAAGAAGAAAGATAAAACTTTAGATGCTGTTGCTGCCATAGCAGCTGTTGTTGATAATAACGATGATGACAGTGATAATGAAAAACTCTCCCCGTTGCTATCGCCTGGGTCGAGAAATCCTTTAAGTGGGAATAACAAGAATCCTTTGCATATTGATGGTGTTGAAGAATCAATCGATGATATCGATATGGATGAGTTAAAATCCGACGGGGGATCAAAGGTAAGTTTTTTTTATTCTGTTTTGTATACATCTTGACTTCATCATGATATTATGCATATATTTTGTTTACATAAATCACGCTCAATACAGTTTTTTTTATTAAGTGGATCATCATTCAAAATTTGGCTTGGAGTATTTTTTTAAACTTAAGAACACACTAACACTGAACAAAATTATTATATATTTTTTTTTCTTATTTTATTAATCTTAAAACTTGACTTGGGTGTTTGGAATTTAAATTATACCTTATTTGATTGTAAGCGACTTAAGTTCAAACTTTCAAAAATTTGCTTGCATCTTTTAAGCTAAAAGCTTTTTTATACTATATAAATTCATTACAAAGTGTAAACTCATTAGAAAAAGAAATTGAAACATGTTTTTTGCATATAAAAAGGGCAAAGAAGGCTAATATAAAGCATAGTGTTAGATCTGACAACAATTTTACTTTACCGTCGACTTTTGGAATATCAAACAAATTGTTCTGCCATTTAAATTCAATAATAATACAATTAAGATACTTCTCCTTGAATACTTTAAATTGGTACAACTACTACTTTCTTGTAAAAATTAGACGAAAAATCTTTCTCCGACGCGACGATAGACGATGACATTTGAAAAATTATCTTCTCTTAGTCATAAACAGTCAAAGTATCACCACCTAAGCTATTCATGGACCAATGTAAATTACCTCCCGGAATCAAAGATAGCAGTTATTTAGTGAAAAGGATTGTAAAGCTTTTTGTTTAGGCTAAGTCGCAACTGTTAACGAAAAGAATTGCGATTGACAAGGCAAGATTTGTTTTTTGAATTTTTAAAATGGACCATTAGTAATTTTTGAACATGTTGCAGTTTTTTTTTAATGCTGTTCTTATGAAGAAGAACACAAACCAAATAAAAAAATGATTCCAAAACTAATAGACATGCACACGGTTGAGTCAATATTATGAAAATTTACATATTGTGTTTGTTGGAGTTACAAACAAGTTCTTTAATTTCAATCAAACAGTCCTTTTGTTTATATAATTGTATCTCCTTCCTTTGAATATATTGTCATCTCTTTTGTTCTTACTTCAACTGAAATTTTGTAACTAACGGATGTCTACTGGCGGCAAGCCATTCTTATTCTCATTCCAAACCTTTTTAGATACACATCGTATATCTTTTACTTTTTACAAATAAAACTTAAAAACCAAATCTTGTGTGCTATCTTTATTTATATTTGGAATACGCTAATAAGGTAATAAGGAAGATTCACTTCAACAGTGTTAACATTTTAGAGCATAATATACATGGAGTGCTTGATCCTATCCATAATGCATTGTATAGTACCTAAAGCCTTGATAGGGTGCACTGTTTCACTTTCAGTGAACGCAAAGTTCAGCTATCAGTCATAATTTATAATTACTTTAATGAAAATAATGCACTCTCACCATTTTTCACCATTTTCAAGTTTTTAATCTATATAATCTTCTTATATGTATATAAAAATGAATGTTTGTGTCTTCGTCTTTTATAGACTAGCAAACCGTCAAACCAATTCAGTTGATATTTACAGTTTGTTCATATTAGTAGTGGGATGGTTTGTGGAGTGGTTTTAGTACTACACACCAAGATAATAATAAAATTTTAAATTTAACACTAAAGTGTATAAAAAATAATCAAAAAATTAAGAAATACAAAAAATATGACAATGATAAAAAAAAAATATAATACAAAAAATAAAATGCGAGCTAATTAGCCAGTTCAGGTTTCTCAAGCTCACTGAGATCTCAGAGACCTCAGCAATCCCAGGAATCTGAACGTAATTCCTCAGTGAGATTCCTCACTTTTGCTGTCAAAAAACTGAGACTGATATTTTTTGAATTCGCTTGCTCAATTAATTTTTTGTCGCAGTTGATTAATTAATAAAAAAGAGATGGAAATTGGTTTTGACTTCTAGCGGAGAAATTTTGTTCAGGTTTCTCCCTCTGCTCATCACTGGAGCTGACGGAGCTTGCTCAGTGAGATCTCAGTTAGATCTTAGAAACGTGAACTGGCTAAAGAGCTATCAAGTTAATAGCTTTCATCTGACGCATTGTGCTGTAGTTACACAGTACATCCAAATAATGACGATTGCTGCTGTTTGAGAATGCTACTGATAAATGTCAAATGTCCAATATAATTTTAAAAAATTAGAAAGATCGATCAAATGTCTAGACATTCATTTATTTACTCGAAAATAATCAACATTGGGAAATTACTTTTACGGGCGCCTGTATTTGTTGTCATCCGCGACAAATTAGTATAGGTCTGTTCCTTTACTTTGAAACTCTGTGATTTTCTGTGCATTTTAGTGGGATTTTTTTTTTATATGGCTCTCAAATTTCCATTGAATATGAATTTTGCAAAAGCTCAAACATGCAGTATTTCGAAAGGGTCATATATGGCGAAAGTGCTGTAAACTGATTGTATTGGTTGAGTGCACAATGTCACATAAATCATTTGAAGCACTTGAAAGAACTCTTCGAGGCTTATTTAGTGAAGCTCGATTTTTATTAGCAGGAGACTTCCGACAGACTCTACCGGTTACACTAAAATCAACACCAGCTGATGAACTCAACGCCGAAAAATGTACATATTTGTTTTTTCAGAAGACGAAAAGACAAAAAAATTTTTGTGTCAAAAAGCTCTTCAATTAACCATTTTAAAAATTTTATTTAATGGAAAAAATAATTATTTTGTATTTACTTTGTACATAATTTAATGCTTTGTACATATGTATGTGTAAGTATGTAATGTACAGTGCTGCCAAAAACATTCCGGATTTTTTCCCATAGTAATGATTTTCTTAATACCAAGTAGAAAACTAACAACTTTCCATAAGTTTTTTAATAATTTGTAAAGAGTATGAGACAAGTTAATAAGAACCTTAAAAATTTAATGCTACGATGACAAGAACAATAAAAAAAAATTATTTTATAAAGTTACTCAGTAACATGCCTGTGCAAAACTAACCGGATTTCAAGAAGAATGCGAGTCTCGATGTTAAAGTAACGGTTTTTTCGAGTCTTTTGACTCAAGCCGTAGATTAATACGTTTTTACAAGTTGAGAGCTGTGTAATTTGAAATTATATAGTGCATAAAATGGCTAAAACACGTTATAGCAACGCGATTCGATACGAAATAATAGAAAAGTTCCAAGCCGGTATAAAACAAAAAGTAATCGCTGAAATCTTAAAAATTCCAACATCAACGGTTTGCGACATCATTAAAAAATTTAAAAGTGGAAAATCAGTAGAAGCAGATCATTTTGGTGGACGCCCTCGCAAAACAACAATTAAAACTGATAGGCGCATAAAGAATTTCGTGCTTAAAGACCCTTTTGCGACTTCAAAGACAATTTGTGATGAACTTAATCTACCCATAGGGCCAAGTAAGGTCAGGAAGCGTTTAAGAGATTTCGGTCTTTTTGCATTTCGACCAGCTAAAAAACCTCTTCTTACTGCTAAATATCGTGAAAAAAGGTAATCCGTAAAAGGTATTTGGGAAAGACTTAAAATTCCTAATCAAAACATTTAACCCAGGGTTGAATTTGCAAAAAATCATCTTAACCGGTCTTTAAGCAAATGGAGAAGTGTGCTTTTCAGTGATGAAAGCAAATTTAACTTATTTTACTCCGATGGTGCAAGGACAGTGAGGCGCTCAAAAGGTACGCGATTAATGCCTGCAAATGTACTCCCTACAGTAAAGCACGGTGGAGCCTCGGTGATGGTTTGGGGCTGTTTTTCAGGAGCAGGTTTGCAACTAAATCACCCGATTTAAACCCAATAGAAAACTTGTGGGCCATTTTAAAAAGGCGGGTTGGGAAAAAAGCACACGTCAACAACTTCTCCTTTTGCAGCTTTGAAAAATGAATGGGAGAATATTCCTGCTTCTGTTTTCGAGAATTTAATCCAGTCAATGCCTCGTCGATGCCAAGCTGTGATAAAAAACAGGGGTTACTGGGCAAAATATTAAATAAAAAATAAAAGTTAATTGCAAAAAAATAAAATCCGGTTAGTTTGTCACATTAAAATTTTGAATTAACTTTAATTTTTTGAATTTTTTTTGTTTTGGTGGATAAAGTTGCATGGTTTTTGTTTCAAATAATAAAAATGGGAAAAACTTGCAAACATTTGATTTTTTCATTTTTATATCACAAACCAACAATCAATGCAGTTTACCAAAAAAATCCGGAATGTTTTTCACACCACTGTATATGTTTGTACATACCTTAAATAAATAGCAAAAAAAAATTGAGAGAAATCTGAGCAAATACAGCTTTATCTACACATGTTATATTGTAACAAAAAAAAATTTTAAATTGCGAAGCAAGGCGAGAACGGGTCTGCTAGTGTATATATAAAAATTAATCCCTTTTTTTGTTCCTACTAACATAACTCGGCTAAACATCACCCGATTTGGTTGGGGATTTTTTTTTTATTTTTATTTTTATTGAAACAGATTAACGGAGCCAAAAATTGAAAAAATCGAATAGAAATCAGAAAATTCGACCATTAAAAGGTTAGAAAATCGTGAAAACGTCTTGCAATTGCAAACTTTCTGATTCAGTTTTTTGTTCGTACGCACATAAGTTGGCTGAACATCATCTAAATTGGATGGAAATATTTTTGTTGGATTTGTAGATAAACTACGGAGATAAAAATTTTTTAAATTAGGCCGGAAAAGTCTGAAAGTCGTGGTAACATTAATAATTTAATCAATTATAGGTGAAACGAAGTTCACCGGGTCAGCTAGTTTATTTATATTTATAAATATTAATAAATTTTCTTGTTCAAAAATAAATTTTATTTTGCTTTGGTTTGCTGTCGGTTGTAAAAAAAACTTTATGTGTTTACTGACAGCTGATTAATGCCCCCAATTTGGAATGGAAACAAGAACTTCAAAATGTATGGAAGCTTTTTCGTCAATTTAGCAGATTGATTGTAATGACAAGTCTAGAGAAATGCCAATTTATAACAGTTATAACAGTGTTTTTGCCATTAAAAGTGGGTAGGCTAGGCATAAGCGCTCTTTGATCGAATTGACCTGGGACCTGCAAGGTTCGAATAACCAATACATACATACATAAACTAAATTGTTATAAATTGGACATGTTCAGTCACTTCACTATCCTAAATATTTACTTTCCTCTTCAACTTAACAGTAGTTGGCCCAATAAAATCGAATACCTTATTTTAAACTGTAAATACCTTTCCTTTAAAAATATCGACTCCTCGATGTACATACTACACATTTCAAACACAAAAATACAATTCAGATATCATTTTTTGCTTTTACCTCATTTCACCCTAAAAATAGCAAAATTAAAAAAAAAATATTCCTGTGAAGCCGTCCCCTTTTATTAACCGTTAAGACACACAATACAACGAATTTTTAAATTTTTTAAACCATAAATGACAAAATTTTGAAAAAAGACAAATTTAACCAACAACGACAGCGCCACTTATCGGATTCATAACTTTTCTATCTTTCAAGCTGGAACCGACCATACAGATTTACAAAATTGCATTAAAATTGGTCGCTTTCGGAAATTAGAGTGCACGAACACAATGAAACGCGGTTTTTATATTTAAAAATATAAAAAAAAAAACACTATCTATCAATATCCTTTATGCTATCTCCAAATCATGTACAATTTCATAAACCTTGTCAAGTTATAAAGATTAATATGTTTAATATTTAAGTTTTTTATACTTGATTTTATTTCTAACAAATGTTTTTTTTTTTTTTTACGTTTTCTTTGTTTCCTTCCCCTCATTTTGTACATCTATACACCAGCACAAATTAATAAAATACTAAGGCTTAATTAAAAACAAACAAACCAAACTTGTTATTCACAAAGTAGTTCGAGCTGTTGTTGAAATGATAAAAAAAAAAAAAGTGTAACAAGCTGATTTATTGATTAACTGATTGCGCTGCCTTCCAACCAGTATCGCTCCTTGAACAGAAAAAAAAAATTAAAAACAATCAAATATTGTATTATGCTTGTAGAGAAAAAATCGGCCTGCACTATCGGCTGATGGTGATGGGAATATATTAGTTGGCGCTGAAGATTCCGATTATTATACACCCGAAGATCCACACACGACTATACTAAGTCCGCTGTGCCCAGAAAAAGTATGGGTCTGATAATTGTAATCTTAATATTTTTATTTAATTTTTGGTTTTCCAAATCTATCTTGTACAAATTATAGAAGTGGTTATATTAAATTTAAATTTGTTTTTATTTAAGAAAGAAATGTTAGCTATTTTATTTTTATTTGAATTAATTTGGGTACCTATGTAAATATTTTTTGGAATGAATGAAGTATACTTTCACATTTGTATATATTTTATTACTTATTTTATTTTGTACATAAGCACATAGTTTTCTTTTAACTTTAAGTCTTTTATTTTTAATTCCAAATAATAAACCTAGATTACTAGATAAAGCTTGGTAAAAGGGTATTATTTGTAAATGAGTTATGACGATAATAAAAACATGAGGTTTTGTTTAGTTGTTTTTTTTTTCTTTCTCTACAAAAAATGTAACATCTTACTGTCAACTGAAAAATTTAGGAATTTAATTAAAAAATACTAAAAAATAAGCCAAATGAATGTCTTAGCAATTAGGTCGATATCACTTCATTTTAATTAGCACAAAATAGGACTTATAGCTAGCTGCTTTTCTAACAGTATTAAACAAGAAAGACTGCATACTGAAATAAAGGTGAGACTTGAAATATTTTGATCAACACAAAATGTAGAAGAACTAACTCTGACAGGCATTCTGTAAAAATGGTTACAATACGGTAAGTTAATCGTGACCGTGAGTATTTTTATTAAATATATCAAAGTATGTGTGTAACACATTTAAATTAATTCTAAAAAAAAAGTGACTGAAGAAATTTCAATTTATAACAGTTTTGTTTATAAAGGTACTGTTGATGTTTATAAGCATACCACAGGCGCCATTTTTTTTTTCAAGTAGCGCGAATCCGGCACTGATCTCTATAATACACTGGATAGTGGATTCCCTACAAAGTATAACGGTTTTTCTATTTCCAATTGAAGATGACAATTACGTAGGCAACTTAACACTTTAGGTATGTTTGGTGAGGCTGAGAAGGCCAGTTGAAGTTGCTGAGATCTCGAAAATTCTACTACAACCGAAGAGGGGCAAAAACAAAAGTGGAATTTCTAAGAAAAAAAAGCAAAAGAATCATCACTTGTTTGTAAATTTGATTTTTTGTAATTTAAAATAATTGTAAAAGTGAATTTAAAATATTTTAGTTGCAATTTTGTAAAATATTTTGCATTTCATTATGTTATACAGTTATACCGTTATACAAAAAAATAGGCAACTCAACATTATAACAATTCTCAAATGGCATCAACTTTCTTGCGCTATCCAGTGTATTATAGAGATCAGTGGAATCCGGTTTGTCCACCCATTTTTAATTGCGACAAACTGTTATAACTGTTATAAAAGGAGATTTCCTTAGTCTCGTTTAAAATATTTATGTTGCACAAGTGGAATTTGGTGGCACAAATGTTTTTGTTTTGTTTCAAACTATTTTAGTTTTTGATTCGGACGTGATATGTTTAACATTGAATAGCAATTAACATAAGTGTGATAAAACCAATAGGTTTAGGCTGAAGAACATAGATTTTTTTTTAAGTAAAACCAGGTCATAGGAACATTTTTCAAAGTGTTCTTTAAAAGATTGAAGTAAAAAATGGGTTTGATTAAAACCCACAACCACTTTTTGGGACCTGCGCTCAATGTCAATTTGACGGAGGCGAAATCATTTCGTGGGACACAACATTCTCCGCTCAATTGTAAAAAAACTCAGGTGTTATAATTCTCGTACTGAACTTCTGAAAAATCACTTTCAACTTTTGCTTAAAATATTTAATTTTTGAAGCAGAAAACTTATTGAAATGAATGAAAAATAAAAACAAGTTCAATTTATTTTAGTTTTTATTAACATTCCGTCTTTATTTTGTATTTATTTACCACTTTTACACCTGCGAACCACAAAAAAAAAATTGAATTTGGTTGTCAAAAGAACAGATGTTTTGGCTGAGAAAAAAATTGAGAAATTAATCCAAAAAATTTTCGTCTCACATATCTCAGCAAAATATTTCAACGCTCAGGTGAGAGTTTTTGTCCTACTTAAAAGAAAAACTTTTTTCTTCGTGAGACTGGCTTAATATTTAAGCGCAAAAATTGAAGAAACAAATACTACTGGTGCAAGCCGTTATGATTCTGAGAGATTATAGCCTGGCATTTCACGGGTTTCACTTTGAACCATTGATTATGGGACACTCTTACTATATTCTGAGAGATATAGCCTAGCATTATGGGACACCCTTCATATACAACCAACATTTTTGGTCCTGCCCTTGCAAAAGTGTTTTATTTTATTTTTATTTTTATTTTTATTTATTTATTTATCATCAATTAGAGATCTTTTAATCCACAATTAGACTAACGAAGGTTACAAATATAAGTAAATAATAATTGAATATAAATATATACATATGTACAAGTAATATAAAATAATTTACTAATTTGAAAAGTACAACATTAAGTTATTTTTTAAAGTGAGTCTACTTAAATGAAAATTTATGTCAATATTATTTGAAACAAGATTAGTTTCTCTAACACAGCGAGTTATAGGTTCGTTGAGAGCATAGTTTACCCTGTGTTCATTTTCACGAAGCATAACACGTTCTCTTAGCTGTTGAGATGGAGCATAAATATTAATCAAAGATAAAAGAAAGGGGCATTTAATATGATTAGATAAAATATCACTTATGAACATCACCGAGAAAACTTTCCTTCTATTAACCAGTGACTGTATTCCAAGAAGTTGACATCTAGTTGAGTACGAGGGAGTTTCGATGTTCCAACCCAGTTTCCAAATTACGAATCTAGTAAAGTTTTTTTGAATCTTTTCAATTCTATAAGAATGAATATAGTAGTATGGATTCCAAATCACACAGCAATACTCTAAAATAGACCTCACATATGAGCTATAAAGGGTTTTAAGCGTGAAAGGATCTTTAAAGTCTTTGGAGTTGCGTTTAACAAAACCTAACATGGAGTTTGCTTTGGCTACAATATATTCCACATGCTTAACAAAATTCAATTTAGAGTCAAAAACGACACCTAGGTCTTTTTTTTCGGATACTCTTTCTAGAATATGGCTCTCAATTTTATATTCAAAGAAAACTGGTGAGAAGTTGCGACAAAAAGAAAAACAATGACATTTTGAGACATTTAAAAACAATTGGTTAGTAATACACCATTTAGTTAGCCTTTGAAGGTCTTCTTGTAATAGAAAACAATCATCAACAGATTTTATACATCTGAGGAATTTCAAATCATCTGCGAATAAGAGTCGAACAGAGTTTAAAAAAATGTTAGGAATATCATTAATAAAAATGAGAAAAAGAAGTGGACCAAGATGGCTTCCTTGAGGAACACCTGAAGATACCGTTATCGGATAAGAAAGGAATTGATCAACTGAAACAAATTGTATTCGACCTTTTAGGTAAGATACTAACCATTTCAACATACTTGAATGAAAACCTATTCTTTCAATTTTTTTAATCAGAATTGAGTGATTGACTCTGTCAAACGCCTTAGCAAAATCGGTGTAGATAACATCGATTTGGTAACCTTGCTCGAGTTTGTTAAGAATAAAATTTGAGAAGATTGAAAGATTGGTGGTTGTGGACCTTCCTGCTACAAAGCCATGTTGAAATGGTGAAATGTACTCCTTTAGGAAAAACGATAATTTAGCATAAACAATTTTTTCAAAGAGTTTGGGTATTGTCGAAAGTTTACAAATAGGACGATAATTCGATATTTCTTGTTTAGGGCCGGATTTATGGATTGGGATAATGAATGATTTTTTCCATTCCGGTAAAAATTCGCCACTTGCCAGAGAGCTATTAAAGATGTGTAGCAGGGGCTCGGAGAGAGCGGTTGCACATTTTTTAAGAATAATTGGAGGAACGTCATCAGGACCTGGATTTTTATCACAACTTAAATTTAAAAGAGCATCTTCAACTTCCGAAAAATTAACTCTAAGCTGTCCAATATCAACTAAGAACTCATCACTTAAAAATTCCGTACTACCTGAACCCTCTTCATCATTTAAGGTAATGTAATTAGATTTAAAATACTCTGCAAACAAATTACAAATAGTCTGAAGATCTGAATATGTAGAACCCGAGTATTGCATGCTACTTGGAATCCCATTTGATTTTTTTTTACTCTTAATAAACGACCAAAAGCACTTGCTATTTAGTTTTAAATTAGATTCAATAGACAACATATAATTTGTGTATAGAAATTTACTTAGAACATCGAATTCTCGCGCTAACCGAATATAATTATTCTTAAATGAAGTATTATCTACATATTTACAAGTAAGCTTGTAAGCCTTATTTTTTTTATTGCTTAAATTACCAAGCCTTTTATTAAACCACGGTGGTTTCGAATTTATGTTAATTTTGACTTTCGGTACATATAAATTAATTGCCGCTTTCAGATTATCAATGAAATAATTGTAGGATTGCAACAAATTTAAGGGACTTAGGTTAAAACGCCACGGAATACGCGACATATAACTCGCTATGCTATCAAAATCAGCTCTTGCATAATTTAATTTAAATTGATTACAATTGACTGATTTAAAATACTCATAAAATGAAAAATTAATGGACAAAGCATTATGATGAACAGAGTTTGGACAAATTGGATACATAGATTTATCAACTGAAATAGAAAATTCCCTGTCAACAAAAATAAGATCTAGTATTCGGTTAAAATCATTCTTAATTTGATTAATTTGAATTAAATCATAACTAGCAAAAGTATCAATTACCTCAGTTTCATAATCATAATTAACATTAAAAGATAACATCTGAAGCTCTTCGGGATCAAAAACCCAACTACAAGTGTTGTTAGATTGTCTTCAGTATACAGGGTGTCCCGCGGTCGACGATGCAGACGAAAACCAGGGGCTCCTGAGGTAATTTTAAGTCGATAAACTTAAGAGGTAAATTTCTCGTTTTCGCTTCCTTTTTGGCTTATAACGGTTTTTATGATTTTTGGCCTCATTTCTTGAAGTGGCTTTAACTTTGCCCAACTACAACATTTTTGTTTGCATTTACACAAGAGCAGTTAGGACCTTTACAACTTTTTTCTCTACTGTGGTAACGTTTTTCCGCAATTTTTTTTTTTTAGGCATTTTTAGGTTGTTTTTTTTTTTTACTTTGGTATACTTTTTTCACAAAAACACGTCATTAAGTACATTAAAAGCTCCCTTAGCCGAAAAGCGACGGTCGCAACACTTTTGTCCGTGAACCAGGGCGAACGATTTATATACAAAAAAACATATATGTAAAAGTTTTTCTAAAAATAAGGGTTGAAATTAACATACCAAAAAAAGTTTTTTATCCGCCTAAGGGAATAAAATTTAAAAAATCACGGCTAATATTTTTGTCAGGGTAAGGGAGTGTCCGCTTAAGGGATCATAAAATGAATGGAATTTAGATCCAAAATCCACGGTCGTGAGAATTTGTCCGCCTAAAGGGATTGTGCGCTTAAGGGAGCTGTCCGCAATAGGAGTTTCACTGTATCATTTTTCCTTTTTACTTGCAAGATTAGATACTATAAGGCAAGTTTTGGATTCGTGCAAAAATCAAACTCGAGATAACAATCAAACTTGACATTACGAGAATAGAGAACACAAAAAACAGGGTCCCGCAATTCCGCCTTTCTGTCTGTATGTCTATATGTCTGTCCTCGGCCTACAGCCTTAACCAATGAAACGATTTTCTTCAAACATTGAGGATACGATTTTTGGGTGATTACCTAGTGGGAAAATCGAGATTTTGTTTTTAGCTCAAAAAATAAAAATACTTGCAATACAACCGTTCTGAAAAAGGTTATTTATCTCAAAAACGGCTCCAACGATTTTTTTTTTGTGTGTAGTATGCTATGCATTTTTGGTAAAAAAAAAATTGACCAAAAACCGTTATTTACGGTACATGCCATAGAACCTTTTTTTTTATTTTCGACTTTCTCGTTAACCGCTCAACCGATTTTAATCAATTTTTTTATTCTGAAGGTCCCTATCAAGTGGAAATAATAATATGTACATACAAATATTTTCAGAAAAAAAAATTAATGGATTTAAAAAAAAAAGTAAATTTTTTTTTTTGAAAAATAATTTCTTTAAAAACGGGTTGATGAATTTTTTTGAAACTATGGTTTTAGTTGTATGTTATTATATTCTGAAAAATGGTATACCAATTTTTTTAAGAAAACCGCTCCAACGATTTTTAAATTTTTTTTCTGCATACATTTTTTATTCAAGAATTGAGATGGATTTCTTTAGTCTGAGATTAAAACATGTTAAGTTCTTTTTTTGTCAACTAATTTCTAGTTATTACAAGTAAAAAAAGTAGTATTGTATACGTATGTATGTTTGTATCTATAACTAAAGCCGAAAGCACGCATGCATCATGTGGTGTGTTGTGGACTGCGCTTACTAATTAAATGTTTGTGATACATCAAGTTATGGTGTAATCATAACAAACTAGATTCCGACACGCACACAACACACCCCACTCCACAACACATCACATGAGACAAATGGCTCAACGCATATGAAATATATCCACAACATACCACACACGAGTTATGAGTGGTTGCACCTTAACTTTTGTTTACAAAATTGACCTTCATATTGCAAAGACATTTCTGCTTAGTTTATTTTTTTTTTGTCATTTTTTTAAACCCCATTTTAAACAACTAAACAAAATCTGAAATCTTAACATACTTTATTACCAAAAAATAAAATTCACATAATATAATTTAATATTTTTACTGTATGTACAGTAGGTACCAATCAATATTAATTAATCGTATTAAAACAAAACAGATTGGTTCAAGTTTTAGTTTTATTGTAATGTTTATCTGTCATAAATTTTAAGTTTTACAACTCATGCATTATTCAATTTTTTTTTCACATTATTCAATAAAATAAAATGCAGACAAAAAAACAAATGTTTGTATGTATATATTAAATTTCTTTTAAATTCAAAAAGCCATTCAAAAATTGTGAAAAGCTTTCACAGAAAGATACTTCATTGAGTGGAACATCAATTGGTCTCAAAAATAATCTCTCTAAGAAGACTCTACACCAGAAGTCGACATCAGTGGGAAACATTTCGTCAGCTCCAATAAGTGCTCTCAAGGATAATGTTAGCTCATTGCCAGGTAAGATTTTCTTTGAATAATAGAATTATGGACACATACGATCAAACAATTGATGAACATAAAAATAATTCTTGTATTTATCTTCTGCCGCTATGATTTGCATTAATTAAACCCTCGAGACTTATTTTTTAACGGAATTTTTAAAAAAGGACTCGAAAAATCTCCAAACAAATACTGTTAATTTCCCAAAAATAAAAATTGCAGGTTTTCTGAAAGCAGAGATTTTTCGAGTCCTTTTTTTCAAATTCCGTTAAAAAATAAGTAGGTACTAAACGGTGTCAGCCAGTAATTTTTTTTTAATAAAGCATACTATAAAGCTTAACCTATGTAAAAACTAGACATATTACTTTGAAGAAAGTAACTTTTATTCATTTGGAAGAAACTGAATTTTGTTTGAAAATTTTGAAGGATTTTTTTTTCTTCAAAATTCTGTGAAAAAGGTAGGTCCTCCAACAGGTGTCTGCTGAAATTATGAATGTCCATTTGATGCTCAGGAGGTCTAAGACAATGGGTCTTGTGAATAAAAAATAAAGCTAAAGCTACAAATTGGATTTTTAAGTAAAAGCTGAGTTTTGCGTTAGTAAAAAGTAGCTTTGGCTATCTAGTTAAAGATCATTTCTATTTTAAAATAGCCAAAACTAAATTCATTTAGTTTTATCTTGTTTTTCCAGCTTAAACTACAATTTATGTGAATAAAAATAGCTTAAGCTATAATCATATAGTAAAAGCTATCCAAATTTCAAGATTCTTTCATTCCTGTCTAGAAAGGTTATATGACTAGTTCTTATTTTAATTATTCTATTCAGCGTAAGACAACCGAAATTGTATAGAAAACGGTCGGAAATCAGTGATGATGACTTTCATAGTATGTTTCGATTTTCAAAAGAAAATGTGCAGTGGCTTTCTAATTACTTTTTAGGGGATTCAACAGAGCATAGAGGAGGTGCATTAACCTCTGGGCAGAGGATGCAGATACATATTTTTTATATATCTGAGTACGGGAAAAATCCAAAAATGAGATAAAAATCTTAAAAAACAAAAAATTGAATACCTACTGATTTTTTTACAATTTTAAATACAAAGTTGGAAGAGGTTGTTAATATAAAAACTAATTTAGAACCATGGTTTTAAATTGTAAAAAAAAAAATTAAGGTACAATTTTTTGTTTTTCAACATTTTTAAGTTGGAAGTAATTTTTTCGAAAACAATAAACAAAAAAATAAGTTGATTTAAAAATGAAATGAAAGAAGACACTTCTGGCTTTCAAAAAAGGTATAACACTTTATAAAAAGTGTTGCCATTTTTTTATAAAATTTTTCCATTTTAAATACTTTTTTTACAAAATGCGCAAAAAGACCATTTTCGCGCTCGGTTTCAATTAAGCCGCCATATAATAAAATAAAGTACTCTTTATTAGCTTTCATATGACATAAGTTTCATCACTGTTGAGCAATGTTTAAAAATGGGCCCCGAAGGAATAAATGTGTGGAGTTCGAAGTAATTTTAAACATAATATAACTTAAAGCGGTTTCAAAATTCCATGTTTTACTGTCTCAATTTCTTGCTAAAAGAGTCAGTATTTTGATTTGACTTAAGTTCTTGTGTAGGTTACAATTCAGTACCTATTCCAATCCCAGACTCTTTGTGATTTTAAGAGAATGTGAAATTTAAGATTTATTTAAAATTTCGAAATGATTAATATTTTTCATTCTTCTCTTCAATTTAGATATGCTTGACAGCCCAATAGGTGTTAATTCAGCATCAACACGCAGTTCCAGTGATAGTTATTCATCCAGTTCGTCGACAAAGCAATTGTTAAGTTCAAATCAACCAAGTTCCAGTGTAACAAAAATCATGGTAGATGATAAAGCTGCTGTGCAAAATGCAGTTAATGTTTAAAACAATTACATAATACTCAAAATGTATTCAACTTTTAAAACGCATTAAATGTGAACAAAATGTATCAATCACATACCAGTTAAAATCTTACACTAGCCACGGTGTCAAATAAAAATACTCCTTAAATATTTAAGAAAATAAATAAAACTTCTTTTATTCACATTTTGTTATGTTATTTTAATTTTATTTTAAGCTTATTTCTGTTTATGACTTACAAATTTCCGGAACATTTGACAACCATTCACCGTTACTACTGCAAGTTATTTCAAATAATCTATCGCCACACTTTATTGACAACTTATCTTCATAAAGGTAAGAGCTCCCTTCCACAATTTCAGCATTTGTTGGCAAGTTTGGATTTTCACACGTGACTCCTATGTAATTATGTAAAAACAGTTAATATAATTTTACTTGAGAAAATAAGGCATCATCGTTACTTGTACACGCAGTGAGCGTTCTTGACCACATGCCGTCGGAAAGACATTCAATAGTGTTATTATGGTTAGCAAGATAGTAACCTTCCTCACAATTAAGATTCACTACATGACCTATTCGATAGCTTTCAGAGGTTGAATCCAAAACCATATTATCTAGAATGGATGGTTGATCACACCAACTAACTGGAAAAAAAAACAAATAATTAACAATGAACTCATCATTTGTATAAACAAACGTTACTTACGATGGCATTCGTAATCGATATCACTCCACTGACCATTTTCTAAGCATTTAGATGTCCAAGATTTTCCAATGCGCCGAAATTTAGAAGTACATCCATACTCAACATCACCGGTATAATTGACGGTTTCAGATTCCAAAACTTGATATTTGACAATAATGCCATCGAGTGGTGGGTCTGGCAAACCACCCCAATCACATGCAGGTGTTTCGCTTTCACTTCCATCTATGATTTCGTCATAGATGCTTTCGTCTAAATCAGTGCTTATGTCTCTAGGAATAACTGAAGTTGTACTTTTAAAATCTGAAAACCGTTTCTTATAATTTGCATAAACTGGCACAATCAATTTTCTTATCATCTTCTTTAAGGTTCCACTTCGGTTTTCCAATGCAGTTGCATCTTCCTCAACAGGTGGTTTCTGATCATATTTATTCTCCCAGGCTATAGCATCAATGAAGATAGAAAGTATGAATCTCAAGGCATTCTCTCGATCGGAATCCATTTTTGTGGCATTGGCAAAGTTCTTTCCGTAAATAACTATATCAAAGAAATCTTCAAATGGTACATCATCACCATTTAAGATATCGATTGAATGACGTTCTAGCAATTGTAAAAGTTGAACATCAGCTTCAGGAAACTTTTCTAAATGATTTTGATCCGAAGTGAAGAGATTGGTAAGTTGAACAGGCTTAATAGTTTGTGAGCAAATACTGACTTCTGTTGAGCTTGTATCTAGGCAACCCTTGTATAGGAATTCATACAGGAGATTCCAGAAATCTTTTTCCGGGTAGGGAAAGGTGTGTTGTGACCTTGAAGAAGAAGTTGAAAACAATGGTTTTTGAGTAGTTGTTACCAACATTAGTGTTGGCTTTGACGTTAAGTCTTCCTCTGTGGTAAATGTTTTTGGTGACGATGATGGTGTTTTAGTGGAACTTTCTGATCGTAGGTTTATATTTTCACTCTCTTCCAAATTCATTGTTGTTGGAAATGTATTTGGTTTGTCAGTATTTATTACTTCAGACATGGTTGGTGTAAAGAGCCCGGATTTTTGAGTTATTGGCGTCGTTGTAGTTGTAGTTCTAGTTGTTGCAACGGTATTGCTAGGTGTTATTGAAGTGGTTTCTAGTATTTCCGTTGTTGTAATATCGTTGTAACTACAGTTAGGAATGTTACCATACCACTCACCTGAAAGTTATAGATAATTTTGAAATATACATATAAAGTGAGCGATGGTTGATTATTTTGTTATTATCATTCATAATTCTAAAAGAAAATATTCATCTTGGGTAAGAGAAAAACAAAATATGAGAATGGCGCCCCAAAAACAGTTTTCATGAATTAATTAACGGTTACTCTTAAGCTAGGCGCATATTGAGACGCAACTGGCGTCACTGGTGTGACGTGCCACCGCACAGCCAGAATTTTTGTATACAATACAAATCAATTGAACAGCACGTCATGACCTGACAATCTTTTTATAAGGCCAGGCGCATATTGAGACGATACCGGCATTTAGATGTCCAAGATACCGGCGTATGTGACGTGACCTGGCGCGTGCGACATGACCTGATTAATAGAAACGTGTCATGTCGTTATCCGCATATTGAATCACGAGTCTCTTGTCAATATTTTATTGAAAACATTATTTCTATTGAAAATACAAATTTTTCTTCTATGTCATTTTTAATTCAATAATAAAAAAAACTCACAAAAAACTATAATTCTGAATTTCCTGCAAACTTCAGAGTGAAATTAGCAAAAAAAAAAAAAAACAACAGCAAATGTAAAGAAAAAAATTTCGGATTGTAGAAAAATTTTCTACGTTCCAGGATTTGCTTGCATTTTGTTTTTGTTTTTACTGTCAAAATTAGAAAGAGAATAGACAAAGACAATTTTTGGAAAAGCTCTATTGTTTTCGTAATAAGCAAACTATTTTTTTATTTTTCAATTTAAACCGACAGATTGTATTTTTGTTTTACAGGAAATAAATAAAAAACGTGCACGGCCAAGGTTTCGGAAGGAAAACTGTGTTTCAAGCATTGCGTCACGCGTGTTTTGTAAAACGAGTGTCAGAGGTCAAGTCGCGTCGCTTCATCAATATGCGCTATTCAATTGATTTATATTATTTACAAAAATTCGTGCTGTGCTGTGGTCACATCACACGTGCCGGTCGGGTCTCAATACGCGCCTAGCCTAAAACACGCGTGACACAGTGATAAACACAGTTTTTTCTTGCGAGACTTTACATACGTGTTTTATTTATTTCCTGTCAAAAAATATAAAAAATATTAAACAAACTGTCAGTAAAACTGAAAATAACTAAATGGTAAGTTTGCAAATTTATTTATTGTAATTGAAAGAAGCAATATTTATAAAATTAAGAAGACATCGTTGCGAATTTTGTTCACATTTTATTTGTATGTAAAATAAAATGTTTTCAATAATATTTTGGCACAATACACGCGCTTCATATGCGGACAACGACATAACACGTTTGTATTTATCGTTTCATGTGACATACGCGTCAGTTCACGGCACACGCGACGCACGCGTCTTATTATGCTCTTAGCCTTACAGAAAATTAATTTGGTGAAAACTGATTCATTGACACCATATCTGATTTCTTAAAAAGGTTCGACCAGCATTTTACTGATAAGACCAATTGTCGTGCCTGGGCGAAATACATTTGGTCGCTAAAAAACTTTCAATTGAATTTCAATTGAATAAAACATTTTCTATTGTTTTTTTTATTCTTTTTCTTTTTACACAAACTAGTCTACCAGACACACATGTCTGAAATCTTGCATCTTGGGTACAACGCACGACAGCATTTATAACTTATGAGCCCAAATAGTGCCTCTGCAAAATGCATTTGGTCACAAAACGCTTTCAGTTTTATGTAATGTGATTTCTTTATCGATTGTTAATTAATAAAAAAAAAATTAAATCGTTTACAAAAAATAATATTTTTTTAAATTCAAAGTATTAAATTCAGAAATTGGCGTTTCGTCCCGGCGGCGATCTCACTTGGACTCATCAGTTGTATAGTGAGGGCCTTATCAATAAGCAATTTCTGTTAAATTCAGTTAATTTTACATAGATTTCATGTTGAATATCTAGTGTGAACTACATTCAACAAGATTAGAATTCTTAAGCTGGAAGTTTTTTTCGGCCTAGCAATGTTTATAAACGAAGTCTTTTTTGTTAACAAATTAGTAAATAGAAGCATCAGTTATAAGGTAGTAAGCCACTAAAAGTACCTAAGTCATTTTAATCATATATTTTTTACTCACCATCATCCATACATATCATTGTATGACTTACTGATGTCAGTAAACAAGTCAGTTCCGCAAAAACTCCAACAGGATAGTAATTCATGTCCCAATGTATTATTCCTTTGTCGTTAGCATATACAACTCTGATGTTTTCTAGTAAAATGAGCTTTTCGCACTGAACGTAACCTTCAAAATAAATAAACTATATGTATTGTATTTATACAAAATATTAAATTTATAAAAAGGAAAGAATTTTAAAAAAAGAAAATTTTTCAGACTTTTCATTTTAGAGAAAACACTTACTTTGGCAAACCGGTTCCAGACCAGACCACACTCCCATAGCTAAGCAAACTCTCTTATCATTTCCATCAACAGCATATCCAATGTTGCATTCATATTCTGCAATACTGTGCAAAGTGGTACCAGATGAATAATTAATCCGTCCATTTTCCAGCGGACGCAAATGTCCACAGTCAACAACTATAGAAAATTAAAAATTTTCTATTATTTGTTAAGCAATTCTTGACGAAATTTTAAAACCTACCCTCGCAATATGGTTCCTCATAAGACCATTCCGATGTTCTCAAACAATTTCTAACATTTGTAGAACCGTGTAGGTTATAGCCAGGATAACAATAATACATTGCCTGATTATGGTTATAACGTACAAAACCATTAGGTATATGAAGGTCTCGAGGACAATCCTGACAAAATTGCGATGGAAAAATTTCTATTCCACCATGAATATGTTCCTTGAAATCTGTCCACGAATATAGACTTCCACGATAGGGATTACAACTTTTGTAGAATTCTTGGACTTGATCGGCCGTTATGACTGTATCCCAAACTTCCAAATAAGCTATCTGTCCAATAAATGATTCCGATTCACTAAAACCTCCGCCAAGTCTGTCCTAAAAGTAAAAATTGGTGAATATAGGCGTAATGCTTGTTTACATAAAACAGCAATTCTACCTGTTCCTGACCAATTATGAAAATACCATCACCAGGAATAGGTTGTCCCGCACTTAAATTCATTCCAGCATGCTCTAATCGACCATCGAAAAAGAGCTCAAAATAGCCATCAAAACTTGTCCACGAAGCGCACAAAAAATGCCATTGACCATCGTTGGCAACAATATCTGAACCCGATGAGTTACCGTTAACATACAAAACAAATCTATAACAATAAAAGAAAAAAAAAAAAACAGATAATAAATATATTCGATTACTTCCCACTGTAATACTGTAACCGCCATATTATTCACTCGTTACATCCAGATTTAAATTTAAATCCAGATGAATTTACATTAAATTTGTATGATTTACATCCAGATTTAAGTTTTAATCTGGATGTATTGAGTGAATATAATATGGCCGTAAGTTTCTATACATATTTTAGTTCTGTTAAAGTTGATATTAGGTGTGTTTTATTGGCAATTGTATAGCTAGCTCATTAAAATTTCTCTCGGTTGACAAGAACAATAATCAGAACAACAAAAATAATTTTTGTATTTCTGTTTTCTTCCTCTTAAAAACCGGAAATACCGATAAATAAGCCACTAAATCGTTAGTGAATAATAAAAGTGGATAGTGAATATGTACTTGAAACTTAAATGTCAGTAGCGTACCTACATTTTTTTTTTCACTCACAAAAGGAAGTGAACAAAGCTAATGAGTGGACATAAAAAAGCATAGGTATCAGTGGCGTGGCGTCCATATAACACGATTCCTATCGAGTTACCATTTGAAAATCTCAATCATGTTTATTAAAAAACGAGCAACATTAATCTAAATTACTAGAAAATTCCCTAAATATGTCGAAGAAAACCGTGTTATTTTTTTCCATAAGAAAGCAAAAAAAATAACTCGGTTTTCTGCGTCTTATTTTGGGAGTTTTAATACAAATAAATGAGCAAGAGCAAACAGAACAAGCTTGTTCTATCCAGCGAAAAATTTTAAAAGTTCTATTTGTGTTTCTTGTGGGGTATGGAGTTGTAGAAGAGAGAATTTAGTATGTCTCACTGTTGTATGAAGTTCATTGAGCAGGACAGGGGTAGTTTTCTGTGCAAAAAATTAATTTTAATTCGAAAAAAATAACACGCTTTTTTTCGTCTTATTTCAATAACTTTGTATGTGTCTCGCTGCGTTGCTGTGTGAAGTTTGCTGTGGAGAGGTCATGTAGGTTTTTCTTTAAAAAATACAGTTCATACATCTTTTTATTTTATTGTAAAATTAAACTTTTATGACTCTTTCTATACAAAATTTGTAAATCAAAACTTATATCATGGCGTGGAAAGCGATATAGACAAATTTAAGGTAGACATTCATAATTTAGTTACCTATACGTTTTCGGGTGACTAATTTTTCTTCGACTTACCATTTGAAATCATCCAAGCCACGCTACTGATAGATATAGTATTTTAATCGAGCTTGTATTGCTGTGATTAGCTATGAATTACCAATAAAACGCATTTGATTTAATAGACAATAAAACGCACAATTAGGATTACACAAACTTGCTCTTGTAGTAAAAGTTTCTTCGAATTTTAAATATTGAGTCTATTGAGTCTATTTTTGTATGGGAGACTTAAGTTTAAACTAGTAACATGTAACTTAGAGCTTAAATTTAATAATAATTAAAAATCGAAATAATTCGAAATAAATTTATTAAATAAACTTCTTAATTGTTTTGAAAACTAAAAAAAAAGTACACCATCTGATTTCTTGAACTAATCTTAGCTTTTGAGAAAAAAAATTCAAAATCGTAGGGCCGGTTTTTTTTTGAAAATGTTGTACCTAAACATTTTTAAGAAAAAAAATTGGTGCACCATTTTTTAGTAGGTATTTATTAATTTTGAAATAAAAATTACATTTTCAGAAAAATCATCTATCTGTTTTTGAAATATTGAATTTTCAAAAAAAAAAAAAAAAATTGAAATTTTTTTTTTTAAATCCAATTTTTTTTTTTTTGAAAATTTTGATATTCAGTATGATTTCAACTTTTAGAAGCTTTTGTATACAAAATTTAATTTAAATCAATTATACAGATAAGGAGATAGTCCAAAATAAAAAAAAAAAAAACTGGTTCTATGAGAGGTACTGTTTACAATGGCTAACTGTAAATTTTGTTTTTGATAAATCATAGACCGTACTAATATAATGGTGTTTTCCTTTGGTAAATTCAGATTTCTACCTAAAATTCGATTTTTTTTTTCGTGGCGAATGGAGTACGATTTCAGATTTATTTTTTTTGTCACAGTATTAGTGTATATTCGTGTCTGTGGACCTTATAATGTCAAACTGGTAGCTATCAATTGTACTGGTATTAGTAAAAAGAGGGGTAGATTTGCCGCAAAATCTAGATCTGATAAATTGATTTTTTTTAGAGAAAATTTTTAGAGAAAAATCAATTTTTTGTGCCCATTGGAAGACGAAATCTGAATTGAAATCGGTTTTTTGACAGATCTGGATCAATAAAATTTGATTTTTTTACCATTGGAAAATCCCATAAGTATTCAGAAAAATATTAATCAAAATCGTAGGTGTCGTTTTCGAGAAAATTTAGATTTTCTGTGACGGTATTTTAACATAAATATGGAAAGTACCGTCAATTTTGACTATAAGAAAAACTTTTATGCAAAATTTTCTAGATAATGTTAAAAAAACCGCTCGGTACCAAGATTTGTAAAAATCAATGAAGTTATTTTCGTAATTTTTGATTTTCAAAAGAAAATTTTGAAACTTTTTTTAAATATCCAAAAATTATTTTTTTTTTGAAAATTTTGGTATACAATACTATTTTAATTTTTCAGAAGATTCTCGATAAAAAAAATTTACAAAATCTTATTCTTTTTCAAGAAGAAAATAAAAAAAAAATGGTTCTATGGGAGGTACCATTTAAAACCACTTTTTGGAAATTCACTTTTTACAAAAAGGTAGCATATATATACTTAATAAAATTTATTTATTTTTTTAGAAAAATCTGTCAAGCCATTTTTGAGAAAAATAAGATTTTCCAAAAATGATAAAAAAAAATTATATGAGAGGTACCGATATTTTTGGTCCTAAAAAAAACATGAAAAAAACGTGTCGGGGGAATGTCCCAAAAACACTTTATACGAAGTTTAATTAAAATCGATCCATGGGTTTAGGCTGTAGGCGAGTCCACAGACAGGCAGACAGACAAACAGACAGACGGACGGAATTTCAAGACCCACTTTTTTCGTCTTCCCTATAATCTCAATGTCAAGTTTGATCAAAATCTCGAGTTCGATTTTTTTTACGAATCTAAAATTTGCCATATAGACTATAGTACCTATGTATATGTATTTCGCAAGTAAAAATTAATTTGGCATTTTGGGGAAGAAAACGAACAAACTAATGTTTTAAAATGTATCAAAAAAGGTAGATTCAAAATCATCTTACCCTGAGTAATCAGTCAGAGTAAATGCGTTATCACTATCCTTTGTGGCATATGACAAAATAGCTCCATAGGTAAAGCTGTCATCTGTCTTTATCCAAGTGCAAAATGAGAGCTGGTAATGGAAAAAACAAAACAAGTATCAGTACCTTTCCTTTTTGAATATTTTCATTTGTTTGAATCTTACCTCCGACAGATCATGATCGGGACCTTTCATTTTCACATAGTTTAATGTGCTTGCCTTGCTAAATTTCATAACAAAATCTGGCTTTGTGAAGATCTCACACAAATCTCCATAAAAATAAGGAGGACATTTACACGTAAACTTCTCATATACATCGTCGGTTAAAATTACTCCATCATCCGGAGCAGGATCCCCTCTAAGTGCTTCAGCCTTGCATACTCCATTATTCTTACAAGGCGACGATTCACAAGGACTAACTACCTTTGAACAGTCATGTCCTGCCAGCCCTGTCGGACATTTGCACTCATAACTGCTTCTGGTAGCTGGTAAAACCATCAAATCTACACAAGTTGCATTTGGATGACAGGGAAAGTGATCGCAAGGTCTCAAATGGCATCTTCTTCCGATAATTCCTGGTGGACAGGTACAAATGTACCCATTAGCTTGGCTCTGACATAACCCCGACTCACAAGGCTTTGAATCGCAGTAATTTACCGGTTCTTCGCATAATTTCCCTTCAAATTCCAATGGACAATCGCACACAGCTTCACCATCTTCTGATACATTGCATGTGCCACCATTTTTACAAACTGTCATTTCGCACGGATTACGTAATTCCTCACAAAATTTTCCAGTGTATTCTGGAGGACATTGGCACGTTATCATAGTATCGTTGAAATGAGTACAGATGCCATTATTGATACACGGTGCCGAGTGACATAAATCAATTGCGTGCTCACACTGCGCTCCCTGGTAGCCTGCAGAGCAATGACAGCTATAAAGATCGTCGCCACCTTCTTCGATGATGCATTTCCCAAACTCTCCACAAATTCTCGACTGAGTCTCGCAAATGTGACGCCTTTTCTCATTGCAGTCGTAGAGTGATGATGAACCTCGTGGTGAGGTAAATCCTTCTGGACATTGGTGACAACTTATTTGGTTGAATGCGGGCTGATAGTCACCAGCTGCACATTTTCTACAGAATGGCATAAGACTATGTCTAAGTGTTATTCCTGCAGAAGTTCTACGGGGCTTTTGGCGTAATTTAGCCCATGTTCCTGGTGGACATTCAGCTGTTTGGGGACACAAATTTTTAGAATAAGTTGAAGTCATTTAAAAAAAAAAAAAAAAAAACAATTTTGCTTACCTATACATTCGGTTTGATTAATACGTCCTTCTTTTCTTGTATTAAAATGTGGAGGACATTTCGCACATGTAATTTGTCCATATTCAGGGTTGTAGGTTCCCAATGGGCATAACTTGCAGACATTTAAAGCTGCATTTTCATAAGTTCCTCGAGCACATTGGACTGCAAATAAAATATGGTTAAGTCAGGCCTTTATACAAGGTGATGTGCATAAAGTGTGACAAAAAACCAGAGCGTATAGGTTGAACTTAGAAAAGAAAAAAATCGTATGGGAGGGGGGGGGGGGGGGGATCTTTTCCACCCCTTAGTCGGAAAGTATAATTTTCAAAAAAAAAAAAT
This sequence comes from Epistrophella euchroma, assembly GCA_947049315.1. Classification (NCBI taxonomy): domain Eukaryota; kingdom Metazoa; phylum Arthropoda; class Insecta; order Diptera; family Syrphidae; genus Epistrophella; species Epistrophella euchroma. Next base: position 58,800,313 of record OX346246.1, on the reverse strand, counting down.
CACTTAAAACAGAAAAAAAAATTATTAATTCTATTTATTAATAATTCTATTTTCAAATAAAGTTGTTCGAGTGAATAGTTTTTGAAAAATTTATTTTCCAAAAATCAAAATTTTGAAAAAAAGAAAATGATTTTTTTTTTTAATTTTTTTCAAAAATGTACGTAATTAAGTATCATTTTTTTTCCTTAATATTCAATGCTCTTACTAATTTTTGATCGAACACAAAAAACCGGATGCCGAAATGTTTTGTAGTTTTTGAGAAAATCAAAAATAACCAAAACTACTTTTATATTTAATAAAAAAGAATGAATCTCTTGCTTTTCAAAATGCTATAGCATGGCTCTGTAGGTATTACTGTTATTTAAAAAAAAAAAACTTTTCATGTTTTAAGTGATTTTTTTTTTTGAAAATTGTCCCTCCCGCCTAAAAGGGAGGGGGGGGAATAGACCCTATGCAAATCACCCTGTATGTGACTGTGGTGTAAATCCCGGGAGTAATCGAAAACCTAGGATTCAACATAGCTCAGAGATGTGCAACGACTTTTTTCTGAGCTCTATAGCTAGCTTGTTTATATTTGATTAGTTAATTAATTAATTACCTTAAAACATCCTTCTTCAAAAAAAAGTACCGAAAATTATAACGTGACAGCCATCAATAAATAGCATAGACTAGTGCAAGAGTCATTATAAAATCCCAAAATGTGGAAATTCTTAAATTTACTGTTACATTAAATATTTCAACAACATTGCTAATACGTCCAATGATGTTCAAATTCATGTAAAAAAATATTTTTTACCTTTTCTACGTTTAAGTAGGTAAAAAAAAATGCCTATATTGGTGTAAAAAATGTAAAAATCGCGTAAAAAACGTAAAAAATTCGTAAAAAAGGTAAATAAGAAGTAAAAAAGGTAAATTACTGAAAAAAAAGAGAGAAAATGAGAGAAATTATCACTATCTGTAAAAATTTAAGTAAATAAAGAAAGTTTGCAGTCATTCAAGTAATTTGAATTGTTTATAAAGTGCCAAAAATAGTATTATTAAGGCTACTTCCTGTAAGAAAAAGCATTTTTTTTTAAATTTGGATGGTTGAATGAGTAGTTTTAGATTAGGCAAAATCTTTTTACTGAAATCGAAAGATAAAACAATTAATTAAAACATTTTATAGTGATGGAAATGGATTAGAAAATCTGTTTTTTATAAACATATCGAAAAGAAAATGAAAACCCAAAAGTTTTTTAAAAACCGCACAGAATAAATCAGCTTCAACCATCATCTTCAGTTTTGAAGCTATAATTAATTTTGATTATTTTCCACGCTTTATTTTACTTTTTTACATTTTTTACTTTTTTTTTTACATAAGCATATTGAACATACAGCAGTTAGAAAAACTAACGTAAAAAACGTAAAAAAAAACTATGTAAAAAACGTAAAGTAAAAAAGTCGAACAACACTGAATCCGTCCAAGAAAGCTGTTGACATTCGTGTTTGCCTGGTGAGTAAACATAAATATATATACCCTATAAGTGGAGCAGAGTTGCGTAAGCGAGACAGAGAACCCAAAGAATAAACCCGCGAAGCATGCCATCCGAGATGCCAATGTTTAGGAGTTTTGAAAGTAACACATATGCATCTTAAAAGCCCGAAATTAAATATGCAATATACAATAAAATGAGTTTTTTAGGCCCTACGAACTAACTCCCAAAAGAACAAACTCCAAATTAACTCAATTCCACCAAAACTACGACTTATTTCATTATGAACTAACTCCCATTAAATTTTGCAACTATAACCCAACGCTGAATGAACTAAGTCCCAAAATAGAAATGAACCAAGTCCCAATAGTGGGACTAAGTTCCATATGAACTAAACCCCAAAATGAACTAAATCCCATTTTTGTTTTATAAAGAACTAAAATAAAGTTTACGAAAGGAACTAAGTACAAAAATAATTTAATCAATAATGCAATAGTATGTTCCCAGTGATTGTGAGCCTGAAATTGCACAATTTCGAAAAACTCAATTTCGAAATTACGCAAAGTGTTCACACTGAAAATGAAACAATTTCGTCTGATGGCTTCATTGGAAATAATTTTGATCATTGAAATAATAAAATTGATTTTGAAGGAAAGTTTTAAAATATATCAACTATCAACTATTTTTTTGACGAAAAAGATTCATTGAATAATTCCCTTCATTTTGATACTAAAATGCCATCAACTTTTTTTCTATAAGTGCCTCAAAATGGAAAGACAAAATTTTCGATGATGGTTTTCAATGAAAGCTATAACTAGCGCCTACTATATTTTGTATCATTCTTTGCAGTTCTGTTCGTTCACTTTATTGGGAAATAATTGTTATAATAACTGTTATAAAACGCAAATTTGTTTGCAATTTCATTGAAATTGAGGTAATTTGAGATGATTTTGAAATAGCGTCATTATTTGAGAAATTGTGCAATTTTGAAGATGATTTCGGAAAAATAATCCAAAATTGCGCAATTTCGTTGCGGAGGTTGCGGAGTGCGTGGCACCCCGCGGCCGAACACGTGCCCGCCGACGCGCTTGCACGCCTTTCCGCATCACGCGCCCGTGCACCTAAAATTTGGTGGGAGTTAGTTCTTTTGGGAGTTAGTTCGTAGGGCCGTTTTATTAATTTTTGTTAAATCTCCGAGGTAGTCCTTATATTTGACAATCTGACATTCCCAAAATTTTGAACAATCTGAGGGTTAAAGATAACACATATAATGCATAGTAAAAAGTATGCCTAAAAAATCACAGATCTTACCACAAATATTCTTTCTCGATATACTTCCATCGGGACAGCGAACAAATTCTTCAATTTTCAGCGCCTTTACATTGATATTCATATCATCCAGAACTCTTTTCAATTGCTCATTTGTGTCAAATTTCTGGAATTCATGCTTTATATGACGTATGTTCTCGGATGGAGAAGTATCATTCTTCCATATGCCCATAAATTTGCTTATTTTTGTATAAAGTCGAATTTTAACATTTAACCGAATTCGTTTTTTATTCTTTCTCGGACGATTTACTCTCGGTATTTCTCTTTTAGAAATATGATATTTTTCACGCTCTCCAATTAATGAATCATCAATTTTATCTTCCTTGTCTCCTTCTTCTTCAATGCACTCGGGAATTTCTGAAATTATATTACAATCCTTTTGGCCATTGCATAAATGTGCTCTCATCTGATCCGATAGGCTTGCAACGAACTAAAATTTACAACTGTGCATAATTTATTTCCCTTCCTTACTAAAAAAAAAAAATCTTACACTTTCTTGAGATTCCTTATTGGTACAAAGAGGATTTTCACTATCCAATTCTATAGTAAATGAATGTCCTGCAGCATCTGGTAAATCTAGTTCTGTGAGAAAAAAAAATCATTTTTTTTTTAATATGTTTGACTATATCGTATAATATACATACTTGTGCAGTCAGGAATTGTTCGGTATTTCCAACCGGGATGTTTTTGATCACATGTTAACCGAAAATTATCTAAATATTCACCGCTATCTTCATCGAAAATTGCATATCCATAATTACAGGTAACTTCACACCATGTGTGCGATGTATTTTTGGCACAATATGAAAGGCCATTTTCAGGTGATGGCAAAGGATCACAGGTAAGCTCTAATAAAGAAATACATGGAATTTGTTCAGATTTAAGACCACAAAATGAAAAATTTATGTAAGATGAGAAATTATCTGGAAAATCTGAGGGTGGTACGAATTAATCTAGCTCTTTACACCGGGTAGCTAAAATGTTCAAGTTCCCACTTCAGGTGTGTTCGTTAAGTTTATCACTTTATTTTTAGTGATCTAATTGAAATGTACAAAAGCAAGCTGAATCAACAAAAACTAAGAGTGGACTTTTCAAAATAAAGTTTGGACGTCAGCTCTTTCGTTTTTATAAATCTATTAATGAAACTAGATGCTGCCAATACGGAATGAATTTTAGATGACAAAAATTAAATAGGGCAATATTTGTTTCAAATGATTTAGAAGGCAGATCCGTAGCTATATTTACCATAGGGGTTAAATGGACTATAAAACCCAGGTCATCGAATTTTAATGGTGGCAAAAAATTATTTTGTAATTCTAATTTTCTTTTCGACTGACGTTAAAACTTTCTCTACGTTGATTTCTTCTTAAGAAAAGAATGTACAGTTGTACAAACGTTGTTCAAACCTTTTATCCGTACATTTTTAACTTGCCGATTTTGGCGGCTTGAATAATACATTTCAGCACTATCTCTGTGCTGAAATAATTCGATGTCTACTTAAGTTGGGCTAAAATACGTGTTGCTTTTTACCTTTATAAGTGGGTCGAGGCGTTGACTCGAACCTTTCGCGTGATCTCTTTTCTGTGCCTCTATATTCGATTTTTATAATTGATACCGTGACGTAAAGCTATTCTTTCTCTTGTGGGATGGTTTCCAATTAAATTTCATAAAATAATTTGCCCACTGCATGCAGATATACAAATTTTTGATATTATTTATACAGTTAGGTAAGAAATAATAATTGCTTTTGTGGACGCGTGGGATTAAGAAACTCAACGTTAATAACTCAAGAGTAAGGTAAATTCCTCAAAGAACTTCAAATGAGCCTACCGGTCTATCCCACCAGCTACTGCGCTGGCTCTGGTGCTGATTTAAGTAACAGTGGCCTAGCTAGCCCTTTTGGGGCCCTATATCAAAAATTTTTTGGGCCCCCCTTGCCTGACTGAGACACAGCCTTATAAACGTTATTTTTTTTAAAAAACTAAAGCACTGAAGGTAACATATAAGATAAGTTAAATTTAAAAATATAACCATATAGGTACTTTAAATTGGTACATAAATATCTATATATATATAAAAATGAATTCCTTTTTGTGTTCGTACGCGCATAACTCAGCTAAATATCATCCGATTTCGTCGAAGATTTTTTTGTTGTATTTGTATTGAACCAGATAAACATACTAGGGAGATAAAAATTGGAAAATTAGGCCGGAAAAGTCGGAAAGTCGTGATAACAATAAATTGCATACTTTCTGAACTTTTTTTTGTTGGAACAGTCTTTCTAGGTTGGCGATTGATACGTAGTGCATCAATACAGAAGTTTATTGCGAGAGTCTATTAAAAACAGATTATTCAAATAGACTTAATTTATACTGTCGTTATACTAAAAATCTTATCCTTAATATTTTTCTATTTGATTATTTCAAATGTGTATTGATTGTTTTATTTCGAAAAGACTCTCACAATAAGGCAAATAGTGTGCAAATAATAGGTAATTTTTGTCAATTTTAATACAACGAAATTATTTTTAATTGAATATTTATTTTTTATTAAATTTACATGGGTATCTTTTTGTTGGACTCGTTTTATATTGAAACATGTAAGTAGACTACGAAGACGAAAGTTGGAAAATTTGCCGGGAGAAGCTGGTAAATCATGAAAACCATACTTTGTGAATTGAGTTTTTGTTTATAAGTACGTGCATAATTCGGCTGAACATTAACCGATTTTCATAGGAAGGGACATTTATAATTTAATTAGTCATTTTAAAAAAGTATGACTTATTTGTTTCTATTGATATAGAATTTAGGGTAGTTATTCATATTTTGCCGATGAATTTGACCTGTTCGTCAGTGATTAAAAGACAACAAAAATATATGTGCGGAAGGAAGTAATATTTTACTGGGATAAAATTCGCAATTGATTTCAACTTTTTTTAAACAACAAACTCTGACTTAACTCTAATTATATAAAATGAACTGTAAGCTGTGATGTACAGATTTTTAAGTCTAACTAATATATGCTGATAAAAAAGTACGTATACGCCACAGTGACTCCACTAATGCTTATTTTGTATTATTTATTTTAGAGGGTCTGTAATGTTATACATATGAACTGATGGTAGATCCTCTAGAAGAAAGGTACTCATTTTATTTTTATTATATATTCCATTTCGAATTCATAGCTAAGACAGGACAACGCATGTGGGGTCAGCTATTATACGTACCTATATATTTTACAAAACTTAAAAAAAAAAATATTTTTGGACCAAAACTTCTCAAATGAACACTTTTCTTGACTTTTTTTTTGCATATTTATTGCTTAAATCATCCATAGCTGAGCAAGATTTTAATTTTTTAAGGTTTTCGGCTTCTATGGACAAAATTGATAAATCCGATAACCGTTCCTGTCCCATAGAAGTTCTAAGGTAAATTTTAATTATTTTAAGCTTGGAAAAGCTTCCTTTAACTATTGCTGTTGTAACTGGAACTGCAAAAAAGAATGCATGCAGTGATAACTTTCAGAAAAACTAGAAGCAAGACTATTAAATTCAATTACCAATAATTTAGCATGTTTTTTTATGGAATTAATTTTATAAATTTCTAATTTTATACAGTGTTTTTTTTAAAGGAATTTGTTGCTCGCAAATAAACTGACAAGTCTTTTTCATATTTTTCAATCAGTCCTCCTGCTTCTTTTTTATTAGGTTTGTCCATAACAATTTATCTGGTTCTAAGACTTCGGACATACTACTCAGATTATAGAGGCTCTGAAATCTTTGTTTTGTTTGAGTATTCAAAATATCTAAACAGTAATACACATTGACTATCGAAAAGACACATTCAAAAAAATTGGTTGTAAGCAGGGGCGGACTGGCCCACCGGGCAATCTGGATTTTTCCCGGTAGGCCCTCGGGCAAGAAAAAATTTCTTAAAAGCACTTGAAATACCATTTTTTAAAAGAAAACTTTTTCATAAAACTCACTCACGAGAGACATTATAGTAAATATGAATTCTTGATCAATAATTCGAAACCCACTAGGGTATGGTGCCACAACTCGATTGCAGAATTATGTTTGTGGGCCCCCTATGAATCTTTCGCGGCCCACAGAATAATGTTTTTGGGACCCCTCTGGATCTTTTGAGGCCCAAAGAATTATATTTGTGTTTATTTTAGTCAATGAAAGCACCCTATGGATCTTTGGAGGCCCACCGGACTCTGTTTGTGGGCCCCCTATGGATTTTTCGAGGTCCACATAATTGTGTTTGTGGCCTTATTAGTCAATTTAGGCCCATATGGATCTTTGGAGGCCCACTGGGTTCAGTTTTTGGACCCCCTATGGATTTTTCGACGCCCACAGAATTATGTTTGCGAGCCCCCTATGGATCCTTCAAGACCCACAGAATTATGTTTGTGGGCCCCCTCTAGATCTTTCGAAGACCTAAGAATTATATTTGTGGCCTTTTTAGTTAATGTAGGCCCTCTATGGATCTTTTTAGGCCCACCGGATTCTGTTTGTGGGCCCCTATGGATTTTTCGAGGCCCATATAACTATGTTTGTGGCCCGCTTCTAGTTAATTTAGGCCACTATGGATCTTTAAAAGCCCACAGAATTTTGTATGTGGGCCTCATATGGATCTTTCGAGGCCCACAGAATTATGTTTGTGCCCCTTTTAGTCAATACCTATATTATGTAGATCTCTTTTAGCCCCTTAAAGTAAATAAATATACTAACAGCTCCGAAACTATATGCCAATTTCTATATGTCGAAATTATTACCACGAAACGCTTAAATCGCTACCTTTTCTTTTTTAATCAATTAATATTTCATCAATATTTAACAGGCCTTTAAATTCTTTAATGACGTATTTTTTATGGATAATAAAAAAAAAAGAAAAACATAGTTAAGAAAAACCTTCAACCAGTAGGTATTTCACAAATATACAGCACTTCCAAAAACACTAATAAAAATTGAAAAAAAAAATTCCATTAGTTTTTTTGACTAGTTTAATTTTGTTTTTATTAAACTGAAAGTCACACCCTCTTAACTTCGTAAAATTAATGTCAAATAACTAAACCCTGTAAAACTTTTTTTGCTATTTATATTTATGTTCAAAAACTCAAGTAAATTAATCTGCCATTTGAAACTTCTAAAAACTAAAAAATAATTACGATTACCTACACTCAATGAATTGAACATGGATATTAATGAATTTTTATACATTTAAATAAACATGAAAAAATGAAATATCAAGAAAAAATTAATGCATATCAACTTTTATTTTTAACCGTTTTGAGAGTAGATAATTATGTATTTTGGGGCCCTTTAGCTAAAAGTCCCGGTAGGCCCTTGGACTCCCAGTCCGCCCCTGGTTATAAGTACTTAAATAATCGACCTTGCTTCTTATTCAACTCAATGAAAATTTCTTTACTCTTTCTTTTCGGGTGCTCTTTATTTTCAGGGCCCTCTATATCACTTGGGCTCCAATATCTCGGGGGCCATGTATCACTGATACAGCTGATACGGCGAAAGGTACGCCCCTGGTAAGTAGCTTGCCAAGAAGTAGAATCTCGCTTAACCGGGCCGGGATGCTCGGGACTGAGCTTAGGCCAGATATAATTAAAATTCACATCTAAACTAGCGAATATGATCTTCCTCTCTAAAAAATGGCGATTTATTAAAAGACGCCAGTATATCATTAGAGTATCATTAAGAGTTAATCAATAAATATTACGGATAAATAGCGTGAAATTTGGATAATCGATTGATTAATAAATAAATTGGTTTGCGATATTTCCAACGCTCCTGAATAATTGAGAGTTGATTTTATAATTACCTTTAATTGTTATATTCAATAAACATTCATTATAATTCTTCGATCGATCATGTCCAGTATATAAGATTGGATATTCTCCTGCTAAAAGTGTTGTCATTTTTCGAGGATCCAATGCCGTTAAAACTCTTACATCAACATCTTCCTTAGAATTATCAACAAAATTTGGTTCTTCCCATTCAATTTTCGAAGTCATATTATCTGTTGCTATCCAAAATTCTTCTGAATTAATACAATTTTCTACAATTGGTGGAGTATTATCAAGCACAGTCACACGGAAGTTACACTCGGCTTTATTATTAAATTGATCACTTGCAAAATAAGTAAAAGTATGATGTCCGATTTTCAAACTAACTCCTGTTGCATCGTCTATTGATGGTTTTGTCCAAATTTTCACATTCGACGATGAAGAATCTAAAAATAATGATAATTTAAAAAAAATCAAGGCAATTAAAGTACTGATATTTTAGTCAATAAGCTGTTTTATATTAACCTTGAACTTCTAGTGGTAGTGGTAAGGATATTACAAAAATTGAGTCACTATTTGGGGGTAACTCTAGAGTATAATTATCGGGACAGATAAGTTTAGGTGGGGTTATATCTGAAAAAAAAAAAAAAAATTACAAACTTAAAACAGCAATACTTTAAAAAATCCTTTAAGTTTTACCAACGCATTTTGAGTTTTTATATTTAGGTGTCCAAAAGCCATTCTTTTTTCCACTACAAATTCGTGTTTCTGCTCCTTTTAAAGTAAATCCTTCTGGGCAAATAAGAGTGCAATTGGTTCCATGAGGTTGTTTACCCTTTGTACAATCTGACTGTTGAAATTTGCCAAACTTGGGCTTTGGAAGAGGAGCACACATAATCGCTAAGAAAGAAGAGAATTTTACAAATATTTTATTTTGCATTAATTAATCATCACTTACTTTTACAAGTTGTCTGTCGACCATCCCATTTAGATAGAGGCAGACAATTTCTATTCTTTGACCCAACTATATAGTGTCCAGGAAGACAAATGTAAGAGCATTCCGTATCGATGGGCATTGGTTCTGTACGACGTTTTGTGTCATCTAGATAAGCTTCCATAAAACTGTCATTCTTTTGTGAGTATTCAAATGATTGAAGTTCTATGTCATGATTCTGACAACTGATAGTGCCATTGGGGGGCACCAAAAGACTTGGGCATGATTTTACTAAAAAAAAAAATAATAAAACAAAAGTCAGGTATGTTTTGTAATATATGTTGGATCCAACGAGAGCCTTCGTGTCATCTTCCTTTTTTTCCGCATCGCCCTAACTAACTTTGTTTGCATGCAAAAACACTTTGTTATTCAAAATAAAAAATCGAGGAAAATAATTTTATATTTATTATCTATAATTTATGCCCTTTCAATCCGCATATGACATTATTTAATCGCCGCTCGGTGTTTTTTATGCATTCTTCTTTATTACATATTTTGAAACAAAAGATTATTTAATCTTAATGAATCTATACAAAATTATTTTAACTTTTTAATATAGTCTAAGATCCCGCCATAGGATGACCTACCCCCATCGAGGTACCAGATAAGAAGTATGCAGTTTCGTAGATAGTGTCTAAAGTTCGTCCAATTATTCTTGTCAGTACAGGGAAAATAGGACGTTTGCATCTCAGTTTAGTCTATCGCATGTAAAAGCTCCTATCGCGATGCCGTAGTCTGCATAATAAATTATTTCAAGTTTAATTGAAATTGATCAGCGTTGCCATCTAGTAGGTAAAATTGCACAAATACAATTATGAAAAACAAAAAAATATGAAGTAGGAAAATAGGTGCGTTTTTGTAAGGGTATCCCCAGTAGGCCTAATCCATTAAAAAAAGAAGAAACAAATAACAAAAAATACCAATTCATTTATTTATAAATAGTTCATTGAGCAATTACAATTACAAAACAGAATAATTTTAACAAAATAAAATAATATTTTATTAAGATATAAATTGACCAAAAAAGCCTACCTACTTAAATAATTTAAAATATAAAATAACAAAAGATTTAATACATGAATATCTACATAAAAATGTGCTTACAAATTTTATGTAGGTACCATAAGCCGTCATTAAGATATTGGTTGCGTCTTTTTTTTAAATGGCAGCCGACGCACAACACCTACAGCCGCGCCATTTTATTTTTATACTCAAAAACAACACACACACTAATTTCAATCATAAAATTTTACCAGTATATTTTTGCAAAAAAAACTTCTGCAGTTTAAAACAATGACAAACGACCACACTGAGTGTTTTTTTGGTCCTAAGAGCTTTAAAAAAAGCTTTAATTCTGAAAGCTCTTGCAGATAAGCAATAGAAAAAGGAGTCTTTTATGTGCGTTAGCTTACCAATGGTCACACTATATTGTGTGAATACTTTTGATAAACACAAACAGCAAGAGATCATGATCGGTTATTCATGCCTACGGCTGTGGGCGAGATAGGTCGTGAGGGATGTACGTCGCTTGGAAAAGAAATTACAAAAACAATTCCGTGGGAAGTCTGTGGCTTTTGTGCATATTTAAGTGGCATTTCGTTTCGTGGAGTGCCATGGAATATCAGTAGGTCCCACTGATTTGAAAAAAGCTTTCCCATAAGGCCTGTACTGACAAGAATAAATGGACGAACTATAGACAAACATTTTGCGCAAGGGCTGCCTAGCCTAAAGTGGTCAAGGCATAGGGTTGCCAAGCTTTAAATGTAAATTTTCAGGTTTTTTCAATTATTAGATACAGCTTAAATGGTAAGATCTACTGATATAAAAAATACCATATAAAAGTAAATTTTATTTAAAAATTTTCAAATTCGTGATTTTTTAAAAATCGGAATTTCAGTAGGGTAAATTGTGGTAGACAAAGATAAACGTCGAGAATCTATTTTCTAAACGAAAAATGATAGAGAGTTGTTTGTTTTTGTAGTCGATGGGTAATGTTAAAATAAGAAATTCTTGTCAAAATATAAAAAACAATTTAAAAATCTAGAACTCGAGATATTGTCATTTGATTGCAAAAACTGCAAAATAGACGTTTCAAAAATAATTCACCATAAATCAGGGTTATGTTTTTTGGAAATAAGTTATATATTTTTAGAAAGTAAACAAGAAATAAATCGACCCGTACTTGTCAAATTTTTGATTTAACCTCATTTTTGTTCTAAGTGAATTTTTGAATAATTTACATTTTTTTCATAAATTTTACGCGCATGGGTATTACATAATAATTTTACGTACGATGGTATCATACTACTTTTCAAAAAAGTGGCCAAAAACTCAAAATTTGTGAACTTTTAACTATCGATATTTGAAAATTTCTTAATGTGTTAGAGGAAAAAACTTGGTAGTCACAAAGAGATGGCGGTAAATTTAGGCAGATAAAGTATTACCAAAATGTAAGAACGTGGGCTATTAGGTACAAGTGTCATGATATCTAATACAACAATCTGGTACTTTTTTTTCGAAGCTTGTGCTAGATATGAGGAGTTGAAAATTGCGGTTTTTCCAATTATTTTTTTCAGGAGTATTACCACTTATATTTATAAATTAAAAACACAAAATGCTACTCTGTCATTTTTTCTAAACCTAAAGACCTCAACCTTGACCATACTCTGAACACAAGAGCTGAAATAATCATTTTTTGTTTATAAATAAGGCAGTTAGAATATTGACGAATATACTTACACACACATTGTGCCTCAGTTCCCGACCAAGTTCCATTCTCCTGGCAAAGTCGAAGACTACTTCCTAATTGTTCAAAGTTGTTGCTAAATTAAAATTAGATTAAAAAAAAAAAGAAAATTTGTACCCAATAAATGATATCCGGATTTACATCTAACTCCACAAGCTGCGTTAAGAACATTAGCATAAGTTGCGGGTTGAGTAACGAAGTAACCATTATCCGGTGGGCTAAGTTTTGGACATGTTATTCCTTAAAAACAAAAACAACAAAAAAAATACATTAATATCCTCTAACATTTCAATAATTTTTTTGACTGTTTTACCTTCACATCGATGATCAGCAGTTCGTTTAAAGCCCGGTTTGCATACACAACTTTCAATACCTATAGCTGGGGTCACTAATGTGAGATGGTTTATATCGGGACAAGCTATACACCTTTGGAAATGAGACCAGTAGGCTCTCGTAGGACAAGCTAAAATATTAAAATAATAATAGTTCAACCCTTAAATACAGAACTAACTATATATGTACATATAACTGGGCTGAACAAAATGGTGTGTGCGGTAGCTGTAGCTTGTGGTACTAGCAAAGTTGAAAAGTATACAGTAAAATGGTGTACAGCTCTAAAATGTGAAACCATAGTTGTCTATATCAAAAAAAAATGGTAGGTATGGTTTTCTCTGTAGTGCAAAGTTAAACAAACATCCACTTTCTGATACAGGTACATCATTGTGTTCAGCCAGTATAGGTTAGTTTCCAAAACAAATAATATGAAAGCTAAAAATTAATTATTGATTAAATAAGGCTTTAATCTTAACCAATGAATAAGTCCAATAATAAATATCATCCCCATATGCCAGAAGCATTAATAAATGTATACAAGTTCATTTCATAAATCTTTCGCTATTCCACATCATTACTGGATTACATACTAATTGAAACATTATACAAATCTATGATTTCCAGATTTATCATCATTCACTACGGAAATCCTATGGGAACTATAAACTACACACTATCTGCCTTATTCATAAAAAAAAAATGGTTATTTCAGCTCTCGTGTTCAGGGAAACTACACCATGGAATAACAAATGGAGCAGTAAGCAATTGCCTTTATTTTGAGTCCAGAAAATTCTTATTCCATAGTGTAGTTTCCCTGAACACGAGACCTAAAATAACCAATTTTTGTTTATGAATAAGGCAGTATATATACAGTGCATTGACAATTTTTATTGAACAGAGTTTATTACCTATTTGCACATTTTCCAGCATAAAGGGGATATTGCAGCTTTATAGGTCTGTTTGGTAACGTGAAATTTCAAGTTACCAAACAAGCATATTATTGACCTAAATGTGTTTCAATTAACATCTTTTCTATTCTGCAACTCACACCTACTGTCATTTTATCACTTACGTTCACAGTTTTCTTTTAGTCCATCCCCAATATACCCATCTGGGCAGGTGCAAGCATAGTGCCCTGATGGTATACGACACTCACAGCTTGCCAAAGGGTGGCAGCAAGAAGTCCTGCAAACAAAGAATGTTTCTATAGTGAGTGTCCTTAATCTTACAAAAAAAAAGGTCTTACGTTCCATTACTTTCCAAGCTTGAATTTGTGTTATTGCAGAGGATATTACATCGATCTGGATTACTTAGTTTAATACTGTAGCCAAGCTTATGATCTAAGTCGAGTTACGTTTAAAAGAAAAAATATAAATTACTTTACCTATTCATGTACGCTCTTTACTCACCTTGAAGAAGTGCTCCCCGAGCTAACTTTTCAAATTCCTTAAAACTACCTAAAAGGAAACTGTGCTTCTCCTTAGGATAACTGGAAATATTGTAGAGCTCATCAAAGTTTCCTGATAGTATGCCAATTGTAAATATGGTAACATTATTGGATTTTAATTCTTCCGCAACTGGTATTGGATCTTTGCCATTCGAAAATCCATCCGTCACCAAAAAAATATATTTTCGGCTTTTTGAACGTGCAGTACTTAATATCGTCTAGGGGATTATGTAAAAACCTGTTCAATTATTTTGAACATTATTTAAAGAAATTTTCAAAACAAACCTGAGCATCCTTTAATGCACCGTACGTATATGTACCTCCGCTGGCAAATTTAATTCGTGGTATGTCGTTCATAATAGCACTGCATTGATCGTGTTCTTCATTTGGTGAGGAAATTTGATCAATGTGACGGATCTTAAAAAAAAATAAAATGTTGCGATATGCAAAGTATATTATTATAATGTTAATGTTATAAGCAGATTATGTTAATGTTATTAAAAATTTAGATGTAAATAGCATATCAACTAACTGATAAGTTATATAAGTGATGATATACAGACAGAGCTGTAAAATAATTAAATATATTGTGACTTAAGTACAAGTTAAGTACAATTACCTTGTATTTTAAAATTTTAAATACAAGTACAATTCCATGGTAATTTAATTTTACTTAAAATTACCGAGTACCTGTACCGGTACTTGTACTTGTAATTATAATTCCACAAAAGAATTAAAAATTTTGTACTCATTACTTTAGTACTTAAAATTGCTGTACTTAAATACTCTTCAAATACTTTTAATTCCTTTTTAATTAATAATAACCTTAATAACTTCTTATTCCTTCTAAAATAAAAATATGAAGGAATTAAAAGTAAACCAAAGAGCTAGAGTGAGTAACTAGGTAGAGTTAATACTGATTACACATAGAAAAAGAGACTTTGCATGCAAAAATAACATAAATCCAAAACTTGACCCTCCCCTGGGCCATATCAAAAGCACTACACACATCTAGATCTGCTGCTATACATTGCTATTATTAACTTCCCATTGGAAAGTTATTGTAATCCGTCCGATTTGTGAAATTCAAAATTTTGACATTTCTCGACGTTTCAAGGTCTCTGGAGTCGGATTACATTGTTTTTAGAGAGATGTCTGTGTACGTACGTTCGTACGTTCGGAAGTTTTTTTTTCGTTCACGATATCTCGAGAATGCATAGAGATATCGACTTCAAATAAATTTTATATTACAGATAATAAGGTCATAACATGTAGAAAGGCCTTTCAGAAAAATTCAATAAGCGCTTTTTTTATCACAGTAATTTAAAAAAAGTTGTAAAATGGCTTGTTTCTCGAATATCTCTAGATATCGACTTCGGCTTGGTTTTATTCTATGCATAATGACGTAGTGAAAAATTGGTAATACTTAAAAAAAAATCAACCCACAGTTTTTTTTTGTAATTAAAAAAACATTTAAAATTGTTAAAAAAAATATCGAATATTAAGAACACACAAAGATATTAACTTCGAGTTAATTTTATTTAGTTTACACCTAACCTACCGATTAGAGTTTGTAAAAAAAATCAATAAACGGTTTTTTTCTATGCCAAAATAACTGTAAAAAAAAAACTGCTAAAAATTGTTAAAAAATGGTTTTTGGCTCGAATATCTTGAGCACAACCAATGATATCAACTCCAAGATAATTTTAATCTACACATTAGTTATTGATAAGGTTTGTAAAAAAAATTAATTAACTGTTTTTTTTTTCTAGGCCAAAAAAACAGCAAAAGAAACTGCTAATAGCCGTTCCACACTATCCCATCGAATATTAATACATGTCAAAAAAAAGTGTGATAGAATTACTTACGACTGCCAAATTTGTGTGAAGAAAACGATATTCATATTTTGCTTCCACACTTGCATCCAAAAAATCAACTGAGAAAGAATGTGTGATGGTTTTAGAACTAATCTTAAAAATTTTCATGTATTAACACATGTCAAATTGTGTGAGATGTGCTGTCAAGTCGTGTGGGATGAATTTTCATATTTTGTTTCCACACTATTATACAGGATTTACTTCCCACTTTTTTGACATGTGTTAATACTCAGTGGGATAGTGTGGAAGGCCCTTAATAATTTTTGAAATTTTTCGTGTCGCATATATTTTGATCAAACAGCCTTCACTTGTTTGCACAACTGATAAGTTTTTTGAAGATTTTTAATTGGTAAATTTCTTATAAAAAATAACATTACACATCATATGCATATGTAGGAAAAGTCTAGCAAAACCACAGAACTTTATAGAAGAACAATAGCTGACAGTACAAATTACATTTAACGTGCTTTCAAATACACGAGTATATATTATTATATTAAATTGTCTTCGATTTTCAATGCTACTAGCTTTTTAGTTAGAGTTTAGTGAAATAATAAGCCTGGTAAAATTTAAGCCGTTTAGATTAATATTTAGAGGTTGCTCATCGCTAATTTCTTTTTTCCATACAAATTGTATGGGAAGTACAACAATTTTAAGTACTAAAGTAATGAGTACAAAATTTTCAATTCTTTTGTGGAATTATAATTACAAGTACAAGTACCGGTACTGGTACTTGGAAATTTTAAGTACAATTACCATGGAATTGTACTTGTACTTAAAATATTAAAGTACAAGGTAATTGTACTTGTTATTGTACTTAAGCTTAAATTACACAGGCCTGCCTGAAAGTATAGTTACATACAAAAAGTCATTTTTCACTCTAAGTCCATAAAAAACATGTAGCTGTGTTCATCAATTGCAAAAGGCGGTAGGTGAATTATTAAATTTTTAGCGCGATTGCATTTTGAAGTGTGACCCCCCCCTGACTCAAAGTCTGGATCCGCCCTTGTCTGGCTCTTTGGTGCACCTTAGACCGAACATCCTGTATATTCTATGTTTAAGCTCTGAAATGTGGAAATTGTAGAATTTAGCGGTAAAACTTTGAATTTTTCAGCCATATTTGTAAAAGTCTATAGCGTTTTATTTTCATAATTCATTCAAGACTTTTGTCAATAGTAGGTTAGGTTAGGTTAGGTAAGTGGGCTGACAGTTGATCTTGTTACCGTCACACTTAGATCAATGTAGATCCATTGTGATACCCTATTGGAAGAAACCTATACTAAAAACAGGACGTGACATATCCCCTTAGAGGGATAGATTTCGGCAAGTAGTTGCTTAAAGTTATCGGAGGTTACAGGAACTTTTCCTTGTAAATGTCGTCAGTGCGTAGACACCGGGTTAAGGGAAGGTTGCGTCACCGTTGTCCTTTGAGGGCGTGATCTTCCCCTTTACCCCCACTGGGTGGATCATTCCCCCCACCAGGCCCGGAGGAGCGTTTGGCTCCCCGCAACGCCTGGTGGGTGGGTTGATAGGTCAGTGGTTATGGTGTATACATCAGCTTGTTACGTCAGTCTGGAATAATCGAGAGGGCCGTCCCTACAACAAGAGTATTATACCAATCTTGTGAAGGGGCGACCTTCGCAATTGCAATGACGCACGCATTCACCGCAGGAGCGGCAAGAACCGGTGTAGGGCTCGCTGCCCAAACTCCTTTATCGCCTCCCCTACAGGAAATACGTGCGTCTTGCAGAGGTCATACATATGTTTGTTTTATTGTTGTGGGTCGGTTTGTTGAATTGTATTTAGGGACTCTCGAGCCATTTGGTAGCATTAATGAACTTTAAAAGATTCTTGCTAGGAATGTCAGAGAGTTCCTCTTAATCGTCAAAGAAGTGTTTCCCGAGGAATTTGCTTCTCAGATGACATAGTGCAGGGCAGTGACACAGGTAATGAGGAGTATCTTCATGAACTTCCTCATCACCACAGCCTCTGCATAGGTCATCCGGGCTGAGTTGCATCTTTTTCTTGTGGTAGCCCAATAGGTTGTGACCTGTTGTAATACTCACAAGAAGAGAAAGTGACTTTTTGTTTAGATTTATTATGTCTTTCGTTCTTTGTTTGTTAAATTCCGGCCATAACTTCTTAGTTATGATGCAAGTATCCAGTGAGCTCCATCTTCTGTTTGTTGAAGAAAGAACTTTGCACTCGATTTCTTGTTTGAGATTACAGGGTGGGATCTGGACCGTTGAATCTGTCTGAACTAGGTCAAGTGTTGAACCAATTCTTGCCAGTTCATCAGCACTCTCGTTGCCTGGCACACCACTGTGACCAGGAACCCAACAGAGCCTTACGTTGTGCTGTGTGCCAAGAATCCTGAGCTCTTCGCGACAGCGATTTACAAGCTTCGATTTGATTTCAATGGCAGAAATCGATTTTATTGCTGCTTGGCTATCAATGAAGAAGGTGATATCAGCTTGTGGTATTGCCATCATTGAGACCTGTTTGGCAGCTTCCGCCACGGCCAAAACCTCAGCCTGGAAGACACTGCTGTAGTTAGGCAGTCTGAATGAGCTGGCTAGTCCAAGAGTTTCTGAAAAGAAACCTGCATCAACCCCAGCATCCACCTTGGAGCCATCGGTGTATATTGAGACCATCGATGCGCAGATAGATGGTATGCTAGTTTGCCAGTCCTCTCTGCTTGGAAAGGCGGTTGTGAACGGTATATGAAAGTCTAAACGGGGTATTAAGTAGTCAGTGCTTATCTTATTTCCCATGAATTTCAGTAGAATCTGAGCATGACCAAAGTTGTTTTGTTTCCAACTACCTGTTTGGCTAAGTTGAAGTGCACTTTTGGCAGCCGATTCTTGTGCGTATAGATCGAGGGGTTTTAAGTTGAGTAAAGCTTCCAAGCCCGCTGTGGGGGTGGACCTCATAGCCCCAGTGATTCCAATACAAGTCATTCTTTGAACTTTGGTCATGATTTTAAGGTTGGAAGCTTTTTCTGATGCATTCCACCAGACTAAATTACCGTATGTCAGTACAGGTCTTACAATGGCCATGTATATCCAATTGATAATTTTTGGACTGAGTCCCCAGGTTTTGCCAAAAATCCTGTTGCATGAGTAGAATGCGAACATGGCTTTGTTGGTTCGTTCTTTAATGTTGAGACTCCAGTTAAGCTTCTTTTCTAAAATCACACCTAGGTACTTTGCATGATCAGAGATCTTAAGCTGAGTACCTTCAATAGAGGGAATTCTAAAAGAAGGTAATTTCCTTTTATTTGTGAAGAGGACAAGTTCGGTTTTTTGCGGGTTAACCGCTAGTCCGCATTTCTTAGTTCAAGTGTTCACTATTGTTAGGGCATTTTCTATTAATTCACTAATTGTGGAGGGAAATTTTCCTGTCGCTAATAATGCTACGTCATCCGCATATGCGATTACCTTGACTCCACTATTCTTGAGTATTAAGGCCGTGTGTGAATTGGATTAAATTTGATCCCAAAATTAAATTTTGACACTATTGAGGTGAATATAAGACGTCAAAATTTAACATGGTTCGGGGGCACGTTAAATTTGTGCTGCTAGATTAAATTTTGACGTTTACCAGCATCCAGCACCCACGAAAGGTTTTGTTTGTTTTCATGTGCATAAAAAGAACATATTCAATGAAGATGCATTAAAATATAATTAAATGATTTCACTCTAAAAATATTAAGATAAAGTTCAATGCCAATTTGTGTAATCTTGTTTCTAGAGCCACAATGAAGACTACTGGATCCTGCTTGCAGAGAAATAGAAGCTAGAAGTAGAAGTAGAACATTGTTTGTTCTCTTGGATACAATTTCTTTAGCGCTACGAGTTTGAATTGACGCAAAATAGAACCCCGGATCTGCTGGTTAAAATAAAATTTTTAGAAAAATAACACATCGTTCTGAATGAAAAGTCTCCATACAAATGGTCATTACAACTCAAAGATGAATGGATTGGTCCCCTTCATTTATCTGAAGAACAACATTTGCTAATTGCAGCAATGATAACCAGCATTAAATAAAGTTGCCAGCTCATCGTGACCACCACAAGCGACCCGAGTTTTTTGCGTCTTGTGTTTTTGATTTGCAGCTGCTTGCAACAGAATACGAACCATAAGCGTTCTTTATAACAGGCCCAGGGTAAGAGTACTCTCTTCGAACTCATTAGAATGGGCGTTCAATTTTTTAACTCGCACATAGTTAAATTACATTTTTTTGTAATAAATTTACAAAAAAATGTGTTCTCCTTTTTTCTAAAACTCGCGGAAGGAAGAAAAATATTCAAATTTAAAAAATCCCATTTAATTGAATTCACACAGAAAAAATATGAAATTGTGTTCACCACTGATGAAACGTCAAAATTTAATGTGGGATCAAATTTAATCGAAATTTTAAACGAATTCGCACACGGCCTAAGAGAACTGCGTTCATCACGAGTGTCCAGAGAAGCGGAGAGAGAATCCCACCTTGTGGAGTACCTCTGGAAGTAGATACCTTGATCTGTACTCCTCCTAGCTCTGAGTTAATTAGTCTGTTTTTTAACATGAACATCATAATCCATCTGATGATGGTGTTATTCACATTTAGATTTACAAGTGCCTCTCCTACCGCTTCGTTTTTGACATTGTTGAAAGCTCCTTCAATGTCCAGAAACGCAGCGGGGGTATAATCTTTGTCTTTTAGAGTTTTTTCAATCGTACTGACGACATTGTGTAATGCTGTCTCTACACTCTTGCCTTTTGTGTAAGCATGTTGAGCTGGAGAAATAGCTTCCGGGCTCAATGTGCTGCGTATATGATTATCTATTAGTCTCTCGAAAATTTTAAGGAGAAAAGACATGAGACTGATGGGTCTAAAGTCTTTAGCATTCGTATGACTGGGCTTAACAGCTTTCGGAATGAAAACTACCTTGACTTCACGCCACGCTACAGGCACATATCCCCATTTTAGGCTACAAAGGAATATGTTTTTTAAGTGTGGGATAACATGGTTTTCACATTTTTGTAACATCATGGGGAAGATGCCGTCCAAACCAGGTGATTTGTACGGCGAAAAGGAGTTAAAAGCCCATTTTATCCTTTCTTCCGTAATCAAATCCGTTGGTATTGTGTTTTCTGTACAGTCACTGGCCATTTGTTTGTCCATTCTCATGGTTAATTTTTTTTTCACTCCGACCAAAGGAATATTTTTTAGTAGGGAAAATCTATACGAGGAATATTTGTCAAATAGTCAAAAAGTGTTGAAGTTCAAACGCGCTCATCTAATCCATTCGTAATAATACTTGACAGCATTAAATATATCTTATTCAATGTTTTATCTCCTTCTTGCATTTTAAAACTGAATTACTAACGTTCGCTTATATTTTCATTCTTACTTCATTTCTCGAACAATAAAGGTTAAATCACTATTTCGTTGTTATTACTTTTATTACTTTGGACATTAACTCTACAACAGGTTATGGGCCCAGTCCCATTTAGTGATAAAAGTATATAGATTAATAAAGTATAAAAGTTTTAAAGGTCTCTACTGCTGCTGTAGGATGACGGACGCCAGGTTTTCATTCCAAAAGTTGAGTAATGAAAATTACTTCACATGGAAATATAAAATGGAGATGCTGCTGATCAGGGAAGGATTATGGGGGTATGTATCAGGTGTTATAGTGAAACCCGAACCCATAACTGCTATATGGATCTCGAAAGATGATGAGGCTCGTGCAACAATTGCACTGTCGGTCGAAGACAATCAGATTCAGCATATAAAGAAATCGACCACGTCGATGGATGCATGGAACTCGCTAAGGACGTACCATGAAAGGAATACTTTGGGCAACAAAGTTCAGCTTATGAGGCAGATATGCGGTCTTCGATTAGATGAGGGTGGAAATGTGGAAACCCATATAGCGAATATGAACAATTTGTTCGAGCGGTTAGCAGCAATTGGAGAAGAACGTCTGTCTGAGCAGTGGAGTGTTGCAATGCTGTTAAGCAGTTTGCCCAGGAGCTACGACACGTTAATCATGGCATTGGAAACACGAGAGGAACTGAGCTTCGACTGTGTGCAATCAAAACTCCGTGAAGAATTCAAGCGAAGGGCAGAACCGCGTGTTGAAAAACACGAATCTGCAATGAAGGTGACAAAGGGTGCGCGTCCGACAAAAGGTTATGGTCCAGAATGTTACTTTTGTCATCAAAAGGGTCACTTCAAGAAGGATTGTAGACAGTACCAAGAATGGAGGAACAAAATTAAGCAGAAAGCTCATCTGGTTTCAACATCTACTTACAAGAATGAAGTAAGTTTTTTCACTTCGTTAAATAGTACAAACGGTTGGATTGTCGATTCAGGATCAACGTGCCATATTACAAATACAAAAGAATTTTTTGTTGACTTCAATCCCGCTGTCAAAGAAAAGGTTTTTGTTGGGGATGGCAACGATCTGTCGTCGGAAGGGAAAGGCACTTGCGAAATCAAAATCCTGAACAGCAAAAACGTAGAAGTTAAAGCTTCTATCTCTGGCGTCTTGTATGTTCCAAAGATGCAAGGAAGTCTTCTATCGGTTTCATGTCTGGCAGAGAAAGGCGTTGAAGTAATTTTTGACAAAGGGATGTGCAGACTTATTAAGAATGGTTCAGAAGTTGGTGTCGCAGATCAATCACACAATATATACACATTGAGGCAACCAAAGAGAGTTTTTGTCGCTGGTCATAAGGACAATTGTTTACATCAATGGCACCGTATACTTGGACATAGGGATACAGAGGCAATTGAATGCATAGTTTCGAGGGATTTGGGTACAGGTATCAAAATTGATAAGTGTGGCATAAAAGATTCTTGTGAGGTATGTCTGCAAGGAAAGTCAACTCGTCTTCCATTCCCGAAAAATTCAGAAAGTAAGTCAATTGCTGTTCTAGAATTGATACATACAGACGTATGCGGCCCTATGGAAGTAAGCAGTTTTGGCGGGAATCGCTATTTTCTTACTTTTGTCGATGATTACAGCCGATACACTATCGTTTATCTGCTACAGTACAAGTCAGAAGTCATTGATCGAATGAAGGAATATGTTGAGGTAACAAAAACTAAGTTCGGGAAAAAGCCAAAAATCTTCAGATCAGATCGTGGAGGAGAGTACACCGGTCACCAAATTCAGAATTACTTGAGGCAGCAAGGCATTCAAAGCCAATTTACAACAGCGTATTCTCCACAGCAAAATGGCGTTGCTGAAAGGCGAAACAGATCTTTGGTGGAGATGTCAAGGTGTATGCTGATAGAAGCAGGGTTGGAAAAGGAGTTTTGGGCTGAGGCAATTTTGACTGCCACATACATGCAAAATAGATTACCATCAAGAGCAGTTATGACTACCCCTTTTGAGATGTGGAACGCTACTAAACCACGCTTTGAACATCTTCGAACATTTGGAGAAAGATGCTACGTCCATGTTCCAAAAGAAAAGCGAAGGAAATGGGATAGGAAGTCTGAATGTATGGTTTTTGTGGGTTATGATCAAAATTCGAAGGCATACAGATTATTCAATCCTGAAAATAAAAGAATTGTTGTCAGCAGGGATGTTCGTTTTCTTAAATCAAGTGGGTCATCATGTAAATCTCCGAAAGACATGATCCTTGAAAAAGATGTATATGTTTCCGAAGGTTCACACACCAATGTACGAGAGCTGCAAAGTGCTGAAGAAGTGGTTGAAGTGATAGTTGGTGGAAAACTAAATAAAAGAGCTGAGTTCGATGTGGTGGTTGCAGAACAGGACGACCTGGAATATTTCTCTGGCGAGGATGAGGATTCTTCTTCTGAATCCCAGTTCTTTGGATTCGATGAAAGGGCAGTTAACGAATATCGGGGTGTCGGTAAAGAGCTCATTGTTGAGAAAAGAGTATCTAACAGACAAACAAAAGGTAAACCACCTCCAAGACTAATTAACGAGGTACTTGCTGTAAGGCATGAGACAAGAAAAGACCCAACAAGTTTGCAAGAGGCTTTGGATTGCAAGGAATCAGAACTGTGGAAAAGTGCAATGAAGGAGGAGATGAACTCGTTGCAACACAATAACACTTGGGAGATAGTACCATTGCCTTCTGATAGAAAAGCAGTAGGAAGTAAATGGGTTTACAAACGAAAAATAATTGAAGGTGGAGAAAAATGTATCTACAAGGCTCGTCTGGTTGCGCAAGGTTTTTCTCAGCGCTATGGAGTAGACTATGACGAGACGTTTGCTCCAGTCGTTCGTCATACAACTCTAAGGGTTCTTTTGGCAGTTGCTGGACATCGGAAAATGCACGTTCAGCATTTTGATGCAAAAACCGCATTCCTTAACAGTGATCTTAAGGAAACAGTCTATATGCAACAACCTCCAGGCTTCGTAATTGAAGGTAAGCTGCACCACGTTTGTAAATTAAAGAAAAGTATTTACGGCCTGAAGCAGTCCGCAAGGTCTTGGAACCAGATAATTCACTCAGCACTAATTGACATTTATTTCGAACAAAGTAAAAATGACCAATGCTTATATACGAAAAGGATTGATAATACCTGGATTTTCATTTTAGTTTATGTTGATGACCTGCTAGTAGCAAGTAAAGACGTACAACTTATTGATGAAGTTAGCAAGTCATTGGGAACTAAATTTGAAATTAAAAATCTCGGGACGATCAGACAATACCTAGGACTCGACGTGAGTCAAAATAAAAACGGACATTTCTTAATAAGCCAGTCGGGATACATCAATAAAATCGTAGAAGACATGGGTCTAAAAAATGCTAAAACTTCTAATGTTCCATTGGAACCCAGCTATGGAAAAGGAAATACTGATCCATGTTTATTATCTGATAACGAAAAATATCAGAAGTTTATTGGATGCCTATTATATATTTCAGTCAATTCTCGACCAGATATTGCAGCCAGTGTATCTATTCTTGCTAGAAAGGTATCGCAACCTTCATCAGAAGACTGGAACGAACTAAAGAGATTAACCAAGTATCTCAAGGGCACATCAGATCTAAAACTAACTCTCGGTGAATTAAACAACACAACTAAACTCTTGGGTTACGCAGATGCTAATTGGGCAGAAGATCGCAGTGAAAGGAAATCAAATAGCGGATACATCTTCAAGGTCTTTGGTGGAACAGTAAGCTGGTGTTGCCGAAAACAGAGTTGTGTAGCTCTCTCATCAACGGAGGCTGAGTTTGTCGCTTTGACAGAGGCTAGCAGAGAAGCAGTTTGGCTAAAAAGATTACTTGAAGATATCGATGAAAGGATCGAAGAACCAATCCTTATCTTAGAAGATAATCAAAGCTGCTTAAAATTAATTTCAAGCGAAAAGTTCAGCGGCCGTTCCAAACATATAGATACAAAATACCATTTTATCAAGGATTACATCGCCAGTGGTGTTATAAGATGCGACTATTGTGAAAGTACCAACATGATAGCAGATCTTCTTACAAAACCACTACCAGCAGGAAGAATCAAAGATCTCAGAGAAAGATGCGGTTTGGTTGAGAGCGTTTGAGGAGGAGTGTTGAAGTTCAAACGCGCTCATCTAATCCATTCGTAATAATACTTGACAGCATTAAATATATCTTATTCAATGTTTTATCTCCTTCTTGCATTTTAAAACTGAATTACTAACGTTCGCTTATATTTTCATTCTTACTTCATTTCTCGAACAATAAAGGTTAAATCACTATTTCGTTGTTATTACTTTTATTACTTTGGACATTAACTCTACAACAAAAAGTTATATTACTTACTCCATCAAAAATACCCCGTGCCTATTGCCTATGTCACTGTGAATAAAGTTAGCAAACCTCATGAAGAGCTAAGACCCTAACTCTACAAGGCCTTACTCTCAGCTCTAGCTCTACAAACGCTGTTATTCCATAGTTTTAAGAAACAGCCAAGTCATTCTTTTTGACCAAGATTAGGGGTTTGTAGAGTGAGGGCTTGTTGTCATGAGATTTGATAACTTTTTCACAATGAAGTCTTGGCAGCTTATTTCACATGGAATTAGTCGAATGTAGATATCAAAAGACAAAGGTTCGAAAAGACAAAGTTACAAAAAGACCAAGTTTCGAAAAGACAAAGTTTCGGAACATAAAGTAGTTCTGGAAAACAAAGTTCCGGAAGACTAATGTCGTTTTCCATTATGTAGAAAAGATTTCATCTATGTGCGAAAAGATTTGCACTTTTTCAGTTTTTCATGTTTTATTCACAAAAAGATGCTTTCTGGGTGAGTTCTGAAGACGACATATGCGATCTCTTTATATAAAATAAATAAATTTGATGGCACAACAGCTCATGGAGAACTAGGGCCTAGTGACTTACAACTCTCAACCATTCCTGTGTGCGTGTCTGCAGGAATGGAGGGGACCTACAGTTTATTGCCGAATCCGAACGGCTAACGAGCGGCACTTTTCTGTGACAGGAGATACTCTTGGAGGATTTGTCAATTCCTCGCAAGAGGTAGTAGCCGTTTTTTCTTTTAAATAAATAGGTGGCGAGGCTGGGGATCGAACCTTAGACCTCCGGCATGACAGTCCATCGCACTAACCATCACGCCACGGCTACTACGATGCGATCTCTTTAATTTGGGATATAATAGTATCGAAAGATAAAGGTTCGAAAAACAAAAGGTTCGAAATTTCAAATTTTTGAAAAAGGAACTAATCTGAAAATGCTGCGGACGATTTCTTTTCGTTTGAATTAGTAGAAAATAGAGATGAGCAAAATCAGATAAAAATATTGCGCTGATACACTTACTTAAGCGCAATGCACTATGCGACTTTGCGCCATTGCGCAAATTTTATTTTTTCTCGGTTTAATAAAGTGATAGGCTGATGAACTTTCAAAAGGGTCACAATCTAATATATCTAAAAACTAAGCGATTTTTTTATTTTAACTTTTTAGACTATATAGGATATTTCAAAAACCGGATGTAGAAATTCTGCTTTCTGCGGCACAAAGTAGGTTAAATTTTATTAGATAGATAGATTTGGTGGCACAACAGCTCATGAAGAACTAGGCTCTAGTGACTTACAACTCTCAACCATTCCTGAATTGCCGAATCCGAACGGCTATTGTGAGCGCCACTTTTCTATGAATCTTTTGGAGGTTTTGTCAGTTCCTCTCAAGAGCCAATATAGCTTTTTTTATTATTATTGTTACAAAATTTTGCATTCTGTTTAATAAACCAATTCACCCCAATTGCAAGTTTCTGCCAAGTTTAGTCAAGGCCCTATAAAAGTTTTCAGTAGGAGGAAAACTTGTCAATTACACGATAAGGCCTCATTAAAAAATTGATCATTTTTTTCAGGTGAGAGGGTATTTATGTTTTAAATCACCAAATAGTTTATAATCCACGTATACATATACAAGAATCATTTTAACTCGCATTGTTCCACCATTATAGAATTCATTCATATTGTTTATTCATTGTATGCTCAGAAATAATAAGCGAATCTAAATAATGACGTGTTATCAGTAAAACTTACAACTCCGTAAAATTACACAACACATCTATTTCCCGCCCTGACGAAAAACAATATTCCATTATCGACCGGCACGCGGCGCGGCTCGTGAATCATCGAAAAATATCAATCAAAGACATCTCGTTGTCGACTACAGAACATAGTTTGCGACTTTGCATTTATTCCTACCCAGCCTGCATGCCGGTAGTTTCTTATCACTTTTCCGTTAAGGGTCTGTTATTTCAGTGGATCATTAATGGACATATTGTATAGCCAATAACATTACAATTACGACTAAAAGACAATGCTTAAATCTGAAAATAATCTAGTTGAAAGGTTATCATCATTTTTATACTTTTTTAGTACCTCTATATCAGTATCAAAAGCTGTTGGCTTGAAACATTAAAGAATCGAGCTAGAAATATAAAGCTATACGTGACATAAAAAAGATAAGGTATTAAAACAATGCGGGGGTTTCCTACATTTCTAGTAGTAGTTGCTTTGGATTATCATGAGAACCTAGACCTTTAACCCATATGGTTGGAGAAACAAACCGATTTTCATTGCCTAAGGGCAAGATTTCGATCAAGAGACAGGGCAAACTCATTTAAAATCAGTCAAACTGAACTTAACGTTTACTACCTTATGCTGTTTTAAAGTCATTTGATATCAATGCCGTCGGACTAACGCGACATATTGGGGCAGTTAACAAGTTCTTATAATTCTTAGTTTATTAATAGATAATATGCATGTCGGTACTAATTTGTTTTTACTTTTAATATACATATCATAAAGAGCCCAGGGAAAAAGTGACTTGCTCAAACATACTTTGCTATATACATAATCTATTCCTTCTATGTAGAATTCTATTAAAATTACTTTCCATGAAGGGGTTACCGGATTTGTTCAAATCTGACGGTTTTTAAACGTCGTCGTCAGGGGAATGACTATCCGAAAGGTGTATAATTTTGTCAAGATTTTATTTGCTTAGAGCAAGTTTTTACATCAATTTAATAATAAAATAAGCTAATTAAATATTATTTAATAATTTTCCTAATTTGTTGGTTCCAAAGAATTTCCCAGCCAGGCCTAAACTTGATGGTAAACGCGATATGAATGCTGATCTGTGGCAACTTTTGTTGGAGGAAGATAGACTATATCAAATTTAAAATGTAACTGCAGGTTAGCAATCACCCTGTTGTAACCACGGTACCTTCCTTTAAAAAGCTGAGGTGGTATGGAATCAAGTAAAAGCATGGACAACAGGAAGCAGGTCACACAATGCAGTACGTGCAGAAAAGCAAATGTCCTGATTTTCTGCGAAGCATAGAAAAACCAGCAAAACCAGAACTTCCGAATCTTTTGTAGCAACTACCATCGGTTGCCCATGCATAGACCTACTATATTCTACCTATATGTTAATTTTCATAAAAAAATAAATAATCAGATAAAATAGCCACAACGTTACCCTCAATTCACATAATTACGACTTTTATCAAAAAAGGATACCTATTTTCGAAATCTTCTTCCACAGGTGAATTTTTTTTTTTTTTTTTTGCGTAATTCTAAAAATGAGGTTTTCTGTAGAATTTTTTACTTAAGAGTATACATATTTTATTTATTTTTTATTTAAATAGTTTACGATAAAACCTAACTAACTATGATTTTTCTTCAAATATTTGACTTTTTGTGAATTTTTATTTTATTATTTAAGAAAAAACAATTGTCAATCATTTGGTGTGTAAAACTTTCTCCTAGACAAATTAGATTTCAAGATATAGCCATTTTAATAAAATAAAAATTTCCCGAAAAATCAAAAAATATTCCCATTAAATTCCCGTTATTTTTTTGTCCTCAAAATACATTTAAAAAAAAAAAACAAATAATTTTGAAAATATTTTCTTTAAATGATGTTTTTTAATTAAGAATCTGCAGTTGTTTGGGGAACTATGGCTTTAGAGGCACGGGTTAATGAGCTCGCTTAAGTTTTTTTTCTGCTCCATAAATTTGCTGTAGGGAATAAACTTGTTATGCAATGAAATGAGTTTGGGAAAAAACGGACACTCTAATATGCATGCAAAAGCTGTTTAAATTTACCTTTTCAGTCAAAATAATAAAACGGAGTTTTTTTTATAAACACTGAATATTATATCTACGTTACGAGGGTTGTCTGGGTCGAAATTCTTCTGTCAAAAGCTCTTTTTAACAAAATTCGGCGAATAATAAAAAAAAAAAAAAGTTTTGAAAAATTTAAAAAAATGTTTAAACTTTTTTTTTATTATTTTCAGAATTTTATAAAACAATTTTAATAATTATATTAATATTAATATTTGTATTTTTTAATAGATATTTTATTTTTTTGTTATCGTCGCTTAAAAGTGTTGTTTGCTCTTAGTCACATAACTAAGTTTTTTAAATCTCAATAAGTAAAACTCTTATTAACTTTTAAAGCTGGATAGCAGATAGAGCCATAAAACGGTGAAAACATAAAAGAAAAAAAAACCTAAGCCAAATAAGATTACTTAAGAAAATAGATAAAAATATCCTTTATTATAATTTATACCAACCGATATCTTATTTAAAAAAATAAAATGAAATGTGAGTTTGCCCCCCCTTATCGAAATCCTGCGTACGCCCTTGCCTTTATCATTAGAATTTATATGTTCTATCTAACCACTAATACATACATACGTGTAGTGTTAATATACCAATACATATTCATACTAATCAGATTATTACCTTAAACAAAAATTATTTCAAATTTATTTACAAACATACCACTTTTGTATGGGAACTGAATGTTATAAGAGCAATTCGCGTATAGTTATAACTTAAATCAAAATGGTTAAGCAATTTCTTCACAAAACGTATCTCACTATAAAAGTTCACTTTTCCAATGCTTGAGCTCGAGTCGATTAGAAAAATTATGTCGACATTTTTGCTCTTCATTTTTATCGTATCCACACTATTCCGGAAGACATCTTTTAAATTACTTGCTCGTGATTTAATAATCGAATTTTCTAAGCTCTTCAATCGAACGCCATCGAGTACAGGAAGTTCAAATTTATTTCCAACCGTCGGATATGACAAATCAATATCGTTTCTAATAAAAACATTTTCGGATCCGGCGGCGGCGTATTGTCTGCTTAGAAATATACTGGCGATCATAAACAAGAAATGCAGTTTTAAAGAATACATATTCGAAGGATCAATAAGTCATAGTTAGTTTTCGGCTTTAAAATACAAAAATACCCGAATCGTTCGAATTAAATTTTCAACTGTGGCAGGATGAGAGATAACCTTGTGCCAGTTTTATTTAAAAAGCAGATTTTTAATGAGAGAACAAGTTGAACTGATCACAGATAAGACTCGATTGGAACTGAAATGAGATTTAGAAAATGTATATAAATTAATATAAAGATGAAGAATTCTTTAAGTTATACAGAACAGACGGTTTGTTGATAACATAATTCATTCTAAGATTTTTTTTTTATTTACTTCAATAAATTTACCGTATCAAATGTTTGTTTGTGTTGATATTTGAAAACCTTTACAATAATATAAAATGGTTTTTTTTACATAAAAAATGTTAGAATATTTGGAATAATGTTAGGGGGGTATGTATATCCGAATTAGCTCAAAACCTATAGGTTTGACCGATAAAACATATAGGATTTACAATAGATAGGTAATGGCAAAAGTTCGCAATATTAATGTTCCATATTCCATTCCGGACTTAAATAGAGGGAGCTGCACGCACACACACACACAAGCTGCACTCGATTGTGTTAGTGCAGTAGATTATTAAAGAAATTTACTAAGGGTATTCACGATCTAGTGCAACAGACATTAACTTCTATTATGTAAAAATACCTTCTTCAGCAAACCTATTAGCGCAAATTTTACTCTTCCGTATTTTCCTAAAGTGCAAAAATGTTGAGAGACTAAAAATAACGGTAGGTACCTGCCATACAACTTTTTTAGAATTTTTGGAAAATCTTGTTTTTCTCAAAAATGGCTCCACAGATTTTTCTAAAAAAAAATTAAAATAAATCAATTAAATTTTATTAGGTATAGACTACCTTTTGGTGAAAATAAAATTTACAAAAAGTGGTTTTCACAGAACCATTTTTTTTTATTTTCTGATTTTAGTATTTTTTTATGGACAATCTTCTGAAAAATTCAAATAGTATTATACACCAAAATGTTTATTTCTTTTTGATAATTAAAAAAATGTTTCAATTTTTTTGTTTGAAAACCAAATACTTCCGAAACGACTTTGTTGATTTTTACGAAACTTAATAGGTACTGAGCGGTTTTTAACATTACCTAGAATATTTAACGTAAAAGGATCGCTTGAGTAAAAATTTTGGTCGAAATCGGTTAGGCCATTAACGAGAAAGTCAAAAATAAAAATGGTAAAAAATGGTTTCATGCCATGTACCGTTAATAACAGTTTTTGGTAATTTTTTCACAAAAGTGAAGACCATGGCTCCTATTGCGAATGTCGTTTGTTTTTGGTGTATTTTAAATTTGAACGAATTTTTTTCGTTTTGACGTTCAATGTTTGTCGTCTACAATTTCCTGTTCGACTGTGAAACAATTGTACTTCAATGATCAAAAAGTTGATGTTGTTTAAATAATCAAGCTTCTATTCTCAAATTTAATTAAAAGACAAAACATATAAACATAATATGAATTGAAATTTTATATACATATGCATTTAACTGAAATATATTAAATTAATCTATTCATAATGTATTTTGAGACAGATTCATTAATTTAATTAATTTAATAGATAATATGCATGTCGGTACTAATTTGTTTTTACTTTTAATATACATATCATAAAGAGCCCAGGGAAAAAGTGACTTGCTCAAACATACTTTGCTATATACATAATCTATTCCTTCTATGTAGAATTCTATTAAAATTACTTTCCATGAAGGGGTTACCGGATTTGTTCAAATCTGACGGTTTTTAAACGTCGTCGTCAGGGGAATGACTATCCGAAAGGTGTATAATTTTGTCAAGATTTTATTTGCTTAGAGCAAGTTTTTACATCAATTTAATAATAAAATAAGCTAATTAAATATTATTTAATAATTTTCCTAATTTGTTGGTTCCAAAGAATTTCCCAGCCAGGCCTAAACTTGATGGTAAACGCGATATGAATGCTGATCTGTGGCAACTTTTGTTGGAGGAAGATAGACTATATCAAATTTAAAATGTAACTGCAGGTTAGCAATCACCCTGTTGTAACCACGGTACCTTCCTTTAAAAAGCTGAGGTGGTATGGAATCAAGTAAAAGCATGGACAACAGGAAGCAGGTCACACAATGCAGTACGTGCAGAAAAGCAAATGTCCTGATTTTCTGCGAAGCATAGAAAAACCAGCAAAACCAGAACTTCCGAATCTTTTGTAGCAACTACCATCGGTTGCCCATGCATAGACCTACTATATTCTACCTATATGTTAATTTTCATAAAAAAATAAATAATCAGATAAAATAGCCACAACGTTACCCTCAATTCACATAATTACGACTTTTATCAAAAAAGGATACCTATTTTCGAAATCTTCTTCCACAGGTGAATTTTTTTTTTTTTTTTTTGCGTAATTCTAAAAATGAGGTTTTCTGTAGAATTTTTTACTTAAGAGTATACATATTTTATTTATTTTTTATTTAAATAGTTTACGATAAAACCTAACTAACTATGATTTTTCTTCAAATATTTGACTTTTTGTGAATTTTTATTTTATTATTTAAGAAAAAACAATTGTCAATCATTTGGTGTGTAAAACTTTCTCCTAGACAAATTAGATTTCAAGATATAGCCATTTTAATAAAATAAAAATTTCCCGAAAAATCAAAAAATATTCCCATTAAATTCCCGTTATTTTTTTGTCCTCAAAATACATTAAAAAAAAAAAAACAAATAATTTTGAAAATATTTTCTTTAAATGATGTTTTTTAATTAAGAATCTGCAGTTGTTTGGGGAACTATGGCTTTAGAGGCACGGGTTAATGAGCTCGCTTAAGTTTTTTTTCTGCTCCATAAATTTGCTGTAGGGAATAAACTTGTTATGCAATGAAATGAGTTTGGGAAAAAACGGACACTCTAATATGCATGCAAAAGCTGTTTAAATTTACCTTTTCAGTCAAAATAATAAAACGGAGTTTTTTTTATAAACACTGAATATTATATCTACGTTACGAGGGTTGTCTGGGTCGAAATTCTTCTGTCAAAAGCTCTTTTTAACAAAATTCGGCGAATAATAAAAAAAAAAAAAAGTTTTGAAAAATTTAAAAAAATGTTTAAACTTTTTTTTTATTATTTTCAGAATTTTATAAAACAATTTTAATAATTATATTAATATTAATATTTGTATTTTTTAATAGATATTTTATTTTTTTGTTATCGTCGCTTAAAAGTGTTGTTTGCTCTTAGTCACATAACTAAGTTTTTTAAATCTCAATAAGTAAAACTCTTATTAACTTTTAAAGCTGGATAGCAGATAGAGCCATAAAACGGTGAAAACATAAAAGAAAAAAAAACCTAAGCCAAATAAGATTACTTAAGAAAATAGATAAAAATATCCTTTATTATAATTTATACCAACCGATATCTTATTTAAAAAAATAAAATGAAATGTGAGTTTGCCCCCCCTTATCGAAATCCTGCGTACGCCCTTGCCTTTATCATTAGAATTTATATGTTCTATCTAACCACTAATACATACATACGTGTAGTGTTAATATACCAATACATATTCATACTAATCAGATTATTACCTTAAACAAAAATTATTTCAAATTTATTTACAAACATACCACTTTTGTATGGGAACTGAATGTTATAAGAGCAATTCGCGTATAGTTATAACTTAAATCAAAATGGTTAAGCAATTTCTTCACAAAACGTATCTCACTATAAAAGTTCACTTTTCCAATGCTTGAGCTCGAGTCGATTAGAAAAATTATGTCGACATTTTTGCTCTTCATTTTTATCGTATCCACACTATTCCGGAAGACATCTTTTAAATTACTTGCTCGTGATTTAATAATCGAATTTTCTAAGCTCTTCAATCGAACGCCATCGAGTACAGGAAGTTCAAATTTATTTCCAACCGTCGGATATGACAAATCAATATCGTTTCTAATAAAAACGTTTTCGGATCCGGCGGCGGCGTATTGTCTGCTTAGAAATATACTGGCGATCATAAACAAGAAATGCAGTTTTAAAGAATACATATTCGAAGGATCAATAAGTCATAGTTAGTTTTCGGCTTTAAAATACAAAAATACCCGAATCGTTCGAATTAAATTTTCAACTGTGGCAGGATGAGAGATAACCTTGTGCCAGTTTTATTTAAAAAGCAGATTTTTAATGAGAGAACAAGTTGAACTGATCACAGATAAGACTCGATTGGAACTGAAATGAGATTTAGAAAATGTATATAAATTAATATAAAGATGAAGAATTCTTTAAGTTATACAGAACAGACGGTTTGTTGATAACATAATTCATTCTAAGATTTTTTTTTTATTTACTTCAATAAATTTACCGTATCAAATGTTTGTTTGTGTTGATATTTGAAAACCTTTACAATAATATAAAATGGTTTTTTTTACATAAAAAATGTTAGAATATTTGGAATAATGTTAGGGGGGTATGTATATCCGAATTAGCTCAAAACCTATAGGTTTGACCGATAAAACATATAGGATTTACAATAGATAGGTAATGGCAAAAGTTCGCAATATTAATGTTCCATATTCCATTCCGGACTTAAATAGAGGGAGCTGCACGCACACACACACACAAGCTGCACTCGATTGTGTTAGTGCAGTAGATTATTAAAGAAATTTACTAAGGGTATTCACGATCTAGTGCAACAGACATTAACTTCTATTATGTAAAAATACCTTCTTCAGCAAACCTATTAGCGCAAATTTTACTCTTCCGTATTTTCCTAAAGTGCAAAAATGTTGAGAGACTAAAAATAACGGTAGGTACCTGCCATACAACTTTTTTAGAATTTTTGGAAAATCTTGTTTTTCTCAAAAATGGCTCCACAGATTTTTCTAAAAAAAAATTAAAATAAATCAATTAAATTTTATTAGGTATAGACTACCTTTTGGTGAAAATAAAATTTACAAAAAGTGGTTTTCACAGAACCATTTTTTTTTATTTTCTGATTTTAGTATTTTTTTATGGACAATCTTCTGAAAAATTCAAATAGTATTATACACCAAAATGTTTATTTCTTTTTGATAATTAAAAAAATGTTTCAATTTTTTTGTTTGAAAACCAAATACTTCCGAAACGACTTTGTTGATTTTTACGAAACTTAATAGGTACTGAGCGGTTTTTAACATTACCTAGAATATTTAACGTAAAAGGATCGCTTGAGTAAAAATTTTGGTCGAAATCGGTTAGGCCATTAACGAGAAAGTCAAAAATAAAAATGGTAAAAAATGGTTTCATGCCATGTACCGTTAATAACAGTTTTTGGTAATTTTTTCACAAAAGTGAAGACCATGGCTCCTATTGCGAATGTCGTTTGTTTTTGGTGTATTTTAAATTTGAACGAATTTTTTTCGTTTTGACGTTCAATGTTTGTCGTCTACAATTTCCTGTTCGACTGTGAAACAATTGTACTTCAATGATCAAAAAGTTGATGTTGTTTAAATAATCAAGCTTCTATTCTCAAATTTAATTAAAAGACAAAACATATAAACATAATATGAATTGAAATTTTATATACATATGCATTTAACTGAAATATATTAAATTAATCTATTCATAATGTATTTTGAGACAGATTCATTAATTTAATTTATTAAACAATTATTATTTTCATAATTAAAACACGACGAACACAAAAACTAAGAACCAGAGATTATTAATTATGTATTAAAGAATAATTCATAATCTTTTCATAAGAGTAGTAGCCGTCGCGTGATGGTTAGTGAGATGGACTGTCATGTCGGAGGTCTAGGTTCGATACCCAGCCTCGCCACCTAATAATTTTTAAAAATAAAACGGCTACTGCCTCTTGCGAGGAATTGACAAAACCTCTAAGAGTATCTCTTGTCATAGAAAAGTTGTATGGTTTTCTTAGAGCTCAACTCTCGTAAGATATTTAAGTTAAGATCGAATTTTTG
Organism: Epistrophella euchroma; assembly: GCA_947049315.1. Lineage (NCBI taxonomy): Eukaryota > Metazoa > Arthropoda > Insecta > Diptera > Syrphidae > Epistrophella > Epistrophella euchroma. Next base: position 58,763,644 of record OX346246.1, on the reverse strand, counting down.
AAGAGACAACTCAGTTGGGTTGTCATACATAATAGGCAAAACAATAGTTTTGTGTCATTAAAATTTTTAACAGACTATTTTTTTACATCAGTTCGTTTATTCTTAAATCTAGTATGTATATTTTAATAAAAATGTAATAAAATGGAAGAAGTGGAATAAATATTTGTTTTGTTATCTTAAAATATTAATATTCATTACATGTACAAATGCAATTCAATGTTTTTACTCTTCACATACTCCGGGATTAAAAAAAAGTAATTTGTCGAATCCATGATTATTATAAGCTGGAGTTTGTAGATAACCCTCTGGTGATCGCAAGGACTTTATTTTATTTGCAATCAATTTAAGCATATCTTCAAGGTGCATATTATGGGCATTTTCAGCCAGGACCTTACAAAAAGTCTGTATATACCAGGAACCTTCATCTGGGTCTCGCAAAGCTTGAAATCCTATAATAAAAATTAAAAATTATATACTAAAAATCGAACAACATAAAAACCCTTACCTCTTACTGATGCATAACAAACCAGCATGTCAGAGAGAGTTTCCATTTGCCTTGAAATCTTTGGTTCGAGATGTTCAATACTATCTGCTTGTAAACGATTGAACCCTTGATCTGGAATGTCTCCTCTAATACAATTTTTTTTTTTAACAACAATTAAACATTTTAAAAATTCAGAAATTTCACCTGCAAAATGGAAAGATCAGCACTTTAGGTTTGTTCCTTAAACTTTTACATTCTTTATTCGAAAAAAAATCTTCGATTTCTTTAACTTTGACAATGGATCCTCCATAGAATTCCACTCTATCATGCATGTCATCTCGCATTTCACCATGAGTCATCAATGCCATTACAAATGATTCAGCCTTTTCCAAGTATTCTGAGCTACGCAGTTCTGTCAAACGATCAAAAAACTCCTTCTGATTTAGATCTTCATACGAAAAACAAGTGTATCCAAATTCTTGAAACAAACGCAGCAAATACTTCGAATCTACTTCAGCACCTGAACGTTTCTTTTTTTCGTTATTGGGAAACTCAATGATATTAACCATAAAGAAAACACCGCGATTTTTTGATTTCATTGGATAGACCGGTACAGCCCGATCATAGTGGATAACTTTTGACTTCTTTACTTCGAAAGGTTGAGGCAAATTGATTTTTCCGGTGTACGGCACGAGATGATGCTTTGAATCAACGATATCTTTTGAGGGATAGCAACCTTCTGGAAGAATTTCAACTACATGATGTTTTTCTATGGGTATCGGTTGGCTAGAAGCTTCACGTTTATGAATTGAAATGTACTTTTCATCAGGTTGTTGAGGTGCACGTAGTAACCTAGCAGCACTTTCAAATTCGAAGTCTTTCAAAATTTTTACCAATTCATCGTAGGCAGTTGGTCCTCGTTTAGTTAATTTTATAAAGAGTTCTCTGTGTTTTTCCTCCTCTTCGACGTCGGGAAGATTCTGTATAAAAAGCATTATGATGAAATTTTCAAATTTTTTTTTATGAAACTTGATAAATAAAAATCTGAATTGCAGAGAATTCTTACGGTCATATTATTCACTCAATACATCCAGATTAAAACTTAAATCTGGATGTAAATCATACAAATTCAATGTGAATTCATCTGGATTTAAGTTTAAATCTGGATGTATCGAGTGAATAATATCGCGGTTAGCAAAAATACGCTTTTAAAGAGGTTATCGAAATAAGCAAATTAAATCTAAAATTTAAAATGCCGATCGGAATTTATAAAACTACATACATCAAAAAATCTACTAAAAAATCATGATCAAAATTTCAATGTATCAAAACCCAAAGGGATTACGTTAAAACACTTTCTCAAGTTTCACTAAGTTCAATTCAAAACAATATTACTCACCTCGATCCGTTCTCGCATCACGTCGGATATAATTTTTCTATCTTCACAAGCTTTTATGAGAAGTTTATATTTTGTTGTTCGAATAAGTTCGTTAATATTCTTGCGAATATGTTCTCTGTGGCGATTTTCCATTGTAGTATATGAATATCTGATGAAAAAATGTTTCTTGATGAATTTTTTGAATTAAATATGATATGAATATTAGACTGATTAAAAAATATTAAAATGTCTCCGATTTTTGATGCCACTAGCTTTTTAGCTAGAGTTTAATGAAATAATAAGCCTGGTAAAATTTCAGCCGTTTAGATTAATATTTACAGGTCGCTCATCGCAAATTTCTTTTTTCCATACAAATTGTATGGGAAGTTTTCTTTAGTTTGCTTCTTTTTTTTATAACTTTAAAACCGGTTATCGTACGGAAATGATCATCATTTTTCCTTAAAAATGTCCTTAACTATTTTTTTAATTTCAGTACTCCTTTCAAAGTTATTGAAGGTTAAAGTGGAAATATCAGCTATTATATAAAATTCTTATATTAAATTTTGTTGTATATGTTGAAATAAGTTTATTGTTTTAGAAAAAAATTATTAGGTACACAAATAATTAGATGAAAAGAAGCTGATGCAGCAACAACCCAAAGTATCTGTATTTTTTTTTTGATAAGATTTCACCCCATTGAGTAAGTTTCGAACGCAAGGAAAATTAATTTAGTATAACAAAAATCGATAAAACTTTGTTGCTCAACAACACGGATAAGAAGGTTCAAATCGCCTAATAGAACTTTATGTCATGGTTAACTTATAAATTAAACTCACACTTCATTCTAATAATGGATATTTTGGAACATGGAGAGGGAACAGATCGTTGTTCTATATTCAAACAGAAATTCTGTTAACGAATTGTTAATTATGTATGAACATGATTCTGAAATCGATTTCGGTGGATTTAACGTTACTAATTAAAAAAAAAAGTATGATTAGAATGTTTCTATTAAGTGGGTTTTATGTGACTAGTTGGGGTTTTTTTTGAATTTTGATTTATACGATTTGTACTTAGGGCTTTTAGAATTCTGCTTAATTTAAAGATAGCGTTTAGAAATATTAATTCACAAAAATAGAAAATGCCCTAAATCCAAATATTCCATACACCCAAAATTGGAAATTTTATAATTATACTAAATAAACGAATACAATACAATACAATAAGTAAGGCCTTTACGAAATTAGTGGCAGTATTGGAAATTAATACTACGTTTTCTTTAATGTTTCATATTTCGAAATGAGAACATATCAGCCAACTTTAAAGAAAAATGGAATGGAAGTTATGAGAAACACACCGAACACATCTTAATTATGAAACTCTAATGAAATTTTTCTGTGAACAGTACCTGGTAAGTGAATTATAACAGAATAAATATAGGAATTTGTAATATACAATTTTGTAATACAGAAGTTTGGACTGAAAGAATTTTAAACATCCGGAATTAGAAGAGAATTTTGATTTTACAGTTTTAAAATAGAAACTTGGTGAGGTAAATCTACAGAAAAAATAGGGACAAATTATAACAAAAGGAAATGCTTTGCAGTTAGGTTCATAAACATTTATCCAAAATTCGACAAAATCCAACACCCGAAATGGCATTAAATTGACTATGCACATAAAATGCATCTTTGTATACAGGGTGATTCACATTGATTCACATAAAGTGTGCCAAAAAGCTAAAGCATGTTGGTTGGGTCAAGAAAAGAAAAAATCATACCGGAGGGTGGCAATAAGATAGGTCTTTACTTTATATTTGCAAATATGCAAGACTTGCAAGCCGTACTTGGGGCGTTTGCAAATAATGCTGCATTGAAAATGTATTTCTTTCTAAAAGCCCAGATAAAAAATATGGCATTTAAAAATTATATTTAATACAAGAGCTGAATACCATAGACATGAATATGCGGGTCCAAGACTTCTTAGGTGGGGCCTTCTGTATGCAAGACGCACTTGAAAATTCATTTTTATAGTGCGTCTTGCATACAGAATGTCCACCTAAGAGGTCTTTTAACCCCATATTCATGTGTATGGTATTCTGCTATAGGCGACCATATTGAAAATAGTTAAATACTTATGTTCTCGTTGTGCATTATTGTCGAATTTTGGATATATTTTAAATGCAAGGGTTCTGAGACCGTTCACACAAGATTTGTTTTCGTTACAATTTATTCGGGGTCAAATTATTGATGTCATTGACTAACTGTATGTAATTGCGAAAATCAAACGCCTTTAAAACGATGCAATACAAAACTAAATTTTGCCAAAAATTTCAATTAGATCTTTGTTGTCCTATATGTATGTAGGTAGAAGCGGCAGCAAGTTTCGGTAGTGGATGTAAAACCAAAATAATGAGCATGACGGGTTATTCCTAGGTGCGTGTATCGCGATATCGAAAACAAAAGTTTGGCAGGTATTTTTTTAGTTTTTCATAAGGTGAGGTTGTACGATTGTACAACTGGCACTAGACTACTAGGGTCGCAAAATTTCTGAGAAGTGCCTGCAGTTACCAGTTAGCACCTTCTTGTCCTGAGGTTGCGATATATAACTAATTTCGCCACAAATTTCAGTTAGAACCTTACCCTAAGGTCGGGAATTGTTACACTTTTATAAAATGCATCAAAATGTTTCAGTTTAGTTTCAGTCTTGAAATTTATATATGTACATACAAAGAAAATTATTTTTATGATTCATTACCTTCTTGGCCCTGGTGCCTAGTAAAAATATGTTCAAATAGTGTGGTGAGACCGAGTTTCAAATAATTATTTTTATATTTCTCTGATCAGAAAAAATTATTTTATATTAAAAAATAACAAAGTGCTTACTTTATTGAAATTGATTTTAAAAATTTATCCAAAACACAAACAAGAAAGACGTTGTACTCTTGGAAAGCTGTCAGTTTTAGTTTTGTTCAGTTTTGTCACTCTGTCTCCTGTGCCTGTCTGTTCTCTGTTCTAGGGATCGTTAAACATCGATAGTCAATCGATAGTAAAAATCTATCGAATGTATGATAAGTGGGGTACACATTATCGATCACGTATGACAGTCGGCTGACTAACAGTTACCGCACTCGATACATCCAGATTTAAACTTAAATCCAGATGAATTTACATTGAATTTGTATGATTTACATTCAGATTTAAGTTTTAATCTAGATGTATTGAGTGAATAATATGGCCGTTAATATCAAAATATTTTAGCCCTGTTCCTTTACTTTGAAACTCTGTGACTTTCTGTGCATTTGTGTGAATTTCAGTCCAACGTTCTGTCAAAGTTCATATAAAAAAAATAAAATGGCAGTAAAATGCACAGAAAATCACAGAGTTTCAAAGTAAAGGAACAGACATTTTGTGAGCATGAGCTTGCCTGGAGTTTGCCTGACAAACCATCAAACAGAGTGTACACACTATCAGTCGTGAGCAAAACTGTCATACGTCATCGATAATGTGTACCTCGCTTTTATGTTATTTGTGTTAAAGGCCTTCAAATTTGGCAGTCGTAATAATCATTCCGCACTATCCCATCGAGTATTAATACATGTCAAAAAAAAGGGTGATAGAATTACTTACGACTGCCAAATTTGTGTGAAGAAAATATTTTTATATTTTGCTTTCACACTTGCGTCCAAACAAATCACCATAACCTCAAACTCCCAAGTGGGATAGATTGTGTGATGGTTTTAGAACCAATCCTAAAATTTTTTATGTATTTAGAGGGGCTATAGTTATAGCGATCAGGAAAACGCATCAGGAAAAATATTCTTTTTGGTAATTTAATGTTTTATCATACGATTTGATATATAAGAATGATACAAATCGATGATAAATCATTAAAAATTTATTTCATTAACAAAATTTTCTTTAGAGGAAATATTTATTCTATAATGCATTTCCTGATGGAAACTCGTTTTCTGTACGTAATTTCCATCAGACAAAGTATTTCTTCCAAATTTAATTTTTTTAAGGAAAAAAATATTTCAATTGATTTATCATCGATTCATATCCTTTTGATATTATTTCAAATCGTATAATAAAACATATTGAACTATACAAAAGGAATTTTTTTCCTGATGCGTTTTCCTGATCGCTATAACTGGCCCCTAACACATGTCAATTTGTGTGAGATGGACTGTCAAGTCCTGTGGGATGAAATTTCATATTTTGTTTCCACACTATTTTACTTGATTTACTTTCCACTTTTGTTACATGTGTTAATACTCAGTGGGTTGGTGTGGAAGGCCTTTAAGTAATTCTATCCCACTTTTTTTTTTGACATGTATTAATACTCGATGGGATAGTGTGAAAGGGCTATTAGTACTCAGTGGGATAGTGTGGGAGGGCTGTAACTCCGTGCGTTCAACCTACATCAGAAATTTCAGATTTCTGAATTTTTGGAGCTTCTGATTGGCCAGTAACTAAAAGTCACTAAAAGACGGTGTTCACATTGGACTTACTCCTTGGATTTTTTTTGACGTCTATATACTTTTTCTCGTTCCCACTCTGTGGTGAGAAAGAGACAGGCAAGTGAGGCAGGATTTTTTAAATTTTTTAAAAATTTGTGGATTTTTTTTGACGTTTCCTTTTGTGACATGTGTTTTGTTAGTATTTAGTTTTTGTTTGGCACTTAAATACTACAGAATCGAAGTTGTTTCAATTGGAATAATATTTTTTTAGTGAAATGTTAATTTTATGATTGAAAAATTTCTAGTTAGGGGCCAGTTATAGCGATCAGGAAAACGCATCAGGAAAAAAATTCCTTTTGTATAGTTCAATATGTTTTATTATACGATTTGAAATAATATCAAAAGGATATGAATCGATGATAAATCAATTGAAATATTTTTTTAAGGAAAAAAATATTTCAATTGATTTATCATCGATTCATATCCTTTTGATATTATTTCAAATCGTATAATAAAACATATTGAACTATACAAAAGGAATTTTTTTCCTGATGCGTTTTCCTGATCGCTATAACTGGCCCCTAACACATGTCAATTTGTGTGAGATGGACTGTCAAGTCCTGTGGGATGAAATTTCATATTTTGTTTCCACACTATTTTACTTGATTTACTTTCCACTTTTGTTACATGTGTTAATACTCAGTGGGTTGGTGTGGAAGGCCTTTAAGTAATTCTATCCCACTTTTTTTTTTGACATGTATTAATACTCGATGGGATAGTGTGAAAGGGCTATTAGTACTCAGTGGGATAGTGTGGGAGGGCTGTAACTCCGTGCGTTCAACCTACATCAGAAATTTCAGATTTCTGAATTTTTGGAGCTTCTGATTGGCCAGTAACTAAAAGTCACTAAAAGACGGTGTTCACATTGGACTTACTCCTTGGATTTTTTTTGACGTCTATATACTTTTTCTCGTTCCCACTCTGTGGTGAGAAAGAGACAGGCAAGTGAGGCAGGATTTTTTAAATTTTTTAAAAATTTGTGGATTTTTTTTGACGTTTCCTTTTGTGACATGTGTTTTGTTAGTATTTAGTTTTTGTTTGGCACTTAAATACTACAGAATCGAAGTTGTTTCAATTGGAATAATATTTTTTTAGTGAAATGTTAATTTTATGATTGAAAAATTTCTAGTTAAATTCTCCGGCGAATAAAAATTTGTGTTTTATTTTAAAGACTACTGAACGTCAGAGTGAATCGGTCGTGTGTGTCTGAACACGAGCTGACTGACTTATGCCAACAAAAATCGTGAATCTGAGTCCAATGTGAACACCGTCAAAGTCATCTAACTTTTTATGCTGGCCAATCAAAAGCTCCAAAAATTCAGAAATCTGAAATTTCAGATGTTTGTTGAACGCACGGATGGCATTTTTGGGAGGTATGGAACAGACCCAATACAGGGTACTCCACACGCCACTGCACACATTTTTGACAACTACGGCGAGGCTGAGTGAAGCTGTTCGTTTACTGCCCAAAACTACCCATTTTAGTAGAAAGTTCTATTAAAAGTCCATATAAAAAAAATAAAGTTGGACCAAATCTGATTGTTTTGGAAAGAAATCGAACACACCCGTAAAACTAGAAGCAGAAGACAGGAAGATCAGAATCACCGATACCGCAGTCACACAAATTTGTGAAAACAAAAATTTTCCTCTTACAAAAGCGAAATAAATATGGCTTCAACGTCTGAAATGGCTCTCAAAACCTGGGAGTTGGAAAATAACGTAAAAACTCTCCCGTCATGTGATGAAATATTTCGCTACGATAGCGAGCAACAACGACAAGTTCTTGATGCCAAACCTTGGGAAAAGGATCCGCATTATTTCAAAGACATTAAAATATCTGCACTCTCTTTGCTAAAAATGGTCATGCATGCAAGGTCTGGTGGGACTTTGGAAGTTATGGGATTGCTCTTGGGCAAAGTTGAAGACAATACAATGGTTTGTTTTTTTTTTTTTAATTTGTGAATGATTTTTTAGTTTAATTTATAAGATCGTTATGGATGCTTTTGCATTGCCCGTCGAAGGAACTGAAACAAGAGTAAATGCTCAATCTCAAGCCTATGAGTATATGTCGGCATACATCGATTCCGCGAAGGAAGTTGGTCGCCTGGAGAATGCCATCGGATGGTATCACAGCCATCCCGGTTACGGCTGCTGGTTATCTGGGATTGATGTGTCCACGCAAATGCTGAATCAAAACTTCCAAGAACCATTTGTTGCGATTGTCGTTGATCCAGTTAGGACAGTCTCTGCTGGAAAAGTATGCCTAGGCGCTTTTCGCACATATCCCAAGGGCTATAAGCCTCCAAACGAGGAACCCTCTGAGTACCAAACGATTCCATTAAATAAAATCGAAGATTTTGGTGTACATTGCAAGCAGTACTATCCGCTTGAAGTAAGCTACTTTAAATCAGCTCTGGACAGGAAGCTACTCGATTCCTTGTGGAATAAGTATTGGGTTAATACTCTTGGAAGCTCTGGACTCCTAACAAACACCGAATATACAACTGGGCAAATATTCGATTTGTCTGAAAAACTGGAACAAAGTGAATCTAGCCTTGGCCGTGGACCATTTGTTGTATCAGGTATACAATGAGTAGTAAGTACATAGTTGCTTGCGATTCCTAACTCGCACTTTTTCTACTTCCAGGTGGTGATATCAATGAAAAGCGCACCGAAGACAAGCTAACTAAAGCAACGAGGGATTGTAGTCGTGCCTCAATCGAACTTATTCACGGTCTCATGGCGCAGATAGCCAAGGACAAGCTCTTCAATAAGGTCGGAATAAATAAATGAGCAAATATTTACTTAAATTATTAATATTTTCTTTATAAAATCAAAAAAAAAAATTCAAGTTAAATAAATTAATAAACTTTAACAAACGGTTTTCCTATTCTATACGCTATTGAGTCTCGCACCCGCTTGCCGAGAAGTCGATCGCCGTAGGGGATTAGAGAAGGATTTCTGATTATGATTCCACGTCGTTCGGGTGTCCACACTTTGAAAATGCAATAACGATCGACAGGGATCCTTATTCCCAGCCAACCAGCTGAAGACAAGAGGATATCTGCAAATTAACAAAATATTAATAAAATTACCTAAAAATTTGTATTTATTTAAATTTTACCACAAGTGGCAGCATCTTCAGATTCTCCATAGATGGTTATTTCTTCTGAGGGTTTAAGGCCGGGCCATTTTGCTAAGCGCTGTTCATCCCCAGTGGGCAAACCTAAGAGTTCGCTGCCCAGGAACTCTTGATATATATCTGAGGCATCTTCCGTTGGGGTTATAACGATGGGAAGTTTATGAGATGAATACACCGGCAATCTAAAAAAGACAAGTGAAGCTATTTACATTTGCATATATTTATTATCATTACCTAATCGAATCAATATCTCCATCTAGGAAGTCAACTCTTGCCAAACCAGCCAGAAACAATGTCATTCCCCGTTTCAAACGAAAACCTCTTGGGGCGATCATTTGTGAAGGGAATATTTTTAACAGCTCCTTCGTTGTAAGGAGGTTGTGAATCTAAAGCGATATCTACAGGGTAACATTCTTTTTAATTTGTTCGAAAATCTCACCTGTTCTGGTTGCATAACTCCTGGCGTATCGAAGCACCAATGACACGTTTTGAATTCTTTACTATTTTCATTCAGTGTTTCAATCGGTTGAGAGCCAGATGATAATGCAAATGAATCTTCAGGGTCTTTTCTGTCGATTACTGTCCTGCCTAAAAATATATGGGTTTGTTGAAATAATTTAAATATTAGATTGTGGCAAGTGAAGTGCACCTATGTGACCGATCAATGTTGCAGCTTTAACGCTTCCCGTTTCGTTAGCTTGATCACGTCGCAGTTTTTCCTCGGCTGCACGCTGGGCACGCTCTGAAAAAAGTCTGCGGAACCGATGATAAACTCTGTAATCTAAAAAAAAACTTTTGAAATTAAGTAATGGAATATAAATTGGATAATCAAAATAATCTGAGAAATATAGTCAACTGGCTGACCCGACGAACTGGTTATATCCATAATTGATTAAATTATTCCTTTAGAAAGTGGAGCCAGCTCCAAATTCTTATCACGACTTTAAGGCCTAATTTTCCAATTGTTATCTCCGTAGTGTGTTTATCTGGTTTGATAGAAATCCAACTAAAAAATCTCCATCCAATTCGGATGATGTTCAGCCGAGTTATGTGCGTACAAACAAAGAACTAATTCCGAAAGTTTAAAATTTCAAGATTTTCACGACTTTCTGACTTTGTTGGTCGATATTTCTAATTTTCGCTTGATTTTTCCAATTTTCGGTTCCGTTGTGTGTTAATTTGATTCAATAAAAATCCAACAAAAAAGTTTCCAACCAAACCGGATGATGTTTAGCCGAGTTATGCGCGTACGAACACAAAAGGGGATTCATTTTTATATATGGACCGAACCAAGTCATACAAAAAAAAAAAAACATTTAAAACTTGCGTAATAGTTCATTTTATTTTCAAATCAAAAGAAAATTTAGAGAATAAACTATCAATTTGCCTGCAATACGATTAAAATATTAGTTTAGTAATTAATGGCAGTGTATTAGCTTAATCTGTAAATATATTATAATTTAACCTTTTCTGACTTGGTTCACTACAGCTTTTAACCTTCCATATATAGAAGATGATCACGATCAACACTTAAAAAAACTTGGTTACAATCATTCGAAATAAGAGTCGTTCGTTTTCTAATTTTTTTCCTCAGTAAGTGTCCTATTAGTCTGTCGATATTTTTATGTTCTAACTGTAAAATCCGCTACAGGCGAAACGTTAAATTAACACATAAATGTTAGGTGTTACCAATGCGAATTGATAAATTTTATGATTCTTAACAAAAGAAAAATGGGTGTGACCCTGCAGGTTCAACTTCCTCCGGTAGAGACACTTGACTGGTGGTGAGTGGATTATAATAGACGCCACGCGAATACTTTGAAAAACCGCAGTGTCGAAGTTAAATATTCGTACAATACTATTTAAAACTGAATACAATGCAACTCCCGCGAAGAGGCGGACCGTAAGATATTTAACTTTTAACCATGTTTGTACGTGTGTGCGCTTATAAAGACTCAGGGGCTAATTGCTTCAGAGTCGTTAATAATTTAGAACCAAACTAAATAAAATTTACGTAAGTAAATAATAAATTTACCTGATGGTCGTTGAATAGGAAATTTGAGCATTTGCAATGTTGTTCCTGGCCATGGACATGTAGTGGCTTTTTTCACCAAATCTGTAGCTTCTAGCTAAAAAAAACAAATCTATCATCAATCTTACATAGGATTTAAAATTAAAAATTTAAAATTACCTTGCAGTAATCAGAATTCAAAAGAATATTAAACAACGAACTCTTGCCAACATTCGTACACCCAACAAGGAATACATCACCTTTATGAGCCCAAATTTTATGCAACTGTGTTATGAGCTCTTCAATGCCGTAACCGGTTTTCGCTGAAATCAAACTTACATTCTTTATATTCATTGCATCGAGACCTGCGAAATTGGAAATGTATCAATGAACAGCTCACCAAGGTGGATAAGGACAACGAACCACTCTTGACGATTTCATCCTTTAAGCTAAGTTTTATGTGATTCAAATAACCAGCAGAATCCTTGGGAAGAAGATCAACTTTATTGCCAACAACAAATATGGGACGTTTATCTCCGAGGATTTTTTGTATACCCGGCCAAATGGAACAAGGAAAGTCTAATAGATCAACAATAAGGATGACTAGAGCGAATTTGTCCTTGATTGCCGAGAGAGTTTTGATATAAGTCTCAGCTGTGACCTCGACATCTAGAGCAATATTGTAGTTTTTGAGGAAGTGACAACGCTGGCATATAATTTGCTGTACAATAAAAAAATTGATGATGCAAAATTTTTCGGGAAGAGATCACTTTACTTTTACCTGCAGCTCCTTTTCAGTACGATCTTTGAAAATTTCACTGGGAATATACCCAGGAATAACTATATTAGAGCAGTGCAAATGAGCCCCACATCCATTGCAGGGAGTTCTTGATGCCGGTAGTGAAGGATCTTTAATGTTGTTATGATGTTATCAAATAAAGCGTATAAGTGTGTGCTTAACTATTTAACACTTACCAGGAGTTCCGTAACTCGAATTGAATTCTCCGTTTTCATCAATAGTGCTTTCATAGAATTCATAGTCATTCATCCATTCCGACGGCGGCGTCGACTTCCTTGATTCCTTTATACTTAGAACTTCATGGTGTTCAAAATTATTTGGTTTTTCCGTCGAAATTTGCAACTCATCTTCTTCTTCTTTGTAGGTTTGAAGTGACCTCAAGGAAACCGGGAACGACCGAACGGACAAGTTTTTAACTTTATTTTTTTCGGCTTCTTGTTTTAATTTGTTTTCTAAAATTTTTTTACGCTTGAATCCTAAAAGAGGTTTTTGCTTTTCAAGAACTGAACTGAAAATAATTTTTGGTCTAATTTCAGCTGGTAGTTTTTCGTAGGGATCTTCGTAAGGGTTTACAAGGCGTATGTTCTTTTTTATAGCGTAATTTCGGATTAATTTTGTAACTTGAAATTGTGTTAATGTTTTTGTAAGCTTGTTAAATCTAATCATCTTTAATTAATTTCATTAATTTATAAACAAAACACAAGTTATTTTTTTAGCTGTAGGCAATAGTGCTACGGTACGGGCGCCTCCTAGTGAAGTGAAATGTCAAACACAGATGTTTACTACTGACCGGGTTCGATGACGGCGTTCCACTGATCTATACACTGGATAGCGCATCCATACCACTGATCTCTATAATACACTGGATAGCGTATTCATACAATAATGATGGCTCCATTTGAACAATTGTTATATTATGCGCCTAACCATTTTTTGTATAGCAGTATACCTGTGTAACATATAAAAAACCGAAAATGACAGCGTCAATATCAAAGAAACTGAATAATTTCAGTATCTTTGGTCAATATCATGTAATTTTTGTTTCATTTCGTTTTCGCGACATCTTTGTTGTTTTTTCTTTTGCGGTAAACTTATAAATCAATTAAGAAAATATAAAATAAAATACAAAATAAAAACTATTTTTCTGTCGAATATAAAAAGGACATAACACATTTTCATATTTCGCACGAATTTATTACAAGGGTTAATATTTTTTTTGTTAATCACTTAAAAACTTACTTTTAGGGCGGTATTCACCGAGCGCTCATAAACTGCTCATAAGTTTATGAGGCTCATAACTTGAAAATTTTTTGGGCTATTCACCAACCACTCCTAAGTATTTTTCGAAGTCCGAAAATGAGAGCCACTCTCTCTCAACCAGTCATATTCAAACTGTGAAATCAAACTGTTTTCGAACATGTTTGACAGCTGCCAAGTCAAATGTCAAATATTTATCAAGGTAAACAAAACTGAAAAAATTGTGTTTTAAAACATTTGTGTTAAAAGAATGTACCTATATTTTTATTAAATTTATTAAAGATTCAAAACTCGTCGGTGAAGTGGGTGATAAGAAATGGCTTCAGGATGGTCATTATTTTTTGTGGGCTTCTTATAATCCACCGAAGTCAAAAGTCCAAACTATGTGTCAAGCTCTTAGCCTGGATCAGTTTGCGTAAATTTATGCAAGAAATAAAACAACAAACATAAGTCTGCACTACCACTGATTTCCTAAAGAGGACAGTCCGTACATCATGTGATACTCATTTATCTACTGCTCTCTATAGATCAAGCATATAAATGCACTCAGTGTAAAGCCAGAAATCCTTCCACGAACATGAGTTCGAAATGGTGAAGTGGCTTGGTATCTAGACTTCGAGCTAAAATTCTAAAACTCATACAATACTAATAATTTTACACCTGTGCTCTGCGGCATCCCTGTAAAGCTGTGCCTTCGTATAATAATCCAAGTTTAGATTACCAAATCAAAGGATTATATTACACATGGAGTGATTGGACTTTATTGTTGGCTGATGATACAAAACAGGCAGCAAACAGGCAAGTTCAACGTTATTTAATCATGCCGATACTTATAATTTTTTTATATCTAAAATAAAGATTGTAGGAAGCGTAACACAATCAAAAACTATGACAGAACACTTTCACTCATCCCTGGCAAACATACAAGATCATTTGTCTGAGTCGAAGACTACAGATGTAATTAGTATCATAGCTGGAACACATTTTCACATATAAAATAATTGTAAATGTAATTTGCAGAGATTTTCAACAAATTCAACTTAGTCCGATTCCTTCGATGTCAAACCTCGCTGATATCCCGTCCAGACTCGCTCTTCTTCTCCGTCGAACTTCACTCATTGGCACATCATACTCACAAACATCTATTAGCCATTTAGATTATGAGGGTTATGCGAAATAAAGAAACTTTCGACGGCATTGTCGACCATTACTCGAATCTGCAGCCGACGAAATACCTGAAATCATTGAGCGCAATGAAATATTATGCAACATATCGTCAAAGAAACTCTTCGATTAGTGATTCTCATCGTAAGATGAAAGTACGAAGCCTGATCGTCATACTTCTCTTAATGTGCATATATTCGTAAGTTTTCAAAAATAAAAAAATGCAAACAAAATTACTTATGTTCATCAACTTTATTTAGACAATTCACTGTTGAAGATCTTCAAGTTCCTTTACCAACATTGGCAGCACCAAAGTTCATGTTACAAAAAAATTTAAAATGCCCCTGCTACTCAGGTAACAATTTCTGTTTGTTTAATTCATATTAACTAATGACATCCATTTTATAGGAATTTGTCTTCCAAAACATGTTCTTGAATGACTTCTACATACGTTTCGCGGGATATTCAAGATCATGATTTAGTTGATGGCAGTCTTATGGGCTCTAAACCACAATTTTTCAATAAAAATAATCGCAGCAACTGCTTGCGTTTCTCTCGGAGGAACAACAGTAAGTCAAATAAATGCAGCGATACATGTTTATTAAGAAGCTGAAATCTTATCCAAGCTCATCGATTCAACTCTCAGAAGGATCAACAAACTCACCCAAAAGTATATCCACAGCGAAGATAGTATGCCAGATCATTTTACGACTGTGATTCTGTATAATGTTATGCGCCTGGCAAATCCAGTGAGTAGTAAGCAATCAAAGTCTTGCTGAAGAGTCCTCCCTATCTGCGAATGAAAACCCACTACAACAGCAACAGTCTCCGAGTGTAACCTCCTGTGATTCTAAATGCCGGCAGATTTCCAGTACAAGTCAAATATAAAATCGCCACCCCTTGAGTGCCTCTACGAAACCAGCTGTGAGAATGCGATCGAATCGCTTAGCTCAAAACTATCGCCTTACGAAAATCAAAACAAATCAACCTTAATAGCCATCACATCATTAAATCCTTCTAATAGCCGAACTACTATAAACACCACATTAAGTTAAATGACGATTTTGCCGCAAACAATTAAACTAATAATATTTATGAATTTTTTGCAGCTGTATCCTAATAAAGCGGCCTGTAGTTGTTATCGAAAATGAGAATACAAAATTCAGGAGAGGCCGCTTGTATATACGCTCGAACTAGATATGAGTTGCACAAAAAACAACTTTCCTATAACCGATCGAAGAAAAAAAGAGGCTAACTCAAATAGAGCCACAGAAACGACGATCGACCCAGACAGGGACTATTGCCCAAAATCTGAGTCAAACATCTTTGGCAGTCACTACACCCATAACAAGCTCGAACACAACCGACAAGAACAACTCGACTACTGTGAATAATCCGTCAATTTACTTTTACAAAAAGTCTAGCCGCTTCAGTTTCCAAGCCGTAGCCGATTGGTAGTCTGTATTGTGAAAATCGAATACAATCTTTCAAGTCAGAAGCGATCCTTTCCAAGGCTAAGCAAACAAAGTTAAAGTCTGTTTAAATAGACTTGTTTGTTTTTGAGAGCAATAAAAGTGCTCTCTTAATGCTTTTAATAAATCCTCAATAATATGTATCTATAAAGAATTAAATATAAATTATTCATAAATTATTTCCCAATTTTTCTGTATATTCAACTATACCACCGCAGAAGTTTAATACAGTTTTAAATTCAAATTCATGTAAACAATTTAATTTCATAAGCAAAAAAAAACTTCGTCGTTGTATATTAGATTTTATATTTATATTATGCGTGCATTGTTAATTGTAATATAATTTGCAAAAAAAAAATAGAATTATTGTAATTATTTTATAATTATAAAATATTTACCGGGATAGTTTTATCTCTACTCACTTATATATTTTTCGATATATATAAGTCACATATAAGTCACTTATTTAGTGACCAAAATTTTCTATTTTAATTCAAACATTTTTTTTTCTTTTATTTTTGATTTCTAGTTCATATTTTTTTATTTAATAATTATTTGTTTGCTAGAATTAAAAGAAAAAAATGAGATGATAAGATATATATTGTAGATCTTGTGTTTTCTTGGGTTTTGTAGTTGAACTGTGATTTTAAAATACTTTTATTTTATCTGCGACTAAAGCAACAAGTAATTTGCAGGTTATTCAAGATTCTACACAAGAAACTGATACCTACTTGTTAAAAGAAACTTGTGGTCTTATTAATTAGATTTTTGGCTGTTTAAACTATGTCTAAGTATTTTGAAACAGTCGGAAATATGCTTTTTTAATAAAAAAAAAATTTGCATTTCTCTAGGTTTAGACAATAGATTACGTTGTCTAAAGCAAGATAAAAAGATAGATTACTTTAGCAAAAATTAGAAAGGTTTTTTAAAAACTTGGACGGCTGTCTAAAGTTAGACAATGTTTATTAATAAGACCATTGGTGTTTTATAGTAACAATCCAGGAATCTATCAGCCCTATTCGATCTGATTGAAACTTTCGATTCACGTGAAAGCTTTATTCAATTTGCCTTAAATTATTTTTTTTTATTCTACAATCTTTGGAGTGCAAATCCTTACTGATATTTAGTTTTGCAAAATTTGGAGCAATTATTTCCCTCCGACGGATAACAGAATACAAACTTTCACGTGAATGTTGAGCAGAATAGAGCTGTATAGGAAAAAAAAAAGTAAATATTTTTAGTAAAACACAGTTGTGTTGAGTATTTATTCTTAAAATTTCTTTTGTTAACAGCTGTTAGTTTTCTAACTGAAAATTGGTAAGCGAACGTTTAAGAAATAAATCATAAATCATTGTAATGCTTGATTAAGATCAATTTTAAACTACAATTTACAAAAAATTAAAAAAAGAAATTAATGCATGTGCGACATATTGAATATTATGACCAGCCATCTAAGAGCTTACAATAGGTCTTATATTTTTATGCGACCCATAAAACACGAAGTTGTACAAAGTGGCGCAAAAGTTGTCATCCGATGTTTTTTTGGCTATTGTCTTGTTTATAATTAAAAAAATTGGTTCTGTTTTTCCAAAATGTTGATTTGATACTTAAATTTGTTTTCCCACTAGGTTGAGAAATCGCTATCGGTTTATGATTACCATTCGGGCACGATTCGGATTTGAGAGACAGTAGGAAATCAGATATCAGTTGAAAGCCGGATTAAAACATTGAATCGCTAGAAAATAGTATTTATTAATCCTTTTTCGTATGTATATACATAGTATATTAAAAGAAAATTGATTGAAAATGATTTAATAAAAAAAAAAAACATTGTAAAGATATATGTATGTATGTATTTGGAAATAAATCTTAATCTAATCTAATCTAAAAAATCTTAAAAGAAAATTTTAGGCAAAAAAAGTTTTTCGATAATCTATATGGGTCAATTCTAAAAAACAAAAAAAAACGGCTACAATTGTAAGTTTTGTTTTATTCTTTTTTTAATGATTATTTTGTTTTTGTTCAACAAAAATTTCACCAAGAATTTTAGCGGGATTTTGGCCTCTCCGGATTTTGGCTTTCGGGATTTTGGGTTTTCTGGATTTCAGGATTCTGTCCCACTCCCTCAATTTACATTCAAGTTACCAAAACTCAACTTATATATAATGTACATAGTTACAATTTGATCAGCTTTCACTCACTGCAGAGGGGGTAAGGTTCGAATATCTGTGAACAAAAATGTGGTGGAGTGTAATCGGATAGTGGATGGCTCTTGATGGAAACATCACTGACTCCCTTAACTCAATACTAAAAATTTATTTTATCAAAATCTTATCTCAGAGTTTCATGAAGCAACATACTTTGTAGTCCTCCGGCATATATATTCTTGATAAAGTTTAGTGAACTTGAAACTCTCTACCAACACATAGAAGGGCTTTTTCATTTCACGCACGCACACACACTCACATCGTGAAGCTGCTCACCCGATTTATGATACTATCACTTTCAACAACTCCCGCCGCTGCTCTAGCCATAAATATGTTGACCCTTTTCATAATATATCCGATAACTGAATCTACAATAAGTGCAGTTTCGATGCCAGGCTTCTCAAGATCTGTATACACATTGGATCTAAAGATAACCTTGCTCGATACAACATAATTTGTCGGCATTCTTCCGTGTGCTTTTTTTGTTATCGAAGCTGAGCCTGAAGAAGCGACACATTAGGTCAGAAATATAGTATCGATGGCTTCTTTATTGCAAGGAAGAGTTGAAGACACACGTTTTGTTTAATGAATTCAATTATGTATTTCTCGCTGCTTTGCAAATATTTTACAATTTACTTAATGGAAGGAACCAATTGCAATCAAATGGCATGTTGCGTCTACGGTGTAAGTTTTTTTTTATCAACATGTTTTTCTTTTAGAATATTTTTTTATCTATTTAACTCCCGAAATTTATTACGGAAGAAAAATATGATTTTTTCACAAAAAAAAAAAATAAAAACGAACGCAAAGAAAAGGAAAAAATAAAGTGACAGTTTGGGAGAAGTGTCATTTTATTTCGAATGTTTTCGAACAATTTTTCGGTGAGAGCGCTCATAACTTATGAGTGGTCGGGACCACTCATAGGCCCGATTCACACAGAAGTGGCTCATGGTTCTGGTGTGTCATTGGCATGCTTCGGGAGTGGAGTGGGTGTGATGTAATCAATTTACACAGAAGTGACAATGAACCGACATTTGTCAGAGTGAATTAATGAGAATTGATGCAAAGGAATGCTTTTTTTAGTATTTGGAAAATTTTCCTAATCGTTGTGATTTTTTTAGATTTGTTTAACACAAATAAAGTAATAAAAATACTTTAAAATAAATAAAGTAGTGGTCTCATGATCAAATTTCAAGTGATTTCAATATGGCGTGCCGGTTCACGTAGGCCACAGGAGTTTTCAATATGGCGTGGCGATGACATGTTGCGCCAAACCCTCGCCTCATCATCTGTGTGTGTATTGTCCCATAAGAGAACATGCAAATTCCACAACGTGGCATATGTATGCACCACGCCAGAACCATACCAAAACCATAAGCCAGTTCTATGTGAATTGGGCCATAAGTCTTATGAGCGCTCATAAATATTCACTATTATTGCTTGGTGAATAGGTTTATGAGCCTCATAAGTTGTGAGTGCTGGGTGAATACCGCCCTTAATTTTGTTTTTCCTCGTGAGTCACAACAAACTCCTGAATATGAGTACGAAAATGAAAAAACTTCGCAGAATACGAAAATATATATATGAGTTAACCACAAATAATATTTACAGACAAACCTCAAATTATGCGGCTGACCACGATTTTAATCTTCAATTGGAACCACAAAAACTGTTATACATTGTAGGGAATACACTATCCAGTGCACTGATCTCTATAATACACTGGATAGTGGATTCCCTACAAAGTATAACAGCTTTTCTACTTCCAATTGAAGATGACAAGTACGAAGGCAACTCAACACTTTAGGTATGTTCAATGAGGCAACTCAACACTTTAGGTATGTTCAGTGAGGCTTTGGCAAAAACCGAAGTGGAATTTTTAAGAAAAAAAAGCAAAAGAAACGTCACTTGTTTGTAAATTTGATTTTTTGTAACTTAAAATAATTGTAAAAGTGAATTTAAAATATTTTAGTTGCAGTTTTATAAAAAAATTTGCATTTCATTATGTTATACAGTTATACCGTTATACAAAAAAATAGGCAACTCAACATTATAACAATTCTCAAATGGCATCAACTTTCTTGTATGGATGCGCTATCCAGTGTATTATAGAGATCAGTGATCCAGTGTATTATAGAGATCAGTGATCCATACAAGAAAGTTGATGCCATTTGATAATTGTTATAATGTTGAGTTGCCTATTTTTTGTATAATACTACGTTTTCACCGACCACTAAACCGAGATTTAGAAAGATTTACCACAAATCCCGTGATTTACCATACAAATTTTATACTACGTTTTCACCGACCACTAAACCGAGATTTAGGTAGATTTACCACAAATCTCTTCACAAATCCCGTGATTTACCATACAAATTTTAATCTCCTCAAATCAAGATTTAAAATAAATCTCATTTAAATCTTCATAGGTAAAATTCGAACAGACCTATTCCCCTATTCAGCGCAATACAAGCCGCTAAAGCAAACTTGCCATCTCACTTCCACTTCATAAGAAAAATAACCCACCATCTGCATTTTGAAAGGTTCTGTCAAAATTAATCTATTTTTTAATCTTTTTTTCTGGCGAAAACACTATTTGGGATTTATGAAATCTAAACGAGATTAACTAGCAGTGAAAACGTAGTATTAATTTCCTCAAATCAAGATTTAAAATAAATCTCAATTAAATCATCCTAGGTAAAATTCGAACAAACCTATTCCCCTATTCAGCGCAATACAAGCTGCTAAAGCAAACTTGCCATCTCACTTCCACTTCATAAGAAAAATGACCCACCATCTGCATTTTGAAAGGTTCTGTCAAAATTAATCTATTTTTTAATCTTTTTCTCTGGTGAAAACACTATTTGGGATTTATGAAATCTAAACGAGATTAACTTTCAGTGAAAACGTAGTATTAAAATAAATCTCATTTAACTGGCTGAACAGAATAGAATGACGGAACTGAAGCCGCAGACGGAACTGGAAGAGCTGTCAAAAAGTGTCGTACGTTATTTTTTTTACATGTCCACAATGGAGCTGTACAGCTTTGAAAGTATTTTGAAGAAACACAAAAGAATATTATTGTGTACAAGTTCAGAATTCACATTTTTTGTTTCCTCTAATTTTCCTTTTAATAAATAATTTTTTTCGCGATAACCACAATATTTTTTTCCGACCCAAAAAGTTGTTTTTTTTCTTCATACAAATTGAAACGTCAAAAGTGCCGTACGTCAAAAGTTAAAAGTTGGTGAACTCTTCCGTCTGCGTCTGCATCTCCGTATGCGTCTACGTTCCGTTGTGTTCGCAACATTGAATTTGCGTGTATTCAATATTTTGACAGCTGTTCCAGCTCCGTCTCCGGTTCCGTCTGCGTCACCATTCTGTTCAGCCAGTAAATCTTCATAGGACCAATAGTTTTACAATTCGAACAGACCTATTCCCATATTCAGCGCAATACAATAGTAGTTGTGTTTTGTTGAACTAGTTACTGTGCCGACTGCCGATTCTGCAATGTGCCATAGTTACTGAAGAGCAAATGTGCTGTTAACTGGTTGTTGATAGAATTAGCATATGAAAATTTTGCTTAATGTGAAGAATTTCTGAATGTGCACATTAAGGAGTTGAACAAAACACACCTAGTATGGGCGAACTAGGCAACTTTTTGTTGCTCCCAATCCAATTACATTAGCTTATATGGGAGAGCGCCCACTAGGCAACTTTTTGTTGCTCGGAGTTGCGCGCCGAACTTTTGTCCCGGCAACTTTTTGTTGCTTACCCTCACTCACAGGGCAACTTTTTGTTGCCGACATCCTTATTTGTCAAAAATATGATGTCAAAATGGCGTTTCCGCTTAACATTGTGGATGCCAAAATGGCGTGCATTTCCTGTTTACCCTCTGTCATATTGACCAATTTCTGGAAATGGAATGTGCTTTCCTTTTTTTCAACAATGTGAGTATACATTATAATAATAAATAATATAATATTTTATAATTATAAATATTAATTATTTCGCATTGCAAGCTTACCCGGCGTCTCCATTAGCAATCTTCGAGGCAATAAATTGCTTTCCTTATTGCCATTGCCTTGAATATTGACAATGGAAACGATTTGGCAATGGCAATGACAATATTGCCTGAAAGATTAAAGTCAATTATTGATTTCCATCAACCAGGCAATAAATTTTGACGTATCGTCTTTTACAAAATGGTTTCCCCACGATTTTGAATGATTGCTCCTTCATTTTGAAACAAAAAATGAAAATATGAATAGGAGTGACCACAAATTAGTGAATTAAAAATGTATATTACCAAAAACCGTAAATTTAAGCAGTTGCTGTCGCTATTTCTATACGTAAAGTTTTTGACAACTGGAATTGCCTGGCCATGAAATACCCCACCCGAGCAATAAATTGCCATTGATATTAAAATTGCCATCGCCTTAAATATTGCCAATGGAGCCACAGCGTTTTACGATTATATATATAGCCAGACAACCAGAAAGCAGCTATCACAAAAAAAAATATGGCGACAATAGTCAAAGTCTAGTCCCACAAAGTTGCTCGGAAATTGCCTAGTGGGCGATGGCAAGCAACTTTTGTTGCTCTCTGTTGCCGGCAACTCCGAGCAACAAAAATTTGCGCAACTAAAAGTTGCCTAGTGGGTGATGGGCAGTGGATGGGCCTTAAAGTTGCTCGGAGTTGTTTGCCATCGCTAGGCAATTTCCGAGCAACATTTGGGTTCAGTATTTTTAATTGAAATGTGAAATTGACCTTGTATTTTGGATTAGTGACGATACAAAATTCGTTCAGTGTGAAAATAAAACTTGTTTTTTGGGTTAAAAATTTGGAAAATTCCCAAAAGTTGCTGGAAGTTGCTCGGAAATTGCCTAGTGGGCGAGGGTAAGCAACAAAAAGTTGCCGGGGAAAAGTTCCGCGAGAAACTCCAAGCAAAAAAAAGTTGCCTAGTGAGCGCTCTGCCATATAAGCTAATGTTATTGGAAGTAGCTGGGGCTAGCAACAAAAAGTTGCCTAGTGGGCGATGGGCCTAAATCTGGATGTAAATCATACACAATCAATGTAAATTCATTTGGATTTAAGTTTAAATCTGGATGTATGGAGTGAATAATATGGCGGTTAACGAGTGAATAATGATTTACATCCAGATTTAAGTTTTAATCTAGATGAGTATTGAGTGAATAATATGGCGCGTTACTATAAATACTGAGAATCGTTTGAAATGTCAAACAAAATCTAGTTTATGTGCAGTGTGAATGATGCAATGAGATTTGGTAATCTCGTTGCCGAAATCCAAGATTTCGGTTCAGTGTGAAAACCGTATAACAATAGCTTCGTTCGTGTACTTTCTGCACTAAAATTCACAGTCTATCAAAGACGCGTGTTCACATTGGACTCAAATTTACGATTTTTTTTGACAGAAGTCAGTCAGCTCGTGTTCAGACACAAAGTAATGTGAACACAACAGATTATCACTCTGACGTTCAGCAGTCATTAAAAAAAAACACACATCTTTGCTCGTCGGAGAATTAAATAGAACTTTTTCAATCACAAAATTGATGATTCACGAAACGTCAAAAAAAATCCACAAATTTAAAAAA
Source organism: Epistrophella euchroma (assembly GCA_947049315.1). NCBI lineage: Eukaryota > Metazoa > Arthropoda > Insecta > Diptera > Syrphidae > Epistrophella > Epistrophella euchroma. The sequence continues at coordinate 58,739,593 of OX346246.1, read as the reverse complement.
AAAATAAAAAATCCTGCCTCACTTGCCCATCTCTTTCTCACCACAAAGTGGGAACGAGAAGAAGTACATAGACGTCAAAAAAATCCGAGGAGTAAGTCCAATGTGAAACCGTCAAATATTGAGGAGTGGAGATGAAATTCTCTCAGAGAGAAGTAAAACTGCGAAATAGTACACGAACGCTTTGGACAAATAATTTTTACCGGTTTTTTAACGTCAAATATTTGAAAACAAAAAAAATAAATATCGTAATCATTTCTTTGAAAAGATTTTCAAAATAAAATAAAAAAAGTAAGAAAAAGTTAATTTATTACATTAAATTAAATAAAACAGAGGAGTATAAGAAAAGAGACGTTCTGGCAAATATCAAAGTGACTTTTGACTGAACTCATATTTCTGCCCGAAGAATTTCTTTGGGCTGAAATTAGCAGAAAGGGGAAATAATTTACTCTCTCGAAAGCGCTCTCTTTTGCGAAAAACTACACATTTTTTGTGCTGTTAACTGGTTGTTGATAGAATTAGCATATGAAAATTTTGCTTAATGTGAAGAATTTCTGAATGTGCACATTAAGGAGTTGAACAAAACACACCTAGTATGGGCGAACTAGGCAACTTTTTGTTGCTCCCAATCCAATTACATTAGCTTATATGGGAGAGCGCCCACTAGGCAACTTTTTGTTGCTCGGAGTTGCGCGCCGAACTTTTGTCCCGGCAACTTTTTGTTGCTTACCCTCACTCACAGGGCAACTTTTTGTTGCCGACATCCTTATTTGTCAAAAATATGATGTCAAAATGGCGTTTCCGCTTAACATTGTGGATGCCAAAATGGCGTGCATTTCCTGTTTACCCTCTGTCATATTGACCAATTTCTGGAAATGGAATGTGCTTTCCTTTTTTTCAACAATGTGAGTATACATTATAATAATAAATAATATAATATTTTATAATTATAAATATTAATTATTTCGCATTGCAAGCTTACCCGGCGTCTCCATTAGCAATCTTCGAGGCAATAAATTGCTTTCCTTATTGCCATTGCCTTGAATATTGACAATGGAAACGATTTGGCAATGGCAATGACAATATTGCCTGAAAGATTAAAGTCAATTATTGATTTCCATCAACCAGGCAATAAATTTTGACGTTTCGTCTTTTACAAAATGGTTTCCCCACGATTTTGAATGATTGCTCCTTCATTTTGAAACAAAAAATGAAAATATGAATAGGAGTGACCACAAATTAGTGAATTAAAAATGTATATTACCAAAAACCGTAAATTTAAGCAGTTGCTGTCGCTATTTCTATACGTAAAGTTTTTGACAACTGGAATTGCCTGGCCATGAAATACCCCACCCGAGCAATAAATTGCCATTGATATTAAAATTGCCATCGCCTTAAATATTGCCAATGGAGCCACAGCGTTTTACGATTATATATATAGCCAGACAACCAGAAAGCAGCTATCACAAAAAAAAATATGGCGACAATAGTCAAAGTCTAGTCCCACAAAGTTGCTCGGAAATTGCCTAGTGGGCGATGGCAAGCAACTTTTGTTGCTCTCTGTTGCCGGCAACTCCGAGCAACAAAAATTTGCGCAACTAAAAGTTGCCTAGTGGGTGATGGGCAGTGGATGGGCCTTAAAGTTGCTCGGAGTTGTTTGCCATCGCTAGGCAATTTCCGAGCAACATTTGGGTTCAGTATTTTTAATTGAAATGTGAAATTGACCTTGTATTTTGGATTAGTGACGATACAAAATTCGTTCAGTGTGAAAATAAAACTTGTTTTTTGGGTTAAAAATTTGGAAAATTCCCAAAAGTTGCTGGAAGTTGCTCGGAAATTGCCTAGTGGGCGAGGGTAAGCAACAAAAAGTTGCCGGGGAAAAGTTCCGCGAGAAACTCCAAGCAAAAAAAAGTTGCCTAGTGAGCGCTCTGCCATATAAGCTAATGTTATTGGAAGTAGCTGGGGCTAGCAACAAAAAGTTGCCTAGTGGGCGATGGGCCTAAATCTGGATGTAAATCATACACAATCAATGTAAATTCATTTGGATTTAAGTTTAAATCTGGATGTATGGAGTGAATAATATGGCGGTTAACGAGTGAATAATGATTTACATCCAGATTTAAGTTTTAATCTAGATGAGTATTGAGTGAATAATATGGCGCGTTACTATAAATACTGAGAATCGTTTGAAATGTCAAACAAAATCTAGTTTATGTGCAGTGTGAATGATGCAATGAGATTTGGTAATCTCGTTGCCGAAATCCAAGATTTCGGTTCAGTGTGAAAACCGTATAACAATAGCTTCGTTCGTGTACTTTCTGCACTAAAATTCACAGTCTATCAAAGACGCGTGTTCACATTGGACTCAAATTTACGATTTTTTTTGACAGAAGTCAGTCAGCTCGTGTTCAGACACAAAGTAATGTGAACACAACAGATTATCACTCTGACGTTCAGCAGTCATTAAAAAAAACACACATCTTTGCTCGTCGGAGAATTAAATAGAACTTTTTCAATCACAAAATTGATGATTCACGAAACGTCAAAAAAAATCCACAAATTTAAAAAAAAAATAAAAAATCCTGCCTCACTTGCCCATCTCTTTCTCACCACAAAGTGGGAACGAGAAGAAGTACATAGACGTCAAAAAAATCCGAGGAGTAAGTCCAATGTGAACACCGTCAAATATTGAGGAGTGGAGATGAAATTCTCTCAGAGAGAAGTAAAACTGCGAAATAGTACACGAACGCTTTGGACAAATAATTTTTACCGGTTTTTTAACGTCAAATATTTGAAAACAAAAAAAATAAATATCGTAATCATTTCTTTGAAAAGATTTTCAAAATAAAATAAAAAAAGTAAGAAAAAGTTAATTTATTACATTAAATTAAATAAAACAGAGGAGTATAAGAAAAGAGACGTTCTGGCAAATATCAAAGTGACTTTTGACTGAACTCATATTTCTGCCCGAAGAATTTCTTTGGGCTGAAATTAGCAGAAAGGGGAAATAATTTACTCTCTCGAAAGCGCTCTCTTTTGCGAAAAACTACACATTTTTTGCGTAAACGAACACGATTTGCGTTAAATTTGTAGAAATTCGTAAAAATTCGTAGATTTGGGGAGTACGCGAATGAACCTAATAAATCTTGTACCTTTCACACACGAAGAAACAAAATCGGAAGATATTTGCTGTATTTTCGTTTTAAACTAGCTTGCTTGAACGCACAAAATTCCCATGATTTTGTTGACCGGGGGATTTTGTTTACCCCTCTTTTTTCCTGCTCTTCTCGCCTATGAACTGATTGTTGCTGGAAACTCAGTTGCCTCATGTGAAAGGGGACAATGTTGCTGGAAATTAGTTTCCTCGTGTGAAAGGGGACAAACGAACCGAGATAGGTGAACAGGCCATATAACAGTTTAGCTTAAAATGACAGTTCTTCTTTTGACAGCATACCGTTATAACAAATACAAGCAACATGCAACAAACGAGATATCCGTTAATTTTTGTTTCACCATTCTTCATACTTCTCCAAAACTAATTTTCTCATATTTTTTCTTATAGTTGGATCTATTTTTAGTTAAGCGTTTTTGAAAAAAATAACAAAATATTCGGACTATTTAAGTTGTGAAGAAGAAAAAAATAAATAATGGAATTATCATCGGATAATATTGAAGAACTAGTCACAGTTCTAAGCTCGTAAGTTGTTTTCGTACCTACTTACTGCTTCATTTTCCTAATCAAGAATATCTTGATCGGTTTCTAGCAATACATCGCACCAGGTTGATGTTTTTCCATCGAAATCAAACTTCTCAAGCCTAGATCGCCATATATCCGATGCACAAGATAGTTTGCTTAATACATCCTTGGACGCTATAAGGTAGGACGCTATTCATTTAAGTTCCATTTTAGTGTTTTGGGTTCACTTCGAACATGAACAATTTTGTTTCATTGATTTAATAGGTCATGCGATGTTCCATGTTCATTTAATGATATCTTAGATGATATCTGTAAAATGAATAATAATATTGAGCTGCAGCAGGCTGCAGTAAATCCCGCAACTTCACAGCTGCCTCTAGAAACTCCAGCATTTTATCATATGCCTGATCTAGAGATGCAGTCTGAAGACTACACATCCGAATGTAGTTTTTCGAATCAAACTGATTTCCTTCAACCGCTGGGTCAGTGGTCGGAGTATCTTCCTTTGCCACCATCTGCTTTGAGCACAATTCAGGATATTCCCCAACTTGCTCCTATTCCAACAAGGATACCCTCTCCCGTCCCAGGGCCAGTAGATACTCCACAAGTAACTTTATCTAGGGATGGTCGCACGGCCAGTGTAAATCCAAATGTTGAAGAAAAGAAAAAGCCTCCTTTGCAGTTTTTTAATAATTACGAGTTCACTATTCCTACAGGAATGGTAAATAATCATTCTACGCAGCAAATGGAGATGCTTAACACCAATTTGCAGTTCACTCAAGCACCGGAACGTAATATAAACTTCATGATGGTTCCAGAGTCAGTGGGAGCTTCACAAAAACATAGTGTTCAACAGCAGCCACCATTCTTCGACTGGGCAAGAGTTGTCCCTCGAAGAGCCTTCATACAGCCATCAGAAATTGTTGTTTTGCGTCCATTGCGAACTCGAAAAGTTATGTCATCTCGGCCGAGCTTTGATCTTTCGTCTTATTTTGATACAAGTACCATATCAATTCCTATGATAAAAGAAAGACCTCGGACTAGACCTTATCGGCGAAAGCAGAAACTTTATACAATTCCAGGTGCTGATAATTTGGTGTTTGAAGTTCAGCTAGATCCGTCTGAGGATAATGGCGACGACAACAACAACAACAACAAAGACCAATTGTATCCAGAAACTGAAACTCCCGAGTTGGATGAGATATTTAAACGCAAACGTCGCACACTATATACCCGGCGTATCCCCCCACATCAAGACCGAATTAAGACGCCGCCGCCGCCCCATAAGCCTATTGAGGTGCCACAGGAAAAGGAAGAAGTGTCGCCTTCTCCAAACAAAGACTTGGACTCTTTCTCAGATGTTGACTCTGATGATTCTCCTCTAACCGTTGTCAAATCAATGAAATGTATTAACTGTCGAAAGCTATTCAAAACTTGCCGATCACTAACAATTCACTCAAAACGGTGCAAAATTGTTCGTCGCAGTTCTGAAAAGGAAGAATCGCGAGAGTTGGTAAACTTGCCAGCAACAACTTGTAGAGTCTCTGCCCAGAACGGTAGCAGTAAAAAGAATATAGATTTAAAAAAAAAAGATGTAGGCGAGAGGATGGCAACAAGGCCCTTAACTCGCTCACAGACAAAAAATGCTCTCAAACGCAAACCAACAGAAGACGGTGGTGGTGGTGGTGGTGCCCAGAAGCAGTCAAAATGATGTTTTCTTCTTTTATTTTATTCTGCTTATAATTTTCCAATCTAGTTAATACCTGTTTAATTTATTATAAAAGCTCATATTGTTGTAATTTTTCTTTTCAATTTGAACTTTAAATAAAATATATTAATTAATTTTCTTGAGCTACATAATCAAGTTCAATTGTTAAATTGGTGAGTATGAATTACAAAAACACACAGTTGCTTTTTGTGTAAGAATCGTTTTATTATAACCTGTGTCGTGTGTGTAAATTATTCTTCCCTTTTTGTACAGTTTTGTGTATTTTTCCATACACTATAATATATGTACTTATACTTAAATGGTGTGTGAGTGTTGAGCAATGCAAGTCCGATGCGTCGATTTGCTTTCGCTTGAAACCATTGATCCAGCTGAACACTTTAGTCAACCTGATTCAAAAAAGGTAAGTGAACGCTATTTATTTATGAAATCCCTAAATGGCACACAAGTTTTAAATTTAACTTTGATCCCAACTTATAAACTTTTTATTTGATTTTGAAGCAGTCGTATCCAACTATAACCACAGCAGAAAAAAAAGTCTGCATCCAGATAAAAATAGAAGAATAATAATTCTAATGAGTCATTTTGATATTTGATTATTATGCGGTTACACGTTACGCCAAAATAAATGTTTCAGTTTTATAAACCGATTGAAACTTTCAAGCATCATTATGTACGGGAAATGTCTTCACAGAAATACATAATGTGTATACATAAGTATGAAACAACTGTCGCCTATTAATGTTAAAGCTTTGTTTTGCATTCTATCCTAAAGATTGTATTACATGGACTCCAGCACACAGGGCGAATGTGGGACTTGATTAAATCACCATCTCAAAACTCAAATCCTTAGCTCGAGTATAAGAATAATGCGCGCATTAGCATTTTTCTGTGAGCTGGTCTTTTGACGCTAAAAGAAAGTGTTGTCTTTGTCGAATTACTGTCTGTAACTCTGTTAAACTCAAAAACAAATCTATATTCCTTACTAGCCCAGGAAACAAAAACATTGCTCCATACAAAATTTCTAAATGTTAAGGGCCGGTTATAGCGATCAGGAAAAAAATTTCTTTTTGAAAATTTAATGTTTTGTTATATGATTTTGAACTATAAAATGAATACGAATCGATGAGAAATTACTTGAACAATTTTTTTCATTAGCAAAATTTTCTTTGGAGGAAAAGTTCATTATAAAAAAAGCATCTTTTATTTTTACTGACAGAACTTCTGTACGGAAACCAAATTTTCATCAGTAAAATTAATAAATGTCTCTTTTACAATGAATATTTCCTCCAAAGAAAATTTTGCTAATGAAAAAAAAAATACTTCAAGTAATTTATCATCGATTCGTATCCTTTTTATATTTCAAATCGTATGATAAAACATAAAATTATTGAAAAAAAAATTTTCCTGATCGCTATAACCGGCCCCTTAGTAATAGGTTTCATACTTATGTTATACCTAATAATATTATACAACTTTTCAGAAATATCCCCAACTGTTGGTGTTGAGGAAAAAAAAAAAAAACAACGGAATTTTAGTGGAAATATTTGTTGATATTTCGGGAAATTTTTATTTAATTAAAATGGCTATATCTTGGAATCTAATTTGTCTAAAAAAAAGTTTTATATACCAAATGATTGACAATGATTCTTAAACAATAAAATATAAACAATTATATATTTATAGCAGAAGCCTCTTAAAAATTCACAAAAAGTCAAATATTTGAAGAAAAATCATAAATTTAAATAAAAAAATAAATAAAAATATGTGTACAAATTCTACAGACAACTTCATTTTTAGAATTATGCAGAAAAAAATATTTACCTACATATGTGGAAGAAGATTTCGAATATAGGTACCCTTTGTTGATAAAAGTCGTAATTTTGTGAATTGAGGGTAACGTTTGTGGCTATTTTATCTGATTATTTTTTTTTTTTATGAAAATTAACATGTAGGTAGAATAAAGTAGGTCTATACATGGGGAACCGATGGTAGTTGCTACAGAAGATTCGGACATTCTAGTTTTGCTTGTTTTCCTTTGCTTCGCAGAACATCGGAGCATTTGCTTTTCTGCCCGTACTGCATTGAGTGACCAGCTTCCTGTTGCCCATGCTTTTACTTGATGCGATACGACCTCAGCTCTTTAAAGGAAGGTACCGTGGTTACAACAGGGTGATTGCTAACCTGCAGTTACATTCTAAATTTGATAAAGTCTATCTTCCTCCAACAAAAGCTGCTACAGATCAGCATTGATATCGCGTTTACCATCAAGTTAAAGCCTGGCTGGGAAATTGTTTGGAACCAACAAATTGGGGAAATTATTAAATAATATTTAATTAACTTATTTATTAATTAAATTAATGTAAAAACTTATATATATGCTCTAAGCAATTAAAATACTGACATAATTATATGTTTTAACTCAAACATACGTCATTTCATTTGAATGAAATTAATTTTTTTTATAGAAAGGATCGCAGGATAAACTTTAAAAATATCTCAAATGACGGAAAATTAAATTATAAACATAAAAAATAGTATTCTTGTTTTATTAAGTGCCTTTAACCATTCAATACTTAAATAGCAAAAACTGTAAACACTTGTTAAATATTTTCCTTTTTCAACTTTCAATTAAAATTTGTCAAACTTAACACTACTGTATAAAAAAAAAAAATGTTATATAATTTTAAATTATATTTCATTTTGCAGCATTTGAGATACTTTGGAAGTTTGTTAAATGTACCGGTATTAATATTTTTCTTTGTTGGGCATTCAAATTTTGTTTTTCACGATCCCTTAAGAATTAAATCAAAATTTTTCAACAAAGGTGCGCAGGATATATTTTGGAATTGTCCCATATGATAGAAAATTAGACTATGAATAAATTAATTTACCACTTGGGTAAATTGAGGCCTGTTATACTCCATTTAAGCCATAAACACTAAAAAAATTGTAAAAATTTTCACTTTTTTGACAGTATGCAGTTTATTTTTACAACATTTTAGATATTTTTGAAGTTTTGAAAATTTACCGTTGTACTTTTTTTCTTTTTTTTGCATGAAAACAATTTTTTGTGATGTTTGTTCCTTGAATAAATTCAAAAAAATTTCTAAACGGTTGGAAGAAGAAACTCATTTTTTATTTTAAATACTGCAGGATTTAATTATAAACAAAAAGTTCTAAGTTTTGATTGTATTAAGCTCCGTAACTTTTAAATTTTAACGATGAAATTTATAAAAAAAACAACAAAACAAAATTGAATTCATCAGCGTTTACTAAAAATATAAAGGCTTAGAAGGCATTTTATTAAATAAAATTAATAAAGTCTTATGCTTAATTGAATTTCACATTATTTGATGTATTTCTCAATTTTTTTTTGATATGGCATCATATTTTTTTTTATTAAATATTGCAAAAACTTAGTTTTTATTTTCACTTCTTCAACGCTTACTAATAATTTCAACAATTTCAGGGCAAAATATACAAAACAAAATTGTATACAATATTATGCCTTAGAAAATTTTGTATCATTTGAGATATTTTGTACATTTTTAGCATAGGTACCGTTATATATATTTATTTTTTTTTTTTGAATTATTTGAACTTAATTTTTTTTTAAATCCTTCATGGATTAAATTAAAATTATTTCAAAACTGTCAGCAAGATAAACTTCAAAAATATCTCAAACGATGCAGAATTAAATACAAACAAATTGTGTTTTTTGTTTTTGTAATATTGACCTCATTATTCCATTGTAATAATAGTAAATAGTGTCAACAAAAATTTTAATTTACACTCTTGCAAAATTTTGAATACAAGTTTACAATATTAAATAAAATAAATGTCTACTAACTTATAATAAATTCAATTCTACGTCATTTAAGATATTTTTCAATTTTCTGAAATGTACCGTTATATTTTTTTCAATATATGTACGTTAATTTACGATTTTGCTTTAAATGAAATATTTTTTTAAAACATAAGGGTAAGGAGAAGAAGCTTGAAACCAAATGACCCAGAATTTGATAGTGAACAAGATTGTATTTTTTTTTTTTTACTAAAATTAGTTAACTATTCTATTTTCATGGAAAAAACCGCAAAAAAAAATTGTTTAGAAAACCACATTTTCGACTTTCAATGAAAATTTTTCCTACTTAAAAAGTTCAATCTTAATTAAATTTCCAATTATTTGAGACGTTTCGGAACTTTTTAAAATGTACAGTAATATTTATTTTTGTTTTTGTTTTGATTTTATTTTTTTAAACACTGATTGCAGGAATTCCTTATAAGTTAAAAGCAAGGATAATTCCTTAAATTTTCCTTTCAACTACCTCTACAATCCTACAAAATTTCAAACCTATTACTAAAACTCAAAAGTTTTGCATAAAATTCCTGGGATATACGCTATTTTATTAATAAATTTCTTGTTTACAAATTGAATCAATTTATCGAGACCTACTTCTATGTCTTTGATAATTGTTGCGATCGCGACTATGACTCCTTTGCCTATCCCGTCTTTCATCAGTTCTATATCTTTCCTCAGGTCTCTTGTCATAATTCTTCTTCGAAGGGCTTCTGCTTCTATGTCGATTTTTTTGTGTTTCTTTTTCGGATTCAATTTCTGATGATGATTCGTCTTCAGATGTACTTTCATCCGAAGTAGTCGGATCTACCCGTTTTTTCTTCTTCTTAGATTTTTTCTCTTTTTTGGATTTCTTTTCCTTTTTTTCTTTCTTTGATTTTTTCTTTTTTTCTTTTTTGATTTTAATTTTAGATTCTTTTTTTATTCTTGACAAAGAATTAACATTTGTCTTGTCGCCTTCACATTTAATGTTTTCTTCAGGAATTTGTGGTTTCGGAGCACATCCTTCCATGTACAAGCGTCTAGTTTCCTCATCGGTTTTGTCGTTTTCTTTTGGTGGTTTATAGTCTGAGACATGATCAACTCGAAGTGACCTGTTAAGGATCTGTACAAAAAAAGACATGGGTAACTAGGAGGATTCTTTGCCTTACGTCAGATTAATTACCTTGACTCCATTCAAATTATCCACAGACAAGATTGTGGATCGTTGATCTTCATAGCAGATGAAGCAGAAACCTTTCGATTTCCCCGATACCTTATCGCGAACTAGATTGATGTTCACAATTTCTCCATATTGTGAAAAAACTGCAATAATGTCCCCTTCAGTGAGATCAAAAGGCATTCCTCCTACAAAGATCCATGCTGAATCTCGGTACATGTCATGCCAAGAGGACTTGCCACCGCGCTGAAGGTCGCGCTCGCTTAGTTTTAGGACGTTTTTCATGTTTCTATAGAGTTTTGTTACTGATTTATTTGATGTGAAAATTAAGGAAAGAATTTTTTACTTACGTTAATGGATTCATTTTGTTGAATTATATTTTATTTTGAGAATGAAATACAAAAATAAAAAAGCAAAAGCATCTGAGCTGACAGATTGTTGACATATAACAGGTCGCTCACAGATGACAGCTCATTGCGCAATTCACAATGGAAACGAAATACAATTTTAGGCTCGGTCAAACAGAAAGAACTCTGGCGGTGCGGACAGAACTCATGATTCTACACCTACCGCCACACCGCGCTCTGTTTGACGCCTTGGATATTCATTCAAATTCGAAAAACCATCGTAAACGTAGGAAAATTTACGACATGTAAGCGAACTGCCAAATTTGTATAGTTATTCTTGTCCAACAAATTGTAAACTTTCTGATAAAAATTTTGGTCGCACACGTACATTTTGTAAACGAAGATGGTAAAGTTGTTTTTCAATACTCCCAATCAAGAGGGTGTTCATGAAAGGCATTTTGAAAACTTTACGATCTTAAGTGGTGTACACATCATCGATCACGTATGACAGTTTTGCTCACGACAGATAGTGTGTACACTCTGTTTGATGGTTTGTCAGGCAAACTCTAGGCAAGCTCGTGCTCACAAAATTTTTTGATATTGACTGACAGTCAGCCGACTATCATACGTGATCGATAATGTGTACCCCACTTTACTAATGGCCATAAACACATTGGCGCAAAATTTTTAACAATGCTCGTTTAAGAAATAAAACCGGCCCTTGTTAACATACCTAGTTATTAATTGCGATCTTGTCTAACTATTTCTTAATTTTAAAAAATGTTATACTGCGTTTACATTAGAGCTGAAATGAGGTTTTTTGGCAAACTACAAAAAAAGTGATATCACTTTTAAGGCTCTCCCAAACCAACGTGACCATTCGCCGCGACAAAAGAAAACAACAATAACAACACGTGGTTGTCAAACAAAACAACACGTTGTTGTTATTGTTTTCTATTGTCGCGGCAATCGTGTTGGTTTGGGAGAGCCTTTAGGCATGTGATTTCCACTGATAAAAATGACCTGTCCACAGAATTTGAGGCGGGATAAAATTCTTTGAGTAAATCATATACCAGCCCTGAACTAATGGTACAGAAATAGAACGCACAAGCAACTTTCCTGGCAACTTGCGTGTCGCCAACGTTACAGCAAATTCACAGATACGAATTTGACAGGCAGTATATGAACCCAAGTGTCTAGGCTGGTCAGTACTGGATCGTGTGGCCTACCCCCAATGCGTTTCTAGGTATTTATAGCTAAATCACAATCACGCGTTCGGTCGTGCCGACTTTGACATATTGAATAGAAACAATAGATTCTTATGAGGCAATCTGAAATGTTACCTCAAGCTTCATGCTCGCTTTAGATCGTAAATATCGTAAGCTCGAGCTCAACGCCCGAATAGATCTATTTTCTATTTTGTCGCGCTTTGACAGCTCACGGTAGGCAATTCCCTTTTTTTTTGTTTCCCTTTTCTTTCAGATGTAAAAGTTCTTCTGCGTTTAACAATGTTCATTAAAAATAAAACATTTAGTTTATAAAAACATGAGAAAATTTGTTTGTGTGACAATAATATGTACATATATTAATTATATAACATGTGAATAATTTTTAGTTTATAAAAGTTATTATATTAATGTACGTTTAGTTTGTGTGTTGTGGTTCCACTTTGGCATAAAATTGGAAATTAATTTGGATGTTTTTATAATTCCAGGATATGTTTATACTTTTATCAATTGAATAGAATAAAATGAAATATTGTTTTCTGTGAAATGTATTGTTTGTGTTTTATTTATTTCATTTGAAAATACCTAAAATAAAATTGTTTTGTTGCTCTGTTTTTGAAGTATCTCTCTACCTCACCTCTTTTTAGACGTGTTCGATTTAGGCAATTTTTGTTTGGTTCCGGAGAGTGTATTTACTCCGGTGGCTATACTTTAAGTCGAATTTACACTTGTTTTTTGTTTTTTGTTAATGAGTGATGTGTCTTGTGGCGCTGTTTGTTTTTAATTTGTATTTTATTTTTATGTGAATATTCTTGTTCAAAAATCAATGTTCACATACATACATAGATTACAAGTACAGAAAATCCCGACACAAGAAATGTGTGTCTTCCTTTTTGTAATATCAATTACGATTTGTCTCTTGTTTTTTTTTTGTGGAATTGTGTCTTGTATTGGAAACCAACCTGTTTCTGCGGTAGGTGTAGGTATTTCACGTTCTGTTGAAGAGTGAATACATTTTTTTCTGTATGTGGGAAAGAGAAAATATTGCTCATGGAAAGAAAAGAGTTGAATAGGGAAAAAAAAGTTGACAGTTTGCAACACATCAAACTTGACAAGTGTGTATGTACTAAGTCGGCGGCGTAACATCGCCACATTTAAATGAGAAAATCTGTTTGCAAGCCTATTTTGCAGTAAAATAATTCCCCCAGCTTAAGATTATTTCGTCTGACGGGATTTATACTTATCATCAGTTATTTTGTACGTATGTGCCTGTTTACATGGGCTTTTTACTGAATGGCACATGCAGAGAGACGGGTAGATTTTATTTGCGTAAAAAAGGGAAGGGTAGATTCTACTCAAAATATGCTGATACGCTAGTTTCAATAAATTAACATTATCGGATTCAGTATGAGAGACTTTTTATTGTGTGAGTGAGAGATAGATAGATTTTAAAAGCGTGTGAAATAGGGAAGGGTAGATTGAAGGTTGAAAGGGTTTTTCTTTATAATGTGAGCACGTCCATCAAATTTTGGTTGGGCATTTTTATAGCTTACTATTTCATCTTTTTTAAAAATTTCACAGAGCAAAGTTATGAAGTTAAAACAATTAAAAGAATTGATTTATTATTAATTTTGCTTAAATCCACAAGAAAAAGACCAAAAATTTCTTTTGGCACCTACAACTAATTAATTACATTCGAAAAAAAAACTCAAAACAAAAATAAAATTGAAACAAACCCACAATTGTCAAAAGGAAAATTGCTTCTTCATAGAATACTATTCATAGCTTTCTATGAGCAAAGCAATATGTGGCATGAAATTTTTTTATAGAATTTTATAAATAGCCTCCATGAGCAATTTTAATAGCATGCAATACAGTATGCTATGAAATCTTTCTCGCCCACTAGGCCACTTTTAGTTGCGCAACTTTAATAAAACTATAAAATACGGAAACATTTTTGATTCTCTATTATCTGCGAAGAATTTCAGAAATGCCATTTTAAGGAAACAGAACTTTTATTTGTCATTTCTCAACGCCCGAGGTTTGAAGCCACATTTCGTTTTGCAATTTTAAAGGTCGCGCTAATTGACACATGGTATCGTAAAGTCGATCAAAAGCCCTTCAAAGCCCGACCGACCGAACGCGTGATTGTGATTTGGCCATTAATGAGGCGATATCCGCACCGCGGAAATCCATTAGGCCAGCACTAGGTACAATTGTGAATTATATTAAATAATGACCAATTATTTTGGCATCACTTCTATCACAAGATTTTGACATGTGTCAGCTGACCTGATGAAAAATTCGATTTTCCTCGACATCGCCTAGTAGTTGTCTTCAATAAATTTTTATTAAATAATCTTCATAAAAATGGCCTTGCACTCAGCAATTAAAGGAAAGCTCATATCTGTTATTGGAGACGAAGTAAGTTGATAATAAAATATATATAATATAAGTTACAACTCATTTAATTAAAATGTTCTCAATCAGGACACTTGCGTAGGATTCTTGCTCGGAGGCGTTGGCGAAATCAACAAGAATCGTCACGCTAACTTTATGGTTGTAGACAAAAGTAAAGTTTTTTCCGTTATAAAGTTTGTATTTAGTTAATAAGTTGTCTTATCTGAACACATAGATACACCAGTAAGCGAAATTGAGGATTGTTTCAAGCGTTTCCTGAAACGCGATGACATCGACATTATCCTCATTAATCAAAACTATGCTGAGCTTATTCGCCATGTAATCGATTCGCACACCTCTCCTATCCCAGCTGTATTGGAGATTCCCTCTAAAGATCATCCATATGATGCCAGCAAGGATTCGATTTTGCGACGTGCCAGGGTAAGAATCCAGTGACGACTCGAATTTTTTTACAATTCGTATAACAATTCTTTTTTTAAGGGCATGTTTAATCCCGAAGACTTGGTCCGTTAAACGTTTCCGCCGAATATGGATCTATTTGGTGATAAAGTATTAGTTTTCATTTGTTTGTAAAATTTGTATGAATAATCATCTTGTTACTAAAATCTTTAGTTCCCTTATCGTTGCTGCTTGATGTGCATTTTCATTCCAATAAAAAGGATTTTGTTTTCTGGTTGAACTTTGTTTTTGTTTTTAAGGTAAAAAAAGTTAAGAGAAAATAAAAAAGGCCAAATGAGGATATTCCCAATGCTTTGTGGCATTTATATACCAGTTATGACTGAACAACCACGGGGGGGTCGGATCTCGTTCTGTGAAGGTGTGAAGTGATAAAAAATGTATCATTTCAGTTTTCACAAGAGATTTTTAATTTTATCACTTCACGAGAGAATTCAAAAACGTTTTAACAGGCACTTATTTTATCTTTTACGCTGGAATATTGTCAGACCGTCATATGATGCTCGCTGTTTGCTCTTCGGCTTACAGTCACTTGAGACTGATATAATAGAATTCAACTGTCCTTCATACATCCTTAGAACTTGTAATACATTTCGGGTGCCTCATCACAGAATTAATTATAATTAGCCAGTTTCGAGATGCTTAAGACAGGCAAACTTAGTTTCTCAAAATGAAATTATTGATTTTAACCAATGTTATAGTAGAGATGCTTTTAAGCTACGTTTATTATTAGTATTGAACTTTGGAGGTTAATGCGTAAGTTATTTATTGTACCTATACGAATTTTTTTTTTGTTAAGCTTAAGTAGTCTATAAGAGCCTCTGTACTCTGTTTGACGAAATAAATAAACAAAGAAATACTCACATCCTACTTAACTTATTAATATCTACGGCTTTCGACTATATCGGCTCTGTTTTGATGAATACTGAAAGCTGACGGAAATCTTGTTTTTATTAGTTTGCGTTTTTTTTTTTTAAATGTTGTAAATTGTGATAATGTCGGCAAGTTTTTAATAACATCTGCACAAAGAGGTTAAAATTCTTATTTTAATGCAATTGTACTTTATATGCATTTCTTAAGAAGTGATGCACAGTGTTGGTGAAGGCCAAAGTCATGAAAGACTTAGTAGCAACAGGGAATTTAAAATTACAAACTAGTCACGACAAAGAGCGATTGTGCAAAACGAGAAAGGCTTTAAATTGCCGCTTGATTGTATTCATAAAAATAAAATTTAAAATTGGAGCCGCGGCAGTTCGTGTATAGAACCAGGGCCTAAAGACCAAGAGCGCACAGCTACTTTTAGGTGTGACTGATAACAAAAATTTTATGATGCAATAAGTTAAGTCTTTACTTTCTATTTGCAATATTTGCAAGTTTTGCAAGCCGTGGTTGGGGGGTTTGCAGATAATGCTGCATTGAATATGAATTTATTTCTGAAAGCCCAGATAAAAGGTCTAGCACTTAAAAAATTATATGCAATAAAAGAGCTGAGTGAAGGGTCATTTAATTGACCTTTTTTGTAGGGTTATCTGAAATGTAACTGACACTATCAGCCCAATTCTGCTATTTGATCCGATCGAAATATACGATTCACGTGAAAGTTCCATTTAACTTGCCTTAAATAATTTTTTTTTTTAATTTTCAATCTTTAGAGTGCAAATCTTAACTTACATATATTTAATTTTGAAATTCTTAAAAGAATCAAATTGTTTAAATCCTGTTTTTATCGAAATTTACACAAGATTTGGAGCATTTATTTCCCTCCGACGGATAGCAGAATACAAACTTTAGCAGAATATTATTTGTCCGTTTAACATTAATAGCTGCATTAGGCCATGAGTATGATAACTCAGGCGCCAAAAATTGATAACGGTTTTTTGTAGAGCGGTCAAAAACAAGCATTTTTTTAATATGAAAGGGCGGGATCTATCTCACCCCGTTTAGTAGGTAGGGGCAATTTTAGAAGAAAAATGACTTAAAATGAAAAAACAATTTCAAAATTTTGATAAAAAAAAATTAATAAAAAAAGATTAGACCATTTTTTTTTTTGTTCAAAATTGTGAAATGAAGTGCTGAATGCGTATATCAATTTTAAATCGAACACAAAAAACCGAATGGTTTTATGTCTACTAGTTTTTGAGAAAATTGGAAATTACTAAAACTACCCTACTGCCCCTACCGAAAGTTCAGGGTTCGTTTGCAGTTTTGTTGTCATAGAAAAAAAACTGTCTATTGATTTTTTTTTACAAACCTTATCAATTACTAATTATGGTAGGTATTGAATGACTTAAATTATCCCGGAGTTGATGTCATTGATTGTTCTCGAGACATTCGAGCTGGTAATATTTTTCAACAATTTTTATTAGTTTCTTGTGTTTTCTTTTAAACCGTTAATTGAATTTTTTTACAAACTCTACCAATATCAACTAAGTTAATCGTGTTTATTATGGAATCCGCAATAGTGGATCCGCTCTGTATATTGATCTCTTTTCTTTTCACGTGAAATCGATGAAGAGAAAAAAGCACTACACTGCGATTTACTGCGGATGCAATTTTGCGGATTCCATAATCGCTTGAATATCTTTGTGTGTTATCAAGATATTCGAAAAGAAAATATTTTTTTTTAGCAATATTAACGGCTTTTTAAATTAAAAAAATTAAGCTGACGGTTGATTTTTTTTCTGTCTTACCAATTTTCACTGAGTCATTATTGCCCTCATTATGAATAGCGAAGCGAACGTTCGACTAAATTCGGATGTTTAAGCGAACTTCTTTTCTGAAGGTATTATCGTTAGCGAGCTTAGACATTCGCTTCAATTACCGATGGTGCATGGTTTTGACATTTGAAGTGAACTTCATTCAAGCGAATCGCTATTCATAATACGAAATTAGCGAATTCGCAAAGTTTTAAGTTCGATTCGCTATTCATAATGAGGGCCTCTATGTAGAATGTAACTAGGCCGAAGTCGACAGCATTATTTCTTCTCGAGATATTTAACAAATAAGCCATTTTACATCTTAGGTTCGATCCCCAGCCTCGCCACCTATTTATTTAAAAAGAAAAAACGGCTACTGCTTCTTGCGAAGAATTGACAAATCCTCCAAGAGTATCTCCTGTCACAGAAAAGTGCCGCTCGTTAGCCGTTCGGATTCGGCAATAAACTGTAGGTCCCCTCCATTCCTGCAGACACGCACACAGGAATGGTTGAGAGTTGTAAGTCACTAGGCCCTAGTTCTTCATGAGCTGTTCTGCCATCAAATTTATTTATTTTTTAAGCCATTTTACAACTTTTTTTTTTTTTTAATTACTGACGCACAACACTTACAGCCTCGCCATTTTTTTAGTGTACCTAAAAAGGACGCACCTACCAATTCCAATTATAAAATATGATAAGTATTTTTTTGCATTATGGAAAATCTTTTTTGCCTCTGGTGACTGGCCTAATGAATGAATATAGGATTCGAGTCGATCCTTTGATACCACGGTACATATATTAAAGGTAATATCATTAGCGTTTTCATTTTTGTTCTGTTCTGCGCATCTATCAAAATCGATAAAAAATGGTGGATCCAGTGCCCATTTACATGTCAAATTTCGGTATTTGTTGTTGTTTTTAATATTGCGGTGTGAAGTTTTTTGAGCACTCGAGCAACCATTTTTTAATTTCTGACAACCTGCGCAAGATAATACCTTATATTTGTGTACTGTGCTTTGATACTATTTTCAGAAACAATTCTTTTCAAAGCTATTTTAGATTTTTTTACATTTTTGAAATATGTAGTTAAATTTTGTAAAGTAATAAAGTAAATTTTAAACAAACAAACAAACAATAAATTAGAGACATATTCATATTCAATCACCAGGCAATTAGTAGGTATATTGTTATACCCTCGAGATTCCCGAAAGATTCGAGTATGAAGATTAATTTTTCCAAAACATTTCAAATTTGAATCATGTTAATTCAAAAAGAAATTCAAAGATATGATTTCTGGCTTTAAGAAGAGATATAGCATGATATTGTAGGT
This sequence comes from Epistrophella euchroma, assembly GCA_947049315.1. Taxonomy (NCBI): domain Eukaryota; kingdom Metazoa; phylum Arthropoda; class Insecta; order Diptera; family Syrphidae; genus Epistrophella; species Epistrophella euchroma. The sequence continues at coordinate 58,720,676 of OX346246.1, read as the reverse complement.
GTTGTCGCTTTTTGAAATGTTTTTTTTCTCCATTTCAATTTTCGAGTTAATTTTTTTAGAATATTTGCTCCTCTCACCTAAAGGTTCAATTTCTCCAACTGATGAATTTTACTCAGTCAGATCTCAAATATTTTCTTGGAAACGATAATACCTACCAGATTTATCAACAGAATTATTATTAAAATTATGAGATTAATAATCATCAAATATCGTATCGATAAAGGATATATGCATGTATATCTACAGTGGCGTGGCGTCCATATAACACGATTCCTATCGAGTTACCTTTTGAAATCCCAACTTTAAACATTTAACCACGTTAATTAAATAACGAGCAACATGAATCTAAACGAAACCGTGTTACTTTTTCCCATAAGAAAGCATGTATGAACAGAGAGGTGTCACGCTCTCTGTTCAATACACGCTTTCTTATGCAAAATAATAACTCGGTTTCTTGCGTCTTATTTTGTATGCGAATGAATGCAAAAGGGAACAAGAGCAAAGAGAACGAATTTGTTCTATCCAGCAAGAGATAAGTTGAAGTTCTATTTGTTTTTGTGTTGTATTTGAAGTTGGTTGGAGTAGAGGGAATTTTGTATGTATCTCGCTGCGCTGCTGTATGAAGTTCATTGAGCAGGGCAGGTAGAGGCACATACAAATACGTTTACTGTTGGTGCAGGTACATTATTGGTTTCTGTTTGAAAATTTCACTTTATTTCGAAAGATAACACGCTTTTTCCCGTCATATTGGTGAATTTTGTGTGTCTAATTCACTGCGCTATGTTTATTAAGTCTTAAGTTTATTGAGCAGGACAGGTAAATTCTGTTTCTGTTTGAAAGATTTAGTTAGCAAGCAGATTGCGATGCGTAATTTGAAGTGAATTTTAATGTTCTTGTTTTAAATTAAAAACAAAATCAAATAAGTACTGTGAAAAGTTTGTTTATTGAAATATATTTGCAATTATAGTTTATTACCTAATTTCAAATTATTGCTAGCTGAAAATGGCATTAATAAATGTGGATTGTTGCTTAACTGATTTTCTTTTGGAGGAAGCAAATGATTTCAGTAAGTTGAATTTTATTAAACAGACAAAAAGTTATAGAAATAGGACACTCTACTCTTTCATTTGTGAAGTTCCTTTTTTTTTCTTTATAACGTGAATTTAAACTTTCTTTAAGGTAGCATTTGCATCTGCCAAAAACAGTTTCTTTAGAAGGCACTTTTATTATATAAAAATTGGTTTGAATTGCTTTACTTATTGAACGTGGATATGCAATAAACATTATTTTTCAGGTAGACATTCCTTACTTAACGTTTGTGGGTGATTAATTTTTCTTCGAGTTACTATTTGAAATAATCCACGCCACGCCACTGAGTCTACCGTATACCGTCATATGTGTAAGTAATGCACACTCCCCAATAGCTTCACTTTACTATTTGTTCATAGAAATATAAGTTCTCTGTATAAGATTTAGGTAGTTTTACGAGCATAAATATACAGTAAACCAAAAAATTTAAACACTTCCTGTTTTTTTTTTTTTTTTCAATTTTATTGTAAAATAATTTTAAAACATTGTAACTAACAATTCTTTGTCATAGTAGCTTTCATTATGGTACACAGAACTTTTAACTTTGTTCATTTACCTTACCGTGTGTGTTTCATAACAAATACATTTTATGGTAAGTACATTCAATTATTTTATTTTATCCACAATCAACTTTATTAAAAAATAAAACAAAATTATAATTGTTTTTAACACTATTACTTAATTGTTTTTGTTTTCTTTAGCTTGTAAACTAAGTCTCTGTGTTTTTGTGTATGTGTTTTTTTAAAACATTCTTCGAATTTATTTTTACTTATATAAAATAATAACTAATCGAGTATACAGTTTTAATAAAACTTATTTACTAATTCATTAGTTAATCATACAAAAACTAAATTATACATTTTACTTACGTTTTTTATTCGTTTTTCTTTTTCTTTTTCTTTTTCTTTTTTTTTTTTGAAAAATCAACTATGTTGTTTATAAATGTATGTGTGTATATAATATAATTTTGTTATCGTTCCTCTAAACCACAATAAATTTTCTAATATTTTTCATTTTATTGTTTTAAGTTTAAATTTGTTTAGTTAGTTTGCAAATTTTGTTTGTATATTTACATAAATTTAATTTTTAATTAACATTGACGATTTTATTTATTTTGTTTTAAACTTTTATTTTTTTTTTTTTATAGTTGATAAAATATTTACTTTTTCAATTAATAATTCGACTAATTCTTTTCTACACATTCATTATATGTTATTTTGGTTTTTACTTATTTTCTAAAAAATGTTAACTTTCTATTTCACATGTTTTTTTTTTTTTTTTTTTTTTTTTTTCAAATTTTCGGTTTTCATCCATCATTTTACAAATATTTTCATAATATTTTGGCTTTCTTTCTGTTGTTGGTTGCTTTAACAAACGATACAAATTAAATCGTAATGAAGAATTATAGTTTTTTGTTGTTGTTGTATTACACTCCTTAATGATTTATTTATGTTAAATTCAATTAAGTTTTATATTTTTTAAATGCTAATACCATATCAAAGTATTTTGAAAACTATTTTTCTTGTAACACATAATATTGTTGTATCTGGCAGTTTGTTTTATTTTAAACAATAAAGTTTTATATTATAAATTAATTTATATTTAAATCTATCAAATTTAGAAATAATTTCAAACAAATAAGGAAAGAAAAAACAAGCAAATAATAAGATAACAGTATTTATTAAGCAAAAAACAAATTTAATTGGTTTCGTTGTCTTAAAGAAAATATAAAACCATCAGTTTGCTTTGATGTTTTCGCATTCAAGTCACTGTTAATTTGAGTGCCAACTTTTGAGCCTTAACTGATCAAATGTTATCACAATTCACATAAAAATCTATCCTTTTTCTCCATATATTAAGAGATTTAAAAGAAATATTAAAATGTACGAATCAAATTTACTTTCTTAATAATCATCAGCTTGCAAATAATACATACATACCTATGGGCCTTACCAATAATCAAATTTCGTTATGGCTTAAATATGGCAGTGAATTTAACCATTATGTTATTTATCCTAAGTAATTAACCATACATTATATTCTCAATTTTTTGGAGTCAATTCGATATATGGTTTGTTTTTTATAGTTCGCGTAAATATTTAGGTAATACCATGCACGGTTTATTATTTAGAGCCCATTCCATTATAGTCCATTTAACTGAAATATTTAAGTCGTAACTAAATTTGATTATTTTAGTTTTTACTTAAAACCATAATTTTGAATTTTTGTTTCAGGTTTCTGGTAGTTATTCAGCAAAAATTCAAAAATTTACATAGCGCTAATATAATTTTGAAGTTTTTTTTGGAAAATTGTATTAAATTTCGGTTGCTCTTATGTATCTCATTAGTTACTCAACATATCTCATTTTAATTTTGCACACAGGTATTTTTATCTTTTGTATTAAAAAAAAAAAAAGAGTTTCTGTTGTCGATTTAAATTGACTTTATCCTCTTTTCAAACTGTAAATGTAAAAAAGAATGGTTGCACACCTTGCATTGGTCTGAGCACCCTTACCCTGACAACTACTGAGTTACATAACTCAAACTGACTTGATTTGATTCATACAAAATTATATAAAATAAAAAATTATTGATTTTTTAATACTCTTAGTGCAATATGAACACTCTAGACTAGATTGTTATTGAAAAATTTAACTAAATTAAAATAATATATTTCATTGAAGAGAAAAATAATATCAAAATTTTCCGTTCTTACAGTTAGTTGTATTTTAAAATTTCATTTAAGTTAGAAAGAGATATTTTATAAAATATACACGAAGGTATGAAATTGGACTTGATTTTTTTTTATTATTTTGATCAAAAATTAATTCCTAATTATTTCTTGAACTTTATTTGAAGAAAATTAATAGAAAAAATTTAATGACAGATGAAGAATTTTAGTATTATAGATACATTTGTCTACTTTTGATATAAACAAATTTTCTGTGCGTGGTTGTGGGAGGAGAAACTAACATCTTAAAATCAATTTTAAATTGAACTAGCTTTGTTCTTTTTTTTTTTTTTTTGTAATTTTTCTTATTTTTAGTTAATGTTTTTTTTTTTTTTGTTTTTGTTCATTTACGAATTAACTGCTTATCAATATATATGTATAATCTTTCTTACATAATTTTCGTTTTCTTCTTAAATATTTCTTTCATACTTTTCGTTTCATTTCATTTTTTTTTGAGTTTTTTTTTTTGGTTTCATTTATTTTTCAATTTTTTTGTTTTATTTTATTTTTTGTTAAAATATTTCATGTTTTTTTTTTGTATTGGTTCTCGTATTTTTTTTTTGTTGGCTTTTTAATTTCTCTGTGGTTCTCCTAAAAAAATCTTTCTAGATATTTTTTAACAAACGCGTAATAACTTTCAGACATTAAAACACAGGCACTCATTCCCATTGCACATAATATTATAGGAGGAATTAAAAATACGAATTTTGTACAGTAAAACTGCTATTGGGGCGGACGACAACGGCCAGCCGATGTTCCCGAAAAATCAATGGACTTCTGTTCGATAATAGGAATTCGATCGTCGTAGAGTGTTGGCGCTTGAAGGATAATACCAGCAGTACCAGCTACAACAGCTAATGTAAATATCCATAAGAATAAACGATCGAGAACCATTGCAACATATTTCCAATCTTCTTTGACCTAAAATTATACAAAATAGAAATTTTTGGTAAACTTCTACATTCAAGTTAGGTTTTAGTAAACTCCATAATTAAAATAAATTAAATACAACTTTAAATAAATATTAAAATTTTTATTGTGGTGTACATTTAAACTTTTAAATCCTTTGTAACGCCCAGGTTTTTCAGTATGCGAGACCATTCCAAAGGTTCGGTCAATTAAAGGCCAGTTGTACAAACATGGTTCAATATTTTTTTTACCCGTGGTTCAGCAAACTAGCGAAGTACATGCCCATCGCTAAAACTTATGTAATCCGCCGAAATTGGTGAATTAAAAATCCTGAATCAAGAATCATCATTTAACCGACGATTGTACAAATATGGCACTTAGATTTAATCGTTTGGCTGAACAGAATGGTGACGCAGACGGAAACGGAGACGGAGCCGGAATAGCTGTCAAAATATTGAATACATGCAAATTCAATGTTGCGAACACAACGGAACGTAGACGCATACGGAGACGCAGACGCAGACGGAAGAGTTCACCAACTTTTAACTTAACTCAACGAATTTGGTGAGTTAGCTCTGGTTATATAGGGTGATTCACCTAATGTGTGACAAAAAGCTAGAGCGTTTAGGTTGAGTCGAGACAAGAAAAAAATCGTATCGTTGTGTTTTGTGTTCAATCGATTTTTCTTTAAAATTTTACGTTATGAAGGGCCACTTGCACGAAACAAACTAATAAATATAAAAACTGAAGATAACTATCTAAGTTTAAATAAATTATTAAACGCTTCTCATTATTTTTAATTGCATGAACGGAAAATACTTATAACAAGTGGATACGAACATTTTTTCAAACCAACAAATCAACAAACGAAAAATACATTGAAAAATAAATAACTCTAACGCTTGGACCTGATTTTTCGTCAGGAATTCTTAAATTTGACGTAAGAGCTATGCAGAGATTAAATATTTTTTATCCAGAGAACAAGAAGAGGATACATTTTTAAACAAAACTAGAGAAAAAATATTATCTTTAAATCAGAGGTTACTGCTGTCAGAAAACTTTCGTGCAAGTGGCCCTAAGTAGTATTTTTATTTTTAATATTCGATGGTCCTATTAATTTCTAGTCAAACACTGAAGAGTAGATGCTCAAGTAATTTTTATTTTTTTTTGAGAAAATTACAAATAATGGAAGGGGAAATTTTGAAAAAAATTAGTTTGAACACAATTTTTTCATTATTTTTTTCAAAAATTGAGTTTGAAAATTAATTTTTCAAAAACTATTTTCTTAAATAACTTGAAATAAAAACACGATAAAAGAACAGACTTCTGGCTATAAAAAAGTAAAGCACGACAATGTCAGTTTTGACGTTATTTTTAAACGATTTTATTGTAAATTTTAAGTTGATTTATTGCCCCTCCCGCTTAAACGGGGGGAATAAACCCCCTTCCTATACACTTTTTTCTTGTTTCGACTCAACATAGACGCTCTAGCCTTTTGTCACATCATAGGTGATTCACCCTGTATATTTCTGACAGATGCGTATTAAATCACTATCAAAATAAAGATGGCGACACTAATGGAAATCGCTCATTCCATACAAAACCACTAGCTCTCTCTGTTTCGATAGTAAAAAAAAATTTGCATGGTGTCGCAGATACTGCTTCATGTTGAACTCAGGTTCAACATTGGGAATTTGAATTTTGGAAATTTTATAATTTTCAGTCGAAAAAATTAAGATACTGTTTTTTTTTTTTATCGAAATGTCAAATTTCTTATTTTGTAATTTGATTTACAGCGACAGAAAATAATTGAGCGCAATGAATCCAAAAAATTGTATTCTCTATTTTTAAAACTAAAAGCAAGGAATTTTTGTAATTGTGTTATGAGAAAACGGATTCTTTTAAGAATTTAGAAATATAAGGAAAATTGTGTATCAAGAAATGGACGGACCTACAATTTACTGCCGAATCCGAACGGCTAAGGTGAGAAGAAACAATAAGATATCTCCTTGGAGGATTTGGCATTTCCTCGCAAGACAATGTAAGTTAATATCGGAAACAGAAGCACTACAAATATTGGATTTTCTGAATTTTTGAGGTGTTGGTCGATTCTGAGAGTCAAAATTTGAATTGGGATATTTACATCTGCTATTTATATTGATCTTAAATTTTGACACGACATGATTAATATAGTTTTTTTTTATTGTGATAGAACTAAAGAACACTTATGAAAGTTAAAAAAAAAAAATCATCCGAATCCATATATGAAATTACAAACCATCAAAAGGTATACATTTACGAAAATTCATTTTCAATTTCAATCAATTATCCGAATACGGAAATTGTTCTTTCCTTTTTTCCTTTTTTATTTTTGTTGAAAATCGATTCTTTCCAATATCCGTTTAAAAAAGAGAAATTGTAAACAAAAACATAAAAAAAAAAACCTACCTTAGTTGAGTCCTCTTGCATTTTTGTATGCTCCGCAATAAAACGTACACAAAAACAACTTCGATGCACTCTCGGTGGACACTTCGAATGGGAGAATGCTGGGTTATTGATTATGGGACTCTTAATACCCGTAGGTGGTCCCATGTCTAAATCGGGAACGGCTGATAAATCATTCGATCCAGATTGTGGCAGGGTTGGAATTGGCCCATGAATTTGACAACTGCCACCGAACGGTCCAGTCCCAGTTAAGCTGCAAAAAGCAACGCTATATGTATAGGTATGAAAGGAAGAAAATAAAATTGGAAAAAAAAAACTATAGTAAAATACTAGACAAACATTTTTTAAAAAACACACAGACAAAAAATTCAACACTCTTATGGATATAATAATATTGTTCGTTCTTTTTTTTTTTTAAATAAACTTCGGGGTGGAATTCAATTTTCAAAACGAATGAGCTTTATTAGATTGTATAGATTTCCATATAATAAGTAACGACACAGGATAGAGACATTGAACAAAAAAAGAAAACTCAGGAAATTTGCTTCCGATTGCCTGGTATTGGCTAAAAGGTTAAGAATTCTCGCTACAACCACTCACCTGGATGGCGACAAATCCTCTTTTGATGGCGTTCGACTGTAGGCCGTTGGACTGTGGTCCAGATTTGTTGTTGAGTAGTATGGATAGAAACAGGCATGGGTGTCTTTCAGCAGCAATTTACTAGAAATAGGAATGTGATAATAGATTTACCAGTGAATTTATAGCAGAACAGGATATGTGCGCATATAGATTAAGATACATAAACTGATAGTTTTAACTGAGTTTCATTCACAAATTTTATTCCAGAACGCCATAGAAAATAATAAATATTATAAGGTGTGTTTTTTCTAATCCCACAGGGAATCGGTTGAAAAAAAAGGACATCGGGGATTAGCGAAAAATAGAGTTTCCATCCATTCGATAAAAAGTATTTAATGTAAACCTTGTAACGACAGTTTTCTCCGAGGTTCTGCTTTTGAAATTTTGCTTTTCAAAATTCTGTTCTCAAAATTTGCTTTTCATAATTGTTTTTCAAAATTTTACTTTACAATATTCTGCTTTTCAAAATTTTAAAAATAATCAAATTAATCCAGGACTTTTGTCCAGACCAAAGGTATTTGAAAAATTCGATTAAGTTATTTGAATTGACAGATTTTGGAGATATAATACAATAAATAGATAAGCCTTTGCTTTCATTGGTCTTGTTCTCCCGATTGAAGGGCTGGCGACGTTTGTGTGTATAACAGCATAAAACATTGTATAGAAATATTATATGGAAATCTAAATTTTTCATATATAAATAATTTTTGATATTTAATATTTTGTATATAATATTATATAATATGGTATAGGTAAATGAAAAAAATAATTATAACTCGAAATCATCAAAAAGGACTTATATGAAAAAAGAACAAACAAGGAACTTAAACAAAATTGAAAACTTCATAAAAAATATTAGCTTTTTACTTTTGTATTTTTTTTTCTTTAAAGGTTACCCTATTTGAAGGGATGCGTTCAATAAATGTGTTTCTTTTTTGTGTGTTTTTTTTTATATAAGAAAATAATACTAAATACAACAGAGAAAAATCAAATTGATTTTTACTTTAGATCTCTGAATTTATGTGTGACGAATGACGATCATCAATAATTTACGATCTAAATTTGAAAGCCTTTAAGCCTTAAAAATTTAGACCTTTAGATTTCAAGATTTAAGTTTGTAATTAGAACCATATAAACTTTTTAACGTAGTTTTTATAGTTTTTTTTTTTAAATAAAAACACAAAGTATTTTCTTAATTCAAATCTCCATCAAGAGCTTTCTACTACATCTTCTTTTCTAACAAGAAAAAATATAATGTTTCTCAAAACTCAGAATTTTTGTTATTGACAAAGCAAAAAATTAAATTGATTTTTTTCATCCCCCTGTAGTAATTTGAAAGTGACAATCAGCCCTTATCGAAGTATCCATTCGGAAGAAATTCCGATACAAAATTTAAATCCAATCGTAACTTAGATAGCGTTCGAGGTTTCTGTTTCGGAACAATTTGAATGAAGCACATAATCACGTTTATTTGATATAAGTCAAAGGTCAGCTTTAGCTGTTTTCTTTCGAGCGAAAAAATTCTCTCTGAGAAATTGTTAAAAAATGTAAATAAATGAATAGTGTTCCTTAAGTTTTGGAAACAGAAAGAGGAAAGACGAGTTTATAAAAAAAAAAACTTTCAGATGCAGCGTAAGTAGAAATGGGTACCATAAAATTGCAGCATATCCACCAATCGCTCTTGTTGAGTTGTTTTCTTTCTCAAATACACACTTATTACACTAAAAACAACAAATTATTTATAACTAATTGTTTAGTAACAATTTTGAAAAAGTTTCTATTTTTATTCCGCAAATATTTCTTATCGGAGACCGTCGGAATAAATTTAACGTGCAGCTGTCAAATATTCTTTACTTAACGCATTCTGTTGCACTGCGATAAAGTGCGTTTAATTGTTTCGGAAGATCTATCCGATGTGTCAATCGGAACGGATACCTCGATTGAAAATTCTCTGATTTCGAACAAATCGGAGAAAATTTTCTTCCGAACGGATACCTCGATAGGGCTGGAGCCGAATTCCCGCATCGGCGAGTGGGCCATACGTCACTGAAATATTTTACATAGGCATTACTGCTCCATTTAAAATACATTGTTAAGAGTGCTGCCAATTGATGCGATAATTTGGCCCCTGAATAACTTAAATAAATTAAATAATCATATACCAAAATGAAAAATCTGTGAATTGCAAAATATAAATCATCTCTTTACGGCCTTTCGTTTAGAAAATTATTTTTCAATCTTTAATCATACCTCCCGTATTTGTCCACGTTAATTTTTTTTCTGACATAATTTTCGGCTGGCAGAAATTACCATCAGAATTTAGTTTTAGAAAAACCGTCAACAATTTATTTTTGCTAAAAATTGTAAAAAATGCGAGAAATATTTTTGAAAAAAATAATCCAGAAATAATGGAGGAAGTTATGCCATACGGATATGCAAAAAAGCCATACATTTTTTCTGACGCTTTTTAATTTTAAAATCTGGCGTAATTTTTGGGAGCCTAGTTCTCATTATAATCTCTAAATCCCATACAAAAATGACACAATGAAATCACAAACGAAAAATTTCGTTCTATTTTTCGTTCTGCGGTACGCTGTTCGATGAGCGAAATCGATAATTGTAGCAGATTATTTAGAGAGATCTCCCCTCTTTTTTCGCACAGAATTAATTGCCTATACAGTAGATGACGGATATAAGAAACTCAAAAAATCCAAGGAATTCCTTTCTTATATCCGTGTTTTCTTATAAAAAAAATTGTATAAAAGAAAGGAAATTTCTTATATAAATAAAATGTATATAAAGAATGAAAATTTCTTATATAAATAAAAATGCCTACAAGAAATGTCAAATTTATGGGATTTTTTCTTTCTCGTCGATCTTCAATCTGTCACTTCTTTGGCAATTCAATAAGGGTAGGTTCAGAAATTTTGTGAAAGTTACACGGCGCATCATTTAGAAGTTTACTCGGGAAAATTTCATATAAAAGTTTAATTTTCTATGTAATGAATGAGATTTTGTATCAGAATAAGTTTCTTATATCAGTGTTTTTCTTATAAACTTTTTTCTTATATGAGGTTTATTTAACACGTATCTTTATGGGAATGTGCATGGTGTTTTGGAATATGTCTATCTTATAAGCGTGTTTTTCTTATATGAGACTTTCTTATATCCGTCATCTACTGTACCATTAATTGTGTACGTATTCGTGTTTGTATTTGTTGTTTCTTTCATCACAATATGGCTTTCTGCGATCTTAATGCGTTTGTGTTTTGTTTTTGCAAACGGTGTCACTTTTAATTCAATAAGTTGTAATTTTTCGTTGTGGTTTTCGTAAGCATTTCGTTGACATGTTGGAGGCCAACTTAAAATTTCGTTCCGCATCAGCAGCGTACTACGCTTTAACATGAAAATTATTTTTTTAGCATGTTTCAACTACAAACAACACATACAAAAACACACCTGCTATCTCTATATAAAATTTATCTACCAAATACGAAAATAAAAAAAAAATACTACCAAAAGCGAACATAACTTCAGGGACTATACAAAATTTATGTTTAGTATATTATTTTGTTGAACTAACCTTGTTTCAAAGTTGTATTTTGGCCGTTTGATGAATAGAAATTTGGGCAGGAAATTGATGAACACTCGTTTAACCCATGGTGCCATTCGATGCGTTTGCGGCGATCGGAAATGGACATTGAGTACAACTACGGTGACGCATATACTAAAAATAAATAAAAAAGAATAAATATTTTATTATTTAGAAAATAGTTAATTAAATTACTTTTTATAATAATTGATACCTTCATAAATAAATTTGACGATTATTGCTGGAGATTTATTTCTTAAATTGTATCGCGAGTTTCATAAAAATGAAACTCGGATAAAATTATCCGATTTGGTTGGGTATTTTTAGTTGGATTTTGATTGAACCAGATTAACACCACACAATTTGACTGGAAATTAGAAAATTTGACCGAAAAGGTCAGAAAATGGTGAAAACACCTTGAAATTTTAAACTTTCTGAAATTGTTTTTTGTTCGTACGCGTATAACTCGGCTGAACATCATCAAAATTGGATGGAGATTTTTTTGTTGGATTCGTATTGAACCAGAGATACAAATTGGAGATTTAGGCCGGAAAAGTCGGGAAGTCGTGATAGAAATAAATTGCATACTTTTAAAATTGCTTTATTTTGTTCGAACGGTCTTTCTACATTGGCGAGTGATACGAATAGGTAGTGCATCGATACAGAACCTTAATGCGAGAGTCTATTCAAAATAGAATAGTAAAATAGACTTGATTAATACTGTTGTTATTTTAAAAATCTCATAGTTAACATATATTTGATTATTTCAAATTTTATTCCGAATAGACTCTTGCAATAAGGCCAATAGTTTCCAAATTATTGCTGTTTTTTTTTCCAATTTTAAGACGACGAAAGTATTTCGAATATAATATTTTTTTTTCTTTTGTATCTGATTTACATGGGGATCTTTTTATTGGATTCCTATTTAAACACTACGGAGTCGAAAGTTAGAAAATTTGGCCGGAAAAGCCGGTAAATTGTGAAAGTCATTCTTTCTGAGTTGGGTTTTTGTTTGTTCGTGCATAATTCGGCTGAAAATCTACCTTTTTAAAAAAGTATATAACTTATTTGTTTCTATTGATATAGAATTTCGGGTATTTCTTCATATAGTTTCATATAGGGATTTGTGGAACTAAGAAAAGCTTAATGCATATAGAAATTATGCAACGAATTTTACCTCTTCGTCAATGATTAAAAGAAAAAAAAATTTAGTGGGATAAAATTCGCAATCGATTTCAATTTTTTTAAACAACAAACTCTGACTTTACTCACATAAATGCTTATTTTAGCTTAAGAGGGGTTTGTTATTCAAAATATAATTAATTATATATACAATGAACTGTAAAGGCTATGCGCCACGACACGCCCGCGCCGTATGCGCTGCCACCCGCGCTGCACTCGCATACGCCCGCGCCAACCACGCTGCCCGCGCCGCGCTGCCGCTGCAGTCAAAACTTTGTTTTGTAAAATTAGTAAAATCATTATCATTACAAATCGCGACACCATGACTGTTCTAAAAAAACATTAGGTTCTAGAATTATGTCTCTTTAAACCTATCGTATCTCAATAGACATTATGAATTATGTCAACAAATCGAAATCTTTTAAAATCACTCACTAGGTTGAAGTGCCATGCAGCAGGGCTCCCAATTTTTAATAATAATTTGAATAATTATTACTTCTCTACGGTTCGTTTGAAAGCAGAACGAATTCTGCTTAGAGCGTTTACATCAAAATTATGTGTGGAGAATTTTTTACCCAAAAACAAAAATGAAAAATCGCACAAAAATAAATGAAGAATCGCCCAAATCGGTTTTTGGGTGATTTTTCATTTTTATATTTGGGCGATATTGCGTTTTGTTATTATGTAAAAAAAAAAAAAAAAATTGGATTTTAATTTTTAGGCGATCTTTTATTAATTTTTTGGGTCTTCTTTCATTATGCAAGTTCACCCAATAGTTTTGGGCGTTTTGTTTTTGGGCGATTTTTCGCAGAGCCAACTGTAAAGGTGTGATATACAGATTTTTAAATCTAAATAATATATAATCCTGAAAAAAAAGTACGTATACGCCACAGTGACTCCGCGAATGATTATTTTGTATTATTTATTTTAAAGGGTCTGTAGTGTAATACATATGTACTTAGGTACTAAAAACAGGCAAAGATTAATAAAGAGGATTTTTTTACCTCTCTCTCTTCTTATATCCACATGTAATAGGTTACAATGTCCCAACAAAATGGAAAAAGATATACAAATTTATCAATGTACGGCGTTTGGCTAGATTTTTTGTATGGATCATAACATTTTTGTATTTCCTTCTTTATCTGATAAATCCTCTAGAAGTAGGTACACATCTTTTTAATTTTATATTCCAGTTATAATTAGTTATAATTTGAGATTATCACTAAAATAACATTAACTTATTTAGAAAATATTTGTTTTTGTACAAAAAATCTCGAGTTTCTTATAAAATCAAAATTCATACTTTTTTTTGAAATTTTTTCAATTTTTTTTTTTTGTTCTTCTTGACGGTGATTATGATTAGATAAGATTCACTCTGAAGTCTTAGTATTTTGTTTTGTTTATTGGTTGAATAATGCATAGTTTAATTGTTTTGCGATAAATAGTAAGAAGATTTTAAAGTAATATAAAAATATTTTTTGTTTATACAAGAAATATCTCTAAATTATTTGAATGCAATATTGTTTAAAATATCGTAGTTTTTCCATTTGTTAAAGAATCTCAAAACAAGGTAATTTTCTAAAGAAATTTCAAAAATTTCGCTATGTGATTTGTTTAAAAAAAAAACCTGAATTGCAGTATTGTTTATATTAATTAAGAAAGAACATATTTATATGAAGTTTGAAAAAAATCTCAAGAACCGTGTTCGAGAAAACTTGAAAAACAGTTGAAATTGTTTTATATCAGTTATACATAGGCAGGTATGTATATCCAAGAGATATGTAAAAATAAAAATTTGACTTTCTCCTAGGAAATCACATTATAGTGGCCAATACCAATTTTAAAAAGAATAAGTTCATACGTAGTAGTAGCCCGTGGCGTAATGGTTAGTGCGTTGGACTGTCACGCCAGAGGTCTAGGTTCGATTCCCAGCCACTGGAACCTAAACACAAAAGTGTTTTTCAGGGCTACTGCCTCTTGCGAGAAACTGATAAACCCTCCAAGAGTATCTCTTGTTAATGGAAAGTACCGGTCCCATTAGCCTTTCGGATTCGGCGGCAATTAAACTGTAGGTCCCCTCCATTCCTGTAAACACGCACACAGGAATGGTTGAGAGTTGTAAGTCACTAACCCCTGGTTTTCCATGACCTGTAGTGGTTCTACCAAATTTATTTTTATTTTTTAAGTTCATATGTTTAAGCGCTAGCTTTATGTCCACCTATAAGGAAGGACGAACAGACACCCAGACTGGATATATAAGGTACCTACGCCAAAAACCACATTTTGGAATTCTTTTTTATCTTGATGTTAGTTTTGGTTTGGTTTCGTGTCGAAATTTGTTCACACGAAACCAATGGCCTATATGTATATAGAAAGCAAAATGAAAAATATGTTATGTATACGTGTGTACTATTAGTGAGAGAGGGTAGCGGCTATGTGATCGGACCTTTCCTTTCGTTAATCTTGGTTATCATTCGATACCCCTGTAAAAATACTTCGTTGAATCTTAGCATCCTGAAGGAAAATGTATATGACCAGCATTTTTTAAACTTTTAAGCTATAAGAAAGTATTATTTTTTTCAATATCCATGCTAATGAAATGGCTAACCTATAAGGAATTGGCAACTTTATTTTATAATTTAAAACAAAAACTTCAAAGTTAGTGTGATATTTTTTTAATTGATTTTTTTTTACAATTGCAATAACTCCAAAATTATATGTCTACCTATTTCAATAGTACTTAATTACTTTTAGCGTTGTCAAAATCGGTCCTAAGAACTTTTTTCTATGCGTATTTAATTCTAAATAAGAAACTACATCTAGTTTATTTATTAAATCTAATCTAAATTTTGTGTAAGGGGCTGTTCAATGAACATTGCCACTTAATTCATTCGGAGCTCACAAGTAGACGTTGTCGAGTCGAGGATGATAGATTGTTGAAATATTTTCAAGGATACGATGCAGTACAGTTTTCATTTAAAATATCTGCCATAGCTACCACTATAGCACCAAAGTGACGACAACGAGGCCGCTGCCATGTGCAGAGAAGTTAAAACTGGATAATATGCCCATAATCTCATCATTTTGTGTAATGGGTGTTTCCTTCCTCTTGATGTGAGTGATTGATTGATGTGATATCTAAAGGTAAAAGCATATATGTATGTATGTATGTAGGTGGATGATGCTGGGATCCTAATGAAGAGAAATCATCAATCCAAGTGGCTAATGCCGTTGGGCCCATTGCACATACATATATTCTCGGAAAAACCATCATAATCAGGTAGACGACAACGGTTAATTGTCGTAATTCAGCTCCATGGAGAAGTTAATTAAATCAGCCAGCAATCCAATGGATGAAAAACAGCACCAGTAATGGAGGACTTCTTCAGATATAGGAATCCGAACAGATACAAAATTAGTCGATTTTGAAGTTTGAGAGTGTTTTTTTGTTTTTGGGCTATGTTTCATTAATTTTTTTTGCTGGTTTTAATACTCTAGCTGACTCCTCAGAAATTCAATCACCTCGAAATAATTGGATTATATATTTAAGTTTAATCACGGAAGTAACGCAGTATGTGGGTAGGTTTCGGGTAGTTCCGTTCCGGAAGGAGGCGATGAAAATCATGAATCGTAAATCGATACAATCAATTTTATCTCATTAGTGAAATCAGCATCAATGTCATACTCCAGAAGAAGCAGTCGTATAAGGGGGCTTGTTTTATGTGAATTAATTGGATGCTAGGTTTCGCATTTAATTAATTTTTCATCTGCCCTAAAGCAGTTTGAGTGTAGTGAAATAATTACTCACTGGCAAGCAAGGAAAATCAAAAAAAAAAAAAAAAAAATAAACACCAAACGAAGCTATTCATTTTCATAAATTATTATTATGTATAACACTATTGTTTGGGGAAAAGATTAATCGAAATATTACTTGTAGAATTAATTAAATAAATAAGACATTAGAGGTTTGATTTTTTTTTGTTAATTTTTGTATGATTTCCAATTAGATGTATGCATATTTTGTATATGCAGAAGGTTCAATGATTATTATTATTGTTACTAGTGGACCCGATAGACGTTGTCCTGTCTTAGATATGAATATATAGGATAAAAAATGTAAGGAGAAACTTGGGAAGCACACCAGATGTGTACCTACTTCTAGAGGATTTACCATGAGGTGAAGAAGAAAACAACCAGATTTTATGACCCACAAAAAAAATCTAGACAAATGTGTTATACACTGATAAATTTGTATATTTCCATTTATCATTTGGTTACAAGAAGAGAAGTGAAAAAATCCTACTTGTTTTAGTATTTATAACATTACAGACCCTTTAAAATAAATATTACTAAATAAGCATTAGCAGAGTCACTGTGGCGTATACGTACTTTTTTTTAAAATCATATATTAGGTTTTTTTTTAATAATCTGTACATCACAGCTTTACAGTTCACTTTGAATAGCAAACACTCCTAAAGCAAAATAAGTCTTTATCAGCCAATTTCTTCACAGAGTCCTAACGCTAGTACCGGTCCTAAAGTTAGTACTGAAATCGGTATCAAGTCATTTTTTCACACAACTCAAGTACTCAGACTTAGCCCTGTAAATTTATTATCGAGTACTAGTTAGGACTAGATGTAGTAGTCCGTGGCCTAATCGTTAGTGCGTTGGACTGTAATGCCAGAGGGGTCTGGGTTCAATACCAGCCGCTTCCACCTTAAGTTTTTTTCCGGGCTTCTGCCTCTTGCGAGGAAGTGACAAATCCTCCAAGAGAATCTCCTGTCACAGAAAAGTGCCACTCACCTTAGCCGTTCGGATTCGGCAATAAACTATAGGTCCCCTCCATTCCTGCAGACACACACACAGGAATGGTTGAGAGTTGTAAGCCCTGGTTCTTCATGAGCCGTTATGCCACCAAATTTTTAATTTATTTATAGTTAAGACTCGGTACTAGCTAGCTCCTCAAAATTAGCTAGGACCTCGTTATTATACCAGTTGTTTGTACTCAAATCGTTCAAATGATTTATTCACATAAGCACTAAGCCTTAGTCCTGTCAAATTGGTACCGGGTATTAGTTAAGCTAGGACCTCGAAATCGACAGTCTAGAAGGTTAATACTTAAATCAGAGCAATTAATTTCATTTGGTTTGATAATTTTTTTTGTTATGTTTCTTGCGCATTTTTTTAACTTCGCTTAGAAAAAGTCTACCTTAAATACAACAACAATTTGGTATAATTCGTAGTGTTGTTGTATTTAAAATGGACTTTTTTTTAAGCGAAGATAAAAATGCTCTAAAAAATACTTGTTTTTGTTTTGTCTCGTCAAGCAAATTCACTGACCCAACTTTCTCGGTCCTTCTTGGATCTTTGCTAAACTAAGTGTTTCACGCACAACTACAAAAAATCTTTGTTTCTACAGGCAATTTTCCCCACACCTTTGTTTAGTTTTGCAATTGGAGCAGCGAAGACGTGGTTTTTTTTTTTTTTTTCTTTTCTTCTATTTTCTTATAAAAAATTGAAAATTTTAAGTTATTAAGCAGTATTTGTTTTTAATATTCGATGTTTCTATCAATTTATAGTCGAACAGTAAAAACCAGATGCCAAAATGCATTCTAGTTTTTGAAAAAATTAAAACTAACGAAATAGTTTTTCCTTAAATTCGACTTCCGTCAGTTACAGAAAAAGCTCCTTTTGCGGACAGCTCCCCTATTGCGTGAACAGAATAGAATGCTGGAACTGGAGCCGCAGACGGAACTCGAAGAGCTGTCAAAAAGTGTCGTACGTTATTTTTTGTACGTGCCCACAATGCAGCTGTACAGCTTTGAATGTATTTTGAAGAAAAACAAAAGAATGTTCCTGTGTACAAGCTCAGAATCCACATTTTTTGTTTCCAATAATTTTCCTTTTAATAAAAAAATTTTTTTCGCGATACAAAAAACCACAATATTTTTTTCCGACCCAAAAAGTTGTTTTTTTCTTCATACAATTTAAATCGTCAAAAGTGCCGTACGTGAAAAGTTAAAAGTTGGTGAACTCTTCCGTCTGCGTCTGCAGTTCCGTATGCGTCTACGTTCCGTTCTGTTCGCAACATTGAATTTGCGTGGTATTCAATATTTTGACAGCTATTCCAGCTCCGGCTCCAGTTCCGTCTCCGTCACCATTCTGTTCAGCCAGTTAAGCGGACAATCCTCTAAGGCAGACAAATTCTCACGACCGTGGATCTTGGATCTAAATTCAATACATTTTATAATCCATTAAGTGTACACTCTCTTACCCGGACGCGGACAAGAATATTAGCCGTGATTTGTTAAATTTAATTCCCTTAGGTCAGGCGGACAAAAACCTTTATTTAGTATGTAAATTTTAACCCTGATTTTCAGAAATACTTTTACATATATTTTTTTTTGCTTTAAAAACGTTCCTCTTGGTTCACAGCGACAATAGATGCAATGCAGTTCATTGTCTGTGATCAAATGCATAACGGATTTTATTTCTGCAGCTGTAGTTTGTTTTTGTATCTTTTTTCTTGTATCTTCATGTTCATTTTTAGTTTGAATGAATTTCATGGTTTGTAGGTGCAAAAATGTTTCATAATGCCACTATATACTTACCATACGTTTCCTTACATAACTATTTTTTATTTTTTCCCTTGGACGGACAACTCCCTTAGACGGACAAAAGTGTTGCGGCCGTCGCTGTCCGGCTAATGGAGCTTTCACTGTATTTTATTTCTCCAAAGATCCCTTTTCTACTAATTACATAGGTAGTAAAGACATTTAAGCATTTATTCGTTGACTAAAAATAATTTGAGCATCGAAAATTAAAAAGAAAATTTTGAAAAAAATTAGTTTGAACATAAATTTTTTCATTATTTTCTGCAAATTTTGAGTTTAAAAATTAATTTTTTAAAAACCATTCTCTTAAGTCCTTTGATATAAATACAAAATAAAAAAACAAACTTCGGGCTTTAAAAAAAATACAGCATTTTTTTTCCTATTTTAAGTCGTTTTTTAAAAAATTGGCCTTCCCGCATAAACAGAGAGAAATCTATCCTTTCCATACAATTTTTTTCTTGTCTCAACTCAACGTACACGCTCTTGCTTCTTGTCATACCTCAAGCGAATCACTCTGTATGTAGCTAATAATGTCTAACTCATATTTACCGACAAAAAAAATTGACTGTGACATGACTTCAAAATTTTTAAAACTCAAGATGGCGACTACTTTTTGCTAAATTCAATGCTAAACTAAAGTATTCCACTGATTTCGCCCTACAAACCATTTGACTATTAACCAATCACCTTTTTTTCTCCACAAATTCCCTGGACTAAAGAAACTTTTATGAGATTGTATGGTCCAATAACTGCTTCAATAAACGTTACAAATCACCATTCATTTTCATTATCTAACTATTAAAAAAAAAAAAAAAAAATCTTAGCAAAAAACTTTCTTTCATAAATTTCCTTTGCACATAAACCTACCAATTTATTACTTATTGAAAATAAAATGAAACCATTCAGTAAGTCCTCATCACCTTCTATACATTTATATAGCTTATCTAAAAAGTAAATAGACAACATGCTCTAGAATAGCAGCGTATAGTCGTGAATGGGAATTTTATGAATGGGCCAATACTAAGACTTGCCGTGGCAAGGACTTCCATTTGGCATAGACATAGGTATAGTGTGTATTCCCTTTGTTTGCGATAAAAAGAGCCGGGAGGAAAAACCTTTCTGAGTAAAAAATTGTTGCCCTACTCCCTCCCTCCCTTCTCCATTTCCATTTGGAACGGGAATTTATTCAGTGAATACCCCCAGGGTGAATGTATAGAAAATTGTTATCTTCTAAAATTCACACCACCAAAAGGCATCTGCAGCACTGAAATGTGTGATCCAAGACTTTGCAAACTCATATATGGGTTAGAGGGGAAGGGGCTGGGGCAAAGAAATTAACATTAAACAAAAAATCAACTTGTCATTGAGGTAATTAGCTTTCTAAACTTTGTCAAATGAAAATAGGTTCTAAATGAAGTAGGTGGGTTGATATTTCTAAGAGAAGTGTGTTCTTTTATTCGCATTTTACATGTCACAAATAAAAAGGGGAAAATGATTAATGAAGGTTTTTCTTTGATTGTTTGGCCTTTTTTTTTTTTGGAATGTCGGGAGGACAAATTACACAGCTAAATTTGGTAAAGTAAATATGGTATGAATCTTGTGAAGAGGAAGAGATTAATTAATGGAATTTAGGGTTCTTCATCAACTAAGTGATGTCCTTAGAGCCTTATGATTTAACTCCCAGGTGATGAAAATGTGCAAAGCTAATGAACTAAAAGGCCTTTGATGCAATTTATTTGAATCTAACTAAATAATAAAGTTGTGAAATTGAGGAGAAAAGGAAATGGAAAAGAAAAAAAAAAGTTACGTATACGCCCCAGTGACTTTGAATAGAAAGGTTAAATGAAACTTACTTTCTATGTGACTAAGAGCTGTGTGAATTCAGTGTTTGAATCTTCTGATGGTTTTTAAACATAAACAAAGTAGGCTTTTTGAATTTAACTAATTATAAAAAAATTAAGACGCCAAAGAAAAGATGACGGGAATTAGATACATTTCATTGCGTTCAGATCTGTTATTTTTTCGAGTGGAATTATCGAATGTTGTTTTTCGAATCAGATTGAGTAAGGTTCAATATCATATTTTTAATATTTCTCTTAATTTTAAGAAGAAGCAAAACATAAATAAAAGAATTATTTTTGTTTTTGTTTTAGTGAACTGTATTGAATGAAATTCAATTTAAAGTTTTTTGTGACCTTTAGTTCAATGCGTTTCGCCCAGGCATGACAGTTGGGATCATTATCGTACCTTTCTAAGACGCAATATTTCGGTCGATGGCTACCGACTCTTAATAAAATCTACAGTGCATGTGCACTGCGACGTTCAAATGGGCAGATAAGTGTCCTCTATAACCTCTGTCTATCAACTCCTACTCCCGACCTCCCCGTGATGAACGTCGGGTGCCTAGTATCTTAACTGAAGATGGGGTTCCAATCCCTTTGGACGGTTTTAAGGTGGCAGCACATGAAGGACGGGGGGGGGGGGGGTGTTCCCACTAAGGCACTTCTCCTTTATCCAGGCGGCAGCGGAAGAATTCCCCAAATGGAATCAACGGTGGTGTCTACAGTTCCAGTCAAGTTGAGCTACTTAGTAAACACCTTATATGGGCTACTAAGACGTATTCGTAGCTCAGACCTATAAGGAACGCGGTTTCTCTGGCTCCCCGTCCTTGGAGTTATAATAAGGATCTGGTCCTCCAGGCTAGGGTGTTGTGCGTCGGGGTGATTTCCCTACCACGGAAAAAATGTCGGTTCCGAAACGACAACAAGCCTCGGATATGGATGATTTTAATGTTTACGACCCCAGCAAACGAAACAAGGACAATGAATTTCGGATCTGCACGTGGAATGTCCGGACCTTAAACAGGCCACGTGCAGCCGAACAATTAGTGGAGAACCTGGATAGGCTAAAAGCTGATATAACAGCCATCCAGGAAGTGCGATGGGATGGAGAGTGCATACGATGGATGCAATCGTGTGACATCTTCTTCGGCGAGTGCTGCAAGGAGCAGGGTCACCGGCTCTTTGGTTGTGGTTTTGTGGTAAGGAGAAGACCTAGGCAAGAAGTCTTGGGCTTCAGAAATGTAAGCGAGCTTCTGGTCACAATCCGCATCAAAGCAAAGTTCAAAAACATCACGTTGATCTGTGCCCATGCCCCAACGGAAGAAAAAGATGAGTCAACCAAGGAAGAATTCTACGATCTCCTCGGGGATACGTCTGATAGGTGCCCCAAGTACGACGTCAAGATTATTCTTGGCGACTTCAACGCCAAGATCGGAAAGGAGGGCATCTTTGGTTCGATAGTCAGGGGATACAGCCTGCACGACAACACTTCCGGTAACGGACTCAGGCTCATTGATTTAGCGGCGGGCTATAGCAAGCAAGAATAGACACCTCCTCAAAATATACACAAAGGGACCTGGCGGTCTCCGGATCAACAAACCGTCAACCAGATTGATCATGTTGCGATAGACGCCAGACATGCTTCCAGTATCCTGGATGTCCGAACGTTCCGAGGTGCCAACATAGACTCGGATGAGTACCTGGTGGTAGCGCAAGTACGTATATGCGGATATCCATGACGCCACAACGACGAGCGGATGCTGTAAAACTATTTACCATCGCGAAGCTAAAATCGCAAGAGATAGCCAGGACTTTTGCAGACCACGTCTCTCTTAAACTCTTAACAAGCCCGCCACAAGCATCATCTGTAGAGGACCAGTGGAAGCACTGCCAAAATGCCATCAAAAGTGCCGCTACTGATGTACTGGGTTTAACTAGGCCACCACAACGAAACCCCTGCTTCGATGAAGAATGCAGACTGGCGCATGAAGCAAAAAACGAAGCCTACCAAGCAATGCTGCAGACTAGAACCAGAGCTGCTGAGGGAGCAGCCCGGGAGCTCTACGGGAAAAAACGAAGGGAGGAACGCCGCCTTCTCAGGAGGAAAAAGAGAGAGCATGCGAAGGGCGTTCGAGTCTATTGAGGACTGTAGCAGCAGGGGGGATGTTCGAAAGTTCTACCGAAGGGTGAGGCAATCTACCCAGGGTTACAAGGCCAGAACGGAAGCCTGCCGAGATGAGAGTGGGAATATGGTGGTAGACACACAGTCGGTGCTGAGGATCTGGAAAGAACACTTTTCTAGACTGCTAAACGGCGAAGATGGCCAAAATTCCGCTGTAAGACAGAACACTCCATTCAACCTGGACGATGATGGTCAAAATTTCCGTCCACCCGACCCAATTGAAGTGCGGTTAGCGATAGCCAAGCTTAAAACGTACAAGGCTGCTGGTGCGGATGGCCTGCCAGCCGAGCTATGCAAAGCAGGGGGAGATGACTTGGTAGGGAGTATACACCAGCTTATCTCCAAAATTTGGTCGGAGGAAAGTATGCCCGATGAATGGAACCTCGGTATAGTGTGCCCTATCCACAAGAAAGGAGATGCTCTGAACTGTTCCAACTACAGAGGTATAAGTCTCCTCAACGTCGCATACAAAATCTTGTCATCTGTACTGTGTGATCGCTTAAAACCGTTTGTCAACGATCTGATCGGCCCCTATCAGTGTGGTTTTAGGCCCGGCAAATCAACCGTCGATCAAATGTTCACATTCCGACAGATTTTGGAAAAAACCCAGGAGTTTCAAATCGATACACACCACCTCTTTATCGATTTTAAAGTCGCATATGATAGCGTAGACAGAGAAGAGCTATACAGAGCCATGGCGCATCTCGGCATCTCTGCCAAACTCGTCCTCTTGTGCAGGATGACGATGGAGAAATCTCGCAAGCCGGCAAGAACACCACCGAACCCTATGATGTCGAGAAAGGTCAACAACAGAGGTACAATTTTTCAAAAGTGTGTTCAACTAATTGCTTATGCAGATGATATTGATCTCATTGGGAGAACAAAGCGAGCTGTTACCGGCGCGTTTGCAAGTATTAAATAGGAGGCGGGGAAAATGGGTTCGGCTGTTAATGAGGACAAGACGAAGTACCTACTTATGCTATCATCGAGAAAGGAATCTCAGTATCGTCGGCTCGGGCAAAACGTCACGATGGATAGATATAACTTCGAAGTCGTCAAGGACTTTGTCTACCAACATCGCAAAATGCACATCAGCGCAGAGATCAAACGAAGAATCACTCTTGCCAATCGCTGTTTCTTTGGGCTAAGACGGCATTTGAGTAATAAAGCCCTCTCTCAGAGAACCAAGGAGACCTTATATATCATCGCGGTCTTGCTATATGGGACAGAAGCATGGACCCTGTCAAAAACGGATGAGAATCTGCTTGGGTGCTTTGAAAGGAAAATTCTTCGGGTGATCTTCGGTCCAGTATGTATCGATGGAGTATGGAGGAGAAGATTTAACAACGAGCTTTACGGGCTTTACAGCGACGTCGACCTGGTCAAGAAGCTGAAAATTCAGCGGCTGAGATGTTGGGACACGTGGAGCGTATGGACACCGACGCACCAGCCTGACGAGTCTTCGAATCTACCCCTGACGGTCTGCGCAGCAGAGGAAAACCCCACCTTAGCTGGCGCACACGTGGAGAACGACCTCAACCAACTTGAAGTGCGTAACTGGAGGCAGCTAGCTAGGAACTGAGCTAGCTGGAGGGGCTTGTTGGTTAAGGCCGTAGTCCATCCTGGGATGTGAGCGCCATCTAAAGTAAGTAAAGTAAGTAAGTATACATATATTAAATTCTAGAGGTACTAACTGGATTCAATTTGAAGCTACTTGGAAAATTTTTGGAAAAAAAAATGTTCGTTTTCATCAAGAAAGTCTTCCAAGTCCTCTCCTGCTCTTAAGATACACTTCTGAATTATGCTTTACTTCGTAAGGCGTTATCTCACGTCACCGTTGGAAAATGTGTTTTGTGAGTTGTGTCTTTTTATTCTTTTAAACCGACTTTTTTATATGACGTCGCTAATTTGTCGAAACCAAATCAATCTGGTTCAATCCATCTTAATTTAAAATAATTCTATAAAATTGAGAGTGAATACAGAAACCATGAAAGTAACATCTTTTTCTGCTGATTCTTTTGAATTGTTCCCTCGTTAATAGCTTCGTACGTGATGTGTTATCTTTTTCTCCTGAAATGACGACGACGTAAAATTCTTAAATAAATTATAATATTAAACATCCAATGTGAGGGCAATGAACGTATTGAAATTACCTACAGAAAAATATAAAAAGAAATAAAAAGAAGATACAAATACTATATACCCCTATTGAAATGAACCTGTATCTTATTCCCTGGTGGAAAAAAGTTCATGATTAATATTCCGAAAAATGTCTGCTCAATATTTTTATCAGGCTTCGAGCATTTCAAACCAACAACTTTTTCATCCCTTCTTCGTTTATATTCTCGAGTATAATACAAAAATTGGTGTATCTGTTCAACGTATGGATATGGTGACCATATTCTCAAAAAAAAAAATTAAAAAAAAAAATGGAGAAAGAACAGTTCATTAATTTAATTCCATTTATTTTTAAGTAGATTTTATTTATGTAAATATGTATCATACCTAGTGACTGCCTTCTCAGATCCAACAAACAATGCATGGTTTTCCCATTTATTTTTATTTGGAAACAGATAGGTCGATTTCATTTATAATTGGTAGCTTATGGCTACTAGCTATAGCTTTCTGTGGATATTCATTAACACTTAACAGTACCAAACATACTCAAATTTTGTAAGTAAACGTTAACTCAGCGAAAAATAAAGTCTCACACGTACTGTTGGGTAAAATATCCTGCTTTTCATAATCTAGTTTTTTAAAACCCAGTTTATTTTTTAATCCCGCTTTTTTAGTTCTGTTTTTGTTTTTAATCCCGTTTTTTAGTATCCAGCCTTTACGATAAAAAAAGGGCTAACAAGAAACTTAAAAAAGGTGGAATAAATAACAACCAACTTTTTACATATATTTTTCTTCTTATGCGGTTAAATTAATGGAAAAAGAAATGCAATTTGATGTCATTTACACTGACTCTAGCAAAGCTTTTGATTCGGTAACCATTCCATAGTTATTAAAAAATTAAGGCACTTTGGATTTCATTTAATGCTTTTGAACTGGATTGCATCGTTTTTGATAAACTGCATTCATTTAGTAAAACTTGGAAGTTCCTTTTCTAGAATACTTCACTGTTCATCTGGAGTACCTCAAGGTAGTCATCTGGGACCGCTGGTATTTATTATTTTTATTAATGATATAACACCTAGTTTTCAATTCGCGGGGGCTCTTCGCTATGCAGATGATTTAAAAATGTACTCAAGCATATCAAACACCAATGATTGCTACAACATGCAAGGAGATTTAGAAGTTTTACTGCTAATCTCCTATACTTCTATATTTGGCTTTAGTAAGATCAATTCTTGAATATTGTGATACTGTTTGGTTCCTTGCTTTTCAGATACAATCAAATCGTATCGACAAAATCCAAAAAAGATTTACAAAGTTCGTCTTTTCTAAGATGAGATGGGAATTTTTACCAAGTTATGAAGCTAGATGCTTATTTCTAGGCATTTCTAGATTGGATACCCGTCGCAAAATCCATGATATCTTACTTGTGAGAGACATCTTGTATGTTATCATATAAAATGTCCAAATTTGTTAGCTTTAGTCTCAATGTATGCTTCCGAGAGACCACTTAATCAGCCTCATCATAGAACTTATTACGTAACTTATGAACCTTTAACAAGAACGTTTTCAAAGTTTAACTCAGTTTGAAACTTAATTGACATAAGTCACACAATAATAATGTTTAAAAATTCTTTGCGAAGTTTGTCGCTTTAATTCTTGTATATATGTACATATATTTTTATTTAGGTTATACTTATATTTATATAAATATACATATTTTCTTTTAACTTTTTCTATAATATCTAAGCTGAAAAATCTGTTAGCATTAAGCTTGTAGATCAAATAAATAAAAAAATAAATAAATAAATAAACAAATAAATTCAGCCGTTGGGATGGTCACAAGCTCTTGTGAGGTTGATTCCTTGTGAGGTTTGTTATGATTCCATAACATTTTCGATATTCTGAGACAATTCTCACAAAAAAACTGACTTTTAAGTTCTGAATATTTGTTAAACTGTCAGATAGTGCGTCCATAGTAAATTTTTAATAGAAATTTTCTAAGCCAAACAAAGCAAAATACGCTAACGAAGCCAAAGATGCAGAAGACGATGTTGATCCTAAAGACCACGTGTAAACCGACAAACTACTCGATGACGATGACGGACGACTATATGATCGTGAGCGACTGACTACTAACATACGTATTTGCTTTTCTCTGACCATCCAATTAAACCGATATATTTAAGCTCAACATTAAATTTCTTGTATATGGAAAAATTGATTTCTTATTTCGGTTTGCGGCCGAGGGCTGATTAATTATCACGTTTATTAGGGGAGCGGGTCGCACAATTCTGCTTTCGAAATCCTGCTTCTCATAATTCTTGTAGGCATTGCAAAAATTCTGCTTTTTTTCGATTTCGTTTTACAAAATTCTGTTTTTAAAATTCTGCTTTTCAAAATACTTGCAATAAATATTTAATAGAACAAAATTTAGCTCATTTTGCTTTTCCAAGGACTTTCGAATATTTATGCAAACTAAAAATTTTGAAGCTTACAACAGAAAATTTCAGTTTTTAACAAATAAAAATAAATAATAGCTAATCTGAGCAAATCATAATATATTTTTAGCTATTTTCTTAAGAAATATTATTTGGCTTAGGTCTATTTTCTATAAGTTTTAATTTTCCATTTTTTTTTTATTTTTCCATTTTATGGATGTATCTGCTTCAGCTTTGACAGTAATAAGGTCTTTTCTTATTAAGATCTTAAAAACCTTATCTTATGACTCGATCGAGCATCAACCAACCACTTTTAAGCGACCATTATATGCTTCTTCGATTCTTTTTCCAACAAATGATTTCGTTTTTGATTTTTAGCTTGCGAACAGAATATTGTAGCCCGTGGCGTAATGTTTAGTGCGTTGGACTGTCATGCCAGATCTCTGGGTTCGATTCCCATCAGCCTCTGCCACCTAATAAAAAATTTTTCAGGGCTAATGCCGCAATATTTATGGAATATCAGGAACAAAAATTTACAGATTTCACTCATAGAGTAACCATGGGGACATTGAAAATGACACCTGACTAATCTTTTCAATTTTAATTAATTAAAACGTAATAAGCTGTTTCAGACACCATTATACGTTCTGAAGTTTCTAGGTACCTTTACGCACATTATGTATTTAATGTCAATTTCCATTTCGCAAAAAATAAATCAACTTTCCTGTTCAACCAAAAAAAATCATTTTTTTAAGATCTGATATCAAAACTCATATATATGTACCTATTAGTGCAAACACAAATATGCCCTAAAAACAGTTTTAAGCGCTTATAATTAGGTATGCCCTTAAAAATCAATTACATACATATATGCCCTTAATAAATTATTATATTAAACTCCAAAAAAATGATTATATGGCCCAAAAATATTGCTTAATAAATAGGCTAAAATAAATTTTGTGGTACCATTTTCTCAAAAAATATTTGACCGATTTCGATAAATTTTATATGTATAAAACTTTAAACTATGCTTTTCGCGGATATTAATCATTTTAACTTTACAAATTTTTTCAGAACTTACCACGTCAAATATAAGAAATATTATATTTAACGCGGTAAGTTCCGAAAAAATCTTTAAAGTTAAAATTGTATATGGTTGAAAAGCCACAATTGCGGAGATGTGCAGAATCTACTTGAGACACGCATTTACACACTGTGGGTCATTTTTGTTTTTTAACTGTCGAACACTGCATATTAAAAAAAAAATATTTTTTTTTTCCTTCAATATTTTAAAACAAATCTAAAATTTTTCTCCTTCCTAGAGTGTTTCAGTTTTAGTTCGCCGAGTTTCGGCCACGGGACGATACTAGTATGCTTAATTTTGCTTGTAAAAATATATTCTAAGTAGGTTTGTATACCTGTATGTTTAAAAACTGCACTAAAAAGGACGACATAAATCTAAAAAAAAAAAAAAAAATAGGTAGTGTACAAGCAAGATTTTTTGAACAAATTTTGCTTTATCGCTAAAAGCCATTAAAACCTATTTGAAATAGGTACAAGTACATGCATGTTTTTTTATGATGGTGAATCGTTTAAATTCATTCACATGGATTTATTTAAGACATTAATTGCATCAAAAATAAAAAAACAAAATTTACACGAGTGAGCCCCACAAGTTTGTTCTCGTGGCTAACAAAAATTTTGGTACCTTTCAACGAAAGAAATGTTAAACAGTCAGAATTCCTGGGAACATGTTTTTTTTTTATTTTGGGTCAATATTTTCTAAATTTTCAAAACCTATATCTATACATATTATTGTTTAGGCCGTGTGCGAATTGGATTAAAATCGCGTTAAATTTTATCCGAAGATTAATTTTTGACGATAGTGGGGTGAATCTGTATACGCAGAAACTTCAAAATTTTATTTCGAATTAAATTTAATTTATTTAGAAGCACTAGATTACAAAATTGAAATAATATCGTTCAAGTCGATTTAACCAACTAAAAAAAAGGTTAATTTTCTCAAAAAAAAAAAAAAAAAACCAATCCAAATTTCCGTAATGCGAATTTTTCGACATAACCTGAAGTTAGGTTTTAATTTTTTGGTTATGCTATAATGCTGGTAATGCTGCCCTATAGAGCTTTATTAATTATTGAATACACATTAGAAGATACTGAACAAATTATAGCTGATGCTCCAAATGCATTAACAGCACATCTCGACCAGTGACGTCAGTGGTCATAAGTACCTAGTGGAATGCGTAGTGCATACGACTTCGAAGACTGGGCAATGGGTTCAAACCTCATGGTGTGCATGTAGAAATTTTTTCACAATAAAATTGGATTAAAGCTCAGCATCACTAAAAGTAGACTGATGATAGGACTTGGCACCCCCTGAAATAGCTATATCTCCAGCCAAACAAAAATAAAACAAATTAAAATACCTAAAATTAATTCCTAAACAATTGGTGGTAGCGCCTTTAAGTTAATGTTGTTTGTCTTTCAAAAATTCAATGAAATTGACGCAATAAAGAATGGTCAAGTCTAATAAACTGACATTCTTGTATGAACAATAATACAATAAATAATAATAATAACTGAACAAACTATGTTTTTTTTATGAAAAATATAGGTACATACCTAAAAAAATTGGCATGCCAAAATATGCTTGTAAATCATAAATATACAAAAATATGCATTTACTTATAAAACGGATTTCTAATCTAGTCTCGTCTTAATATTGCATACCTACATAAATCGATTTCAAGCAAGCTTAACTCCGGCTTTAACACTCAACTGCATCACTGGCCTTTCTTATAGGACCGAATTGTATTCTGTATCGAATAAAAATAAATACCTATCATTTTCAATTTCAAAAAATCACAACCTAAACCTACCTACCTCCATAATTATGTTCATGCATAGCATTTACATATATACGTACACTACATACACAAATCTGGCAGAGTACCTATAGATACACTTTTGTTGGTTGCGTTGTACTTGTTGTTTTTTTCTCCTTTTGAATATTCTTCACTGAATATTCTTCCACTGAAGCTTGGCTGTTGACGACGACTTTTCTTCGTTTTTTCCCCGTATACCTACTGCCTACGCCTGCTGTAATTCATCGCTTGTGTTCGTTTGTTTATTTTCATCATTCTAGGAATGTTTTAGTAACACCAACCAAAAATTTAATAGTTGTCCCCCTATACGCTGGAGTTCATTTTTCATATTCTAAGTTCATGTGTTCATTTCAATCATTTCGGTCATTTCTTTAGTAACACCAACCAAAAATTTCGTTGTGATGCCCTATACGCTGGAGTTCATTCCTGATTTATTGAATTTATTTCATTTAATCATTTTAGTAACACCACAACTCTGTCAAAACGATCCTATAAACATTTTCAATGTTAAAAAAGTACCTACTAAACAATGCAAAATTTTGAAAAAACAAAAATATAACTTTTAGAAAATTCGACCACGTGGCTAAGCGACGGTAAATAGAACCCGCTCCGAAATTTATTTTTTTCTTGTTTTGACCCAACTTTAACGTTCTAATGTTTTATGCACCAAAAATAATGAAAAAGTCGAATTTCGGTGCCTATAAAAACGCCCAATACCTTTGGTTCTAATCCATATTTTGTTCATCATAAAATTATTAAAAGAATATATTCTGTGTTCGAATTTTTTGTTCAAAAATGCGATTTTTTTTGGAAAGTTTGGCCCATATCATTCAAATGCCTCAACTTGTCAGAAAAAAACGATATGTGGTCTTCAATGGCAATATAATAATTTTCAACCGAACCCATTTGAACAAGATATTCCTAGGTCAATATATAAATTAAATTCTAAAGCTGATTTACATCTAACCAAAAATTAAAAAAAATAATATCTTGAAAATAAATATCTTTAGGTTTTTAACAGCAAATCTTCAAATTTTAGAAAATCGTCTGTCTGTTTAGTCGATAATAGCCTAAGCCAATGGGTAGATTTTTTTTAACCATGAATTACAAATTTTCAAAGCCTGACCAATTTTTGAAAATAGTTGACCTTTTTTAGCTGAAATTATGCCTGTTAGGCACAATAGACCTTAAGGTCGCCACTGTGCAATTTTCACGTGAAATTTTAACAAAGTTTTCCACACTTAGGTTTTTCTAAATATGGGTTTTGACTGCAAAATTGTAAAAATTTGTGAAAATTTGCAAGAAATTTGTAGTTATCAAACAGACCAATTATAAAATACGAATGAAAAGTAATGTTGAATGTTTGGTCTTGTTTTCATTGATAAATAAAGTAGGTTAGCTAGGTAAAATAGTTTGGTTACATTTTTTAAGGATAAACTAAAATTAAAGCAAAAGACAACAATCGAAAATAAAGGGCGTATGGTAATACTGTTATTATATAGTACGTATGGGGGTGTAATTCTGGAAAATTTTCTCTTTTGTGCTTTGTGTGTTATTTTTCACGCTATGATGCCTGGAGTGCCTGAAGTTAAAATGCAAACATTTATTTCGATCCTCGGGTTTGATATTAAAATTAAAGCTGGATTGGGCTTTAGGGATTTGTGTGTACATATGTATATGTACATATGTAGGTACATATGTCTGTATTCGAATAATATGTTTTTTTTTGTTTATATCGCAGTATTATCGTATAGGTATAATATCTACATATGTACATTGATACACACGTGTGGTCATAGTTTCTGGGTGACAAAATGTATTGTTTTTTGGCAATCACTTTTCATTGCTTAATTTAATCTCAAATATGCATATATGTTTATTTACACTGTAAATTGGGTTATGAAATTAGCACGAGAGAAAAACCAAAAACAAAGAAAAATAGTGCCATTGGAAAATGTAAATATTCGATCGTGGTGTAATTAGAGTTTATTTGGCAACAATTTATTTGAGTTGATTTAACTATGTTTGTTTTGTATATACATATATAAAACATATTTTATAGCTTAACTTTAGTTATATATTTATAGCTACAACCTATCAAGGTAGGCAACGGTAATTCCTTTTCCGGCTTAGATTAAAGATTGTTCTAATAAATTACTCGGATGGATGACCTATGCAGAGGCTGTGGTGACGAGTGACACTCCTCATTACATGTGTCACTGCCCTGCGTTATGTCATCTGAGAAGCAGACTCCTCGGGAAACACTTCTTCGACGATTTAGAGGAACTCTCTGATATTCCTAGCAAGAATCTCTTAAAGTTCATTACGCTACTAAATGGTTTGAAAGTCCCTAATTCCTAATATCCCATCAACAAACCGACCCACAATAATAGAAACAAACATATGACGACTGTAAGACGCACGAATTTCCTGTGGGAGTGGCAATAAAGGAGTTTGGGCAGCGAGCCTTACACCAGTTCTTGCCGCTCCTGTGGTTAATGTGAGCATCATTGAAATTGCGATGGCCGCCCCTCCACAAGATTGGTATAATACTTTTGTGGTAGGGGACGACCCTCTCGATTCAGCCTGATATAGCAAAGCAGACACACACGCACCATAACCACTGACCTATCAAACCCACACCCACCAGGCGTTGTGGGGAGCCAAACGCTCCTCCGGGCCTGGCGGGGGAAATGATCCACCCAGTGGGGGTAAAGGATACGATCATGCCCTCAAAAGATGGTGGTGACGAAACCTCCCCTCAACCCCGTGTCTATGTACTGACGACATTTACAAGAAACTATTTCCTGTAACCCCCGCCGATAACTTAAAGCTACTGCTTGCCGAAATCTATCACTCTAAGGGGATATATCATTGTCATGTCTTGTTTTTAGTATAGGTTTCTTCTAATAGGGTATCACAATGGATCTACATTGATCTAAGTGTGACGGTAACAAGATCAACTGTCACCCCACTAATCTAACCTAAACTAATAAATTACCGTGGAACCGTTCGAATGTTATAAAAAAAAAATAAATTTGGTGGCACAACATAGCTTATGACGCCCTTGTTCGTCATAAGCTGTAGTGACTTACAACTTTCAAACATTCCTGTGGTGTACGTGTCTACAGGAATGGAGAGGACTTACAGTTTATTGCCGAATCCGAATAGTTAAGGTGAGAGGTACTTTTCTACGACAAGAGGTTTTGTT
Organism: Epistrophella euchroma; assembly: GCA_947049315.1. Classification (NCBI taxonomy): domain Eukaryota; kingdom Metazoa; phylum Arthropoda; class Insecta; order Diptera; family Syrphidae; genus Epistrophella; species Epistrophella euchroma. The sequence continues at coordinate 58,686,780 of OX346246.1, read as the reverse complement.
AATTCCTAGCAAGAGGTATTAGCCCTGAAAAACACTTTTCGTGTTTAGGTGGCAGAGGCTGGGAATCGAACTCAGACCTCTGGCATGACAGTCCAACGCACTAACCATTACGCCACGGGTTACTATACGAATTTTAAACAGATCCTCATTTTATAAATCGGCTGAAAAAAACGAAACCGTATTTCGAACTCTCGTATCATTATGGCATTTTTGCCGGATCACCCCATTTTGTGTTCATTATAAAAGGCCTTCCACACTATTCCACTGAGTATTAATACATGTCAAAAAAGTGGGACGTAAATCATGTATAATAGTGTGGAGACAAAATATGAAATTTCATCCCACATGACTTGACAGCTCATCTCACACAATTTGGCATGTATTAATACATGAAATTCTTAGGATTGGTTCTAAAACCATCACACATTCTATCACACTTGGTTTGAGGTTATGGTGAATTAATTTTTTGGATGCAAGTGTGGAAGCAAAATATGAAAACCGTTTTCTTCACACAAATTTGGCAGTCGTAAGTGATTCTATTACAGTTTTTTTTTTACATGTATTAATACTCGATGGGATAGTGTGGAAGGGCTATAAATGATAGAATCAGTGATGGAAATTTTTATTAGATTTTTTCATCGTTAGAGGAATATTTGGTTCGAGTATTCTGCCATCGACCCCTTGCAGCATGTCCCCGCCATCTTGATTGGAAAGCAAGCACTATTCACTATTCCTTGAACAAGAAAATATAGAAGATTTTTTGTGCTATCGATAGAGTTTTTAAATCTAACCTTTTTAAATTTAGAAAACGGGTTGACGTTTAAAAAATAATTTGAGATTAGTAAATGTCGTTGAATTTTACGGTATATATATTAAAGGTAATATCATTAGCGTTTTCATTTTTGTTCTGTTCTGCGCATCTACAAAAATGGTGGATCCAGTGCCCATTTATGTACATGTCAAATTTCGATATTTGTTGTTGTTTTTAATATTGTGGTGTGAAGTTTTTGGGAGCATTCGAGCAACCATTTTTTAAATTTCGATATTTGTTGTTGTTTTTAATATTGCGTTGTGAAGTGAAGTTTGTGGGAGCACTCGAGCAAGCATTTTTTAATTTCTGACAACCTGCGCAAGATATTACCTTAGATTTATGTACTGTGGTCGAATTTCATATTTTTGGAGAGATAATAGAAAAATATTTGTCATATGTATGTTTTAGGAGTTTTTAATTTAAAAAAAAAATAACAGTGGCACTTAATAAGGAAAAACTTTAAACAAAAACTTAAAAAAAAAAAATCACAATTTTTTTTTTTTCAAAAATTTTTGACTGAAATTTATTTTCGCAAAAAACTATTCACTTTAAAGCATTGTTTATAGATCGAAGCGTAGTGAAATTTTCATACAAAATAATTGCTTTTTTCCCAGGCGTGAAAAATACAATAAAATTAAATGCAATTATTTAAGCGACAAGGAGGAAAAAATTTGTTTCGAAGTAAATATAATTCAACGGACTTATCTAAACCAAATATAAAACAGAATTTATTTTCTTTGTATACCTTTCGACGCGAGATTTATTGATGTTTCATTTCGATTTGAATTTCACTTCGCATTGATGTATAAACTAGGCTTAACATATAAAATAGTGAAATAAAATTTCAAAAAATAAAATTTTAAATAATTTGTTTTCCATTTTAAGTCAATTTTTTTTAGAAATCGCCCTCCCGCTTCAGGGGGAGACAGAATTTTTCCCACATATCTTTGTTTTAGAATGATCCGAGGAAATCATCTCTTAAATATTCTACATGAATTTCGGGGCACTCTCTACATTTCGTATTAATTAAAATTAATTATTATCCAATCGTTAAATATGCAAAATACGAAAACATATCTTCGTTTGCATCTTTGCACATCTTTTCGTTGCAAAAAAAAAAAAACGTTTTAGTATAGTTATGCAAAACTAAGGCGATTTCCATAAATACCATCAAACATCTATTATCGGAAAGTAGGTTTTTGGACTTCTTAATTAACGTGATGAAAATTTCGGATTTTTTTTTTGCACAAAATCAATAAAATTAATTTTATCCGATCTAGGGCTCTCCCAAGTCAGCGCGAATCAATCAGTGCAAATCTGTGACGACCAAAGAGTGATCCTAGATTAATCATCAATGTAAATTAATTTATTAACCCCCAGTTTAGACAGGCGAGTAGAACTAGTAGCCTTTATGTGTGTTAGTGTATCCGTACACGAAAGAGCCGACTAGTAGCTTTAATAGCATAATATTTTTGCCTGCGAGTTGGTTGCTAATTAGCCTGCTAGTGATTTGACGTTTGTGTATTGTTTTCCCTTTTACACTTGTGCAGTACCTACTTGTTTTCCGTTTCAATCGAAGAAACATTTTTCGTTGGAAATATATTTTTTGCAAATTTACGATTCGAATTTGTCGTGTCGTAGAAATACAAAAACAATTAAAAGGATTTATCCATCTTTTTATTTTTTTTTTATTTTCTTTTTCAGCATTTTGAACTTCTTCTCATTTTTGATGTAATACCTATTTCTAATTTTTTTTTTCGAATATCTTCCTTTTGAATTTTTATAAAATAATTATCATACTAGTTGATCGAACACGCAATGAGCTACTAGTTACACAAACATTAACACAACTAACACTACGATACAAATTCTACTAGTTCTACTCGCTTGTCTAAACTGGGGGTAAAGCGAAAGTTTAGTCGTCATGCCGAATGTTTCCCTTTGGTTTGGGTGAGCCTTTAAACCAAACTCGATACTTGAGTGGATGTGTTCAGAATTTCGAAGGAAGTGAAGATGTTCATCTCAAGTGAGATGTCATTTATTGTTGGTCTTTTGCCAACAATAATTGACTAAAGGAACAAATTTAAGTCTTCTTTAAAACAAAATTTGAAATAGTAGTTCTGAAAATTGAAAAGTGGTACCTCCGTACTTGGAAAATTAAATAGTATGGAATTCAGTACAATAGTAAGCCTTTTTCCAGCCGTGGATAAAATATTTTAAGCAACGAAATAAGTGTAACCAAAGCAGAAGAAGGACACCTCGTCTTTTATGGCTGATGGAAGACTTGAACAAAATTGGGGTGAAAGATGTGTTGCTTATAAATTATGGTTCTTACTTGTAGATATTAAAAAATCCATATAAATACAAATGTATCGGTTTTTTTTTCGTTCGTACGCGTATGACTCGGCTGAAAATCATCCGATTTGCATGGGGCTCTTTTTGTTCGAATTGTACTGAACCAAGAAATTGCAAACTTTCATGATTTTCCGACTTCTTCTGTCGGCTTGCGTTTCCTAGGTTCAATACAAATCCAACAAAAAGAAAATGAATAAAAAATCATATATACAATAATCCGTTGAAAATATTGAAAAAAAAATTAAACTGCTGCAGACACTCACTTCGTCGTTTTCATTTTCTTCATCTAACTTAACTCAAAACTTATTTAAAGCACTTATGCCCATTTGCTGAAACGAAACTTAAGTATTTCAGTTCAACATAAGAGCTTTTGTGACAGTTTACGCTGCGGAAAAAGTAGAACATTAAGCGTTTAAGTTGAACATAAATATTTAAGTTTCGTTTCAGCAAATGGGCCTTAATTTTGCCTGAGAGAATATTGTGTAGAGAAAATTAAAAAAATTCGCTAATCAAAGCGTAGCGGACAAAAATTTCGCGGAAGAGAAAATCAATTTGGGGTGTAAAAAATAAAAATTCGCCAAATTTTTGTAATTCAGGGGATATTTTTCATCAAAGCCTTTAGTTTCTCCTAATCTCTATTTCAATCAAAATTCAATTTAATACTCAATCCAACCAATCTTCGTCCAGTTCCCCATCTACATAACGATCATTTAAATTTCCTGAGAGATTAAAAATACTTATAAGTGTTTATGACCAGACCACAAATAATGCACCCTTTTAGCAAATCACAAATTCAATTTCATCAAAAACAGGTTAATCTCTGTTGCAAATTGAAAAGCACAGCTTAACGTTTGGAAAACCTTTTGTGTTATTGATAGTAGAGTGATGTGGTAGTCTCTGGTTAGGTCACATTTCACTATGCAAAATTTCAGCCTAAACTATCAGTGCGATTATCTTTGCTGGTTAGATATAGAACTTTATGAATGTAGGTACTTATATTTAGAAAGGATGCTTCCATCCTTGTAATTGGGTTTCCTCAATGCATTATTTAGGTTAGAACGAACAGCAGCAGTATCAGAAGCACATTCCCATGAATGTTTCCATGAATTTATTAATAGAAATGTTTTGCCAGTTCATTATACAATTCATTAGAAATCATATACCTATATACATAGATTTGTAGAAGCATAGACGGACAAGCAGAGTGTGGCATAAGCATACATATATGCGCTTCATTCCGCACTATTATGGTCGTACTCTATGTCAGTTGGGAAGCTAAAAAGGCACTAAAGGATGCATCATCGGTTTTGACATACAACGAATCCTCGTTTTATATATCTTTGTGGAATAAATAAAATGTATACAGTGCATCCCAATTAATGAATATCTTGATGAGGATTGATAGCAGATAGTGGAAGATAAATTAGTTTATTATAATTATAAATAAATAAATAAATTTGGTGGCACAAACGGCTCATGAAGAACCAGGGCCTAGTGACTTACAACTCTCAACCATTCCAGTGTGCGTGTCTGCAGGAGTGGAGGGGACCTACAGTTTATTGCTGAATCCGAACGGCTAAGGTGAGCGGCACTTTTCTATAACAAGGGATACTTTTGGAGGATTTGTCACTTCCTCGCAAGAGGTAGTATAGCTCCGAAAAAAACTTAAAGTGGAAGCGGCTGGTATTGAACTCCAAACCTCTGGCATGACACTCCACGCACTAACCATTACGCCACGGGCTACTACTTATTATTATAATTATACTTGGTTCTATACTTTACTAGCTGCCCCGACAGACGTTGTCCTGTCTTAGCTATGATTTACGAACTGGAATATATAATAAAAGAAATGAATACAAACTTCTAGAGGATTTACCATCAGAAGAAGGAAATAACCAAATGTTGTGACCCTTAAAAACAAATTTTATTTTTTGGGATCTTATAATCTATTACATGTGGATAAGAAGAGAGGCAGGTGAAAGAATCCTCTTAATTATTCTTTGCCTGTTTTTAGTTCCTATGTATAACATCACAGACCCTTAAATAATACAAAATTAACATTAGTGGAGTCACTGTGGCGTATACTTAGTTTATTATCAGCATATTATTAGTTAGACCTAAAAACTGTACATAAAAGTTAATTTTATATAATTAGAGTTAAGTCAGAGTTTGTTGTTTAAAAAAATTGAAACCGATTGCGAATTTTATCCCAGTAAAATATTACTTCCTTCGGCACATATACTTTTTTTGTCTTTTAATCACTGACGAACAGGTAATTTTTATATATTAAGCTTTTCTTATAACCACAAATACCTATATGAAGAACTTCCCTAAATTCTACATCAACAGAAACAAATAAGTTATACTTTTTTAAAAAGACTAATGATATTATAAATGTCCCTTCCTATAAAATTCGGTTGATGTTCAAAAGAGTTATGCACGTAAAAACAAAAACCCAACTCAGAAAGTATGCTTTTTACGATTTACCGGCTTTTCCGGGCAAATTTTCCAACTTTCGTCTTCGTCCTTTCGTCAAAATACTTTCGTCGTGTTAAAATTGAAAAAAAAAAACAGCAATAATTTGCGCACTATTGGCCTTATTGTGAGAAAAAATATTAACGATTAGATTTTTTAGTATAACAAAAGCATAAATTAGGTCTATTTGAATAATCTATTTTTAATAGAATCTCGCAATAAGCTTCTGTATTAATGCACTACCTATCAATCGCCAATGTAGAAAGACCGTTCGAACAAAATAAAAAAAAAACATTTCAGAAAGTATGCAATTTATTTTTATCACGACTTTCCGATTTTTCCGGCCTAATTTTTTAATTTTTATCTCCGTAGTGTGTTTATCTGGTTCAATACAAATGCAAGAAAAAATGTCCATCCAATTTGGATGATGTTAAGCCGAGTTATGCGCGTACAAAAAAAAAACTAATTAAGAAAGTTGGAAATTTCAACATGTTTTTACGATTTTCTGATTTTGACGTTTGAATTTTCTAAGTTTCGGTCAAATTTTAAAATTTTTGGCTCTGTGGTATGTAAATCTATTTCAATACAAATCCAACAAAAATCGGATGATGTTAAGCTGAGTTATGCACATACGAACTCAATTTCATTTCAAGGTGTTTTAACGATTTTCCGGATTTTTGGGTCTAATTTTCAGACTTCCCGTCAAATTTTCAAAATTTCGGCTCCGTTGTAAGTTAATCTGGTTCAATAAAAATCCTACAAAAAAATCCCCAATCAAATGGGATGATGTTTAGCCGAGTATATTGTACCTGGGGTAATTTTTTGTGACCTGCTCCGTTGTCTTTTAATCTGGTTCAGTACAAATACACCAAAAAAATTCTCAACCAAATCGGATGATGTTTAGTTGAGTTATGCGCGTACAAACACAAAAATGGATTCATTTTTATATATATATAGAAGAAGATTGTTTGTAAACAAAACTTAAAGAATCCCGTTTGTAAAACTGAAAACATTTTGCATTGTTACTGCCTTCGAAGATTTTCTCAAGCCCCTGCAATGCACTTCCACTAATCTGCATATCACCCTTTTTGTATGTATAAATAAAAGTGAAGACACAAAAATTGTTGAACCTTATTTTAACAGTTGTTATCTATAGACAAATAAAATGAAAAAAGAATATACGAATTTGGTCTTAAAAGCTTCAAAAAAAGCAATGAAAATCTTCTTTGGCTTTATAAAGTAAATTCTCTGTTGGAGTATAAGAAATTAATTTATTTCAATACGCACATCAAAAATTTATATGGTTAGCATTACTCTACCACCAATAGATTGCATTTTTATTTCGTCACAAGGCTTTAATCGGGTTTGACTGTAAATGCTTATCCACATATAAAATTGAATCGAATGTTTGCTGGAAAGCAAAATACTATACACACGCTTCTCCAAATCATAACTATATTTAATTCGAACTTTTAGAAAACTTTGTCATCGTCAAACTCGTGGAGCATGCAATATTTTTGGCCAAGCAGATCCTACCGCAAAATGCATCGGCAGTCATGCTGCCATATCTTGCCATATAGTTTACAATGATTGAATCAAAAACTGGCGGCGGCGCGGCGGTGTGGTCCTCTAAATCGAATGAAACATGTCTATAGGGAATAAGGAATTTCAATAAATCGCATAGGAAGTTCCATTTGAAAACGATTAACTATAAAATCATATGGATCCAAATTGATATTCATACTCAAGGACTTCTATAAGGCCGTACGAAATGGAGCAGATAAATGTCTATTTTACTACAGATAAGAAAGTATTTATGAAATTATATTTTATTGGTTCTAATTTATGACCCTGAGGCAAATATTAGCTTGAAGTTTTAGTGATGGCACGAGTGCGTATGCAAATGATCCGTAAATGCTTGAGACTAATATGGTCATTGTTAAATAAGATGAGGTGCTAGAAATCGATTAGGAGTCTACAAATGTATAATTTTAATTTGGTGGCACAACGGCTCATGAAGAACCATGAATTTGAAGAAAAATAATTAATAAAATCCATAGCAAAGTTTATCGTTAAGTTTGAATGTTTATCAAGACTTACATACATATGTACATACATAATTTTCTTTACATTTCCTTATAGCCTGGGATAGAAAATGTATTCAAGTTAAGAACATTAACCTTCAAAAATATCGATTTTTAACAACTCAATGATATAAGCCTTGATAGATATCAAGATTAAGAGTTATTTTTAAGCTCAATTATTGTGTCTTATTTTATGATTTTTGTCTAATAAATTAGAAAGAAAACACGTCTATTATTTATTTTTGAATGATTTTAAGCTTGACAAAAAAGTCAAAAATATAAAACAGAAATATTTCTACACTTGCGAGCAAAAAATTGGAATCACCCTCTTGCTTTATGTAAAAACAATAATTACTCTCAATGTAATTGACATGCATGCATGTTTGTGATATCGTTAAAAAGCTGAAATCATATGCTTTAAATCAAGGTTAAAAATATAAAAATCACTTCGGGGCTTTAAGAGGTAATAGTCGTAGTTGAGGCATGTAAGGAAAAACAAAGAGAAATTAAAACAGCTAGTACTAGTAGCTCAAAAATTTAAGCGTCATTTATTGTTTCAGTGTCTTGAATTGCCCACCTTATCGCTAATTATACAGCTTCTAAACAATTTTGCATTGATCGTTATTATTGAATGTCTCTTGCGGTATTCATTCCCATTCAGCTACTAGTGCCGCTTTTAGTTCATTAATTGTTTCAGGAGCTGGCTCTAACCTTTCGCTTAAGCTCATCTAACAAATGCCTAGTAGGGTTTAAGTCTGGGATTAGCACCAGCCAGTCCATCGTGGCAATATACGAACTTCCCTAAGGAATTCAACTGTTCCCGTTCAGTGTTGGCATTACATCCAGCATAAGGAACAACGTATGATGTAGCAGAATATCGGAGATGTCTTGAATCGCAGTTAAACCTCTCTTTCGACTACCATCAGTGACAAAAACCAGTTAACTTTTCCTTCAATTCAAATGCCTATCTGTATCATACAAGACCCTCCCCCGTAAGTCACGAGTTCGAAAAAACAGTACTGTTTAAATCGCTGGCCTGGTTGTCTTTGTATTCTGCGCTCTGAAATAGTAACAGAATCTCGAAAGACAAAGTTTTGAAAGACAAAGGTTCGAAAGACAAAGGTTCGAAAAATAAAGTTTCGAAAGGACAAAGTATCGAAAGACAAAGGTTCGAAAAGACCAAGTTTCGAAAAAAAAAAAGTTTCGAAAAGACAAAGTTACGAAAGACAAAGGTTTCGAAAACCAAAAGGCTCGAAATTTCAAATTTTTGAAAAAATGTATCTAAGAATGCTGCGACGTTTTATTTTCGCCTTAATTAGTATACTCGTAAAATAGAGATGAGCAAACTCTTCTTTTTTTAGTGGTAGTGGTTTAGGATATTGACGAATTATTCTGAAAACAGTCCAGTTTATTTGTTGCCGATGAAAGCGAATACTTGGAAAAAAGGTCCGCCAACTACATTGTATATGTAGTGCGCCAGAGATACACCCCATTGGCTTAGATGGAGCTGACGGGCCAACATGAGCAACATCTGCAGATGTGGTATACATTTATTTCCAAGCTTAGAAGGCCTATTAAATCGAGGTTATGTAAAAATTCACTTTAAACACTTTGGGGTGACCCCGGCGCATTGGAAGTAGTGCTTGACTGCTAACTTGGATGTGTGGGTTCGAGCCCCAGTCTAGGCAGCATTCTTTTCTATATTACCTCAACCGAACGCCACCCCTATGATTTAATGAGATAATCAAAACCTTATTTCTCAATCCACTGTGCTAACAAAAATCTATCCTATCCTTCTATTCCTTCTTAAATTGCCTAATTTATAAGATCCTAGGTCTTACTGGCAAACATAAATATTTGTGCTGTTTAAAAAAAAAAAAAAAAACACAACACCGATGAACAAAAACCAATAATGGGCGCCTATGTTCAGTATCAGTGCTGCCTACTAGTGCTTTTTTTTCTAGTATAATTTTTTATTTCAATTATTTTGGCGGATAACGCGAAGTTTGAAGTTCAAGCTTTAAAACGTGACCATTAACATTTAAGCATAAGTAACTATATTGCAACCAGAAAGATTGTTACTTTTAAAAGGCGAAAGTGAGTGATTTTTGCTCGTAAGTGTATTTCTTTCACAATGAAATATACTTTGCACAAAATGAAATCTGACATTTGCTGCGAATGTACCTTGATAGGTTTGCGAAATAATTTTCTGGTCCAAACAAAAATTACCCGTTCTCTTTTGTAATAAAAAAGTTGCTTTTTTTGCCGCTTCAAGTTCACTTTGCCTAATCAATGGATGGATATTTTCAAAACTACTTCACCAAACAAAAGTGATACGAAAAATGAAACGAAAAATGAAAGAAGAAATAATAGTCTCTCGTGAAATAAATATGCGGACTTCGTGTTATTATCTAAGTATTCGCTTCTCTCTCGCTTTTTATTTAAATCACATTTAAAAAACCCCCAAGGCCCAAAGAAAGGAATGGCAATGAAAAAGAATAGAATCCTCTTTTTTAATACCACCTACGAAAAAAAAAATGGTGTCTTCCTTCACAAAACGGAAGTTTAAGCTTTGAAAATGAAGAGCATTTAATTTTTGCCTTTTGTTGGCAGTTTCTAGAAAGTTCTCGTTTTCCATATAGGTACAGCAACAAAAACAGGATTTAAAGCGATTTCAGCCTTTCAAATGGAAACACAATGGTGGCAGAGCCAAATTAGGATTATAGGTTACAATAATTTATTCCAATAATTGCCACCTCATGATCCTCCCTTAACATGTACAACAGAAACCAATTATTGATGCAAAATGAGCGCGCGTCAAATAAAAAAAAAAATTGTCCTATAGTGGTAATGATGATGATGATGATAATGATAATGGTGGTGGTGATGGTAGTGTTTAAGGATGTTTTTTGACATCCTTCGACTTCCTTTTGTTTTGAGGTCATACCATTAGAGATAACCTTGGCTGGTGTGAGGGAGCAAAAGGATGTATTTTACAGTTTATGGGGTTAAGGGTAAAGAAAGTTTATGGAACCATTCGGGAGGAAATAAATTCAATATATACGAGCATTTTAATATTTTGTTCACAATCTACGATGAGAACTTAATTATAAGAAGCTGTGTCATTATTTCTGCCTCATGCTGTTCGCGCGATGAAATTTATTGTTTCCCCTTACAAAGGAAAGTGTTTTTATTTGGAGAAAATTTCCAACAAAATTTTTATGTAAAATGGCTTTAAAGTGCTATTTTTTTTTACGACTGGTTGTGGAATTGAGAAGCAAACATTATATTATTGTATGTGGGCTGTATACATACATAGTATAGCAAAAATGTACCTCTCTCTGGGCCGGATATTGTGTGGAAAATTTAATCCACGCAGCGTGACTGTGCGAGGAAATAAAATTTAAATCACCATCAACACCATCACCAGCACAACGTGTCAGCCACAAAGCAAATTTAAATTTTATTTCGTTGTGTTTATATTCTCTTTCTTTTATGGTAATTTTGTTGTGGTGGTGTTTGTATTTGTACCTACTTTGCAAATTGTCATGTATATAGAGAAACAATAAATTGACGACGTTGAAAAAAACCATCATCACAACTACACAAAGAATTAAAAGAAGCAATTAAAAAAACTTTAAAGCTCAAAAAGGTTTTGTCATCCTCTAATCTTTCTAAAAAAAATTATCTTTTTAAAAATCATTCTTAAAAAATACTTGATTAAAACAATTTTTGTACATCTAATAGGTTTTTGATTTTTGACGTTTTCAAGAACATGGATCAAATTTCAAACATTTGATTTTAATGAACAATATATTTATTCGAAACAAAGTAAGCAGTGAATATACCTAGTTGGGAAAAAAATTCAAAGGACACATAACGGCCGCTATGCCTTTTAAAAACAAAGGCCCAGTTACGCTTTTGCATTCAATGATCATTTAAAATATTCGACAAAAAGTTTATACAATATTTTAAGGGCTCAAAATACAAAGTAACACTCTGCAACACTTGCCGTATGTTGAAACATATTTTAATGTCTCTTGTATTCAGTGGCGTAGCGTGGGTTTTTGCCGCCCGGGGCAGAGCCAATTTTGCCGCCCTTAGCAATTTTTTTCTGGTCCTTTAATTTTGTTTGCTGTTTAAAAAAAAAAATCAAAATAAAACAGCTACTTAATTTACCTTATGAATTTCAATTTTTTATTCACAGATTTATTATATTTATTTATGTATATTATATTATGTAGATAAAAGTGTCTAATCGGGTGATGATTGCTGAAAAACAAAACCGGTTTAAAAAAATCAACCTGCACTGCCTTTAATTATTATTATTCTTATAGTTAAAGTAGTAATTATTACATATTATTTGTTTCTATTATTGTTATACATACATAAGGAAATGAAGAAACAGAAATATTGGCCAAAGCTTATTTTTAACTTAAACATTTTTCACAACATCAAAATTAAAGTATTCAAAACTGGTTTTATCTTTTAAAAACGGTTAACATTTTTTTTTTTGCAGCTCAACGAAATTACCACAGCTTATCTTAAATGGAATCGAACTTCTAATTATCTATTTCAAAGATTTACCAATTACTTAGCAAAACTGTATTACCTATACTTTTACATCTTTCAGAACTATTTTTGATTAGATATAACATACTACCTATACATATGTCCGATTTGTTTTTATTTTCTGACATATTATAGACTGTCAGTCTAAATTTTCAACCAGTAACCGGTTATAAAAACTTCATAAAATGCGCCGCCTTGAAAAATTCTTAACATGGGCTCTAGCTCCTTTACTATGGTAACAATAACGAAGGGTCATGGTCTATGCAATAAATTTCTCTACACAAAGATTAATTGTGAAAACTAAACTTTCTAGAGTGAAGAATAAATGAACCTGCAAATTTGAGAATTTTGAATAAAATAATAAAGCCATGTTACCGCTCGAAAACTTTTAAATAATTTATTTGGACTGATAAAATTTATCCACAGAAAAATGTATCGGAATGAAAAGAAAATATATAAACATAACATACAAAAACCATTTACATTAACGTATTTAGAAAAATTGCAGATTTAATTGCCCAGAATTTTGAAAAATTGCCGCCCCAAAGCCAAGTGCCGCCCGGGGCCTGTGCCCCCTTTGACCTCCCCTCTCTGAGCCACTGCTTGTATTTTTTAAATTATCTCTATTACATATTTTTCTATTTTACAAATCCCCAAGTTATTCAATTCATTTAAAGTCAATAAAAGTTAATACGAGTATAAGTCTATAAATATAAATAAAATTAAAGTAAAAAATTACATTATTACATAATATCATAATATTACAAGTCTATTGTACCTATATAAAAATAAATCCCCTTTTTACGAAGGTTTTTTAATAATACAAATAAATCAGCAAAGTAGAAGAAAGAAGAGTTAGCACTTGGACTTGTTAAATTATTATTGATTCAAAATAGCTTTTAACGGGCTTTAGTCCATACAAATTGGCGTTTCGTCCCGGCGATCTCACTACTTGGACTCATTAGTTGACTAGACTAGTGAAGGCCTTGTCAATACGCATTTTGTATCAAGTTCAGTTCATCTTACATAGATTTCACGATGAAAAAACTTCCAGCTTTAATGATTAGAAATTCTAATCTGGTTGGATATAATTCACACTAGGTATTCATCGTGAAATCTATGCAAGATGAACTGAACTTGATACAAATTTCGTATTGACAAGGTCAACTATGATAAACATACTATGGAGATAAAAATTGGAAAATTGACTTAAGATTTTACTATGCCAGAGTTCACTTTCTTTTGGTATGGCAAGTTTTGGCCCTTTTCGTTTTTAGTTCAGAGTAGTTTAGAGCTGAGCCCGAACTGTCAAACAAAAATGTTGTGTTTCTTTTTGAGTTCAGAGCGCTCAGAGCTTGGAGTTTGTGTTTCTTTTTTCGTTCAGAGCGTGCTCCATAAGCTCAGAATAAAATAACCGAGCAGACAAAGTAAAAAACTGAGCGCGGCCAACTTCATACAGTTTCAATGTAATTTGACAGATATGACAATTGAGTGCTCATCTGTGTTTCATAATTAAATCGGAGTGCTCTGAACATACTTTGCTCAGAGTTTACTCCGCTCGCTCAGAGTCTACTCAGTGCTCTACTCTGAACAAACTCTGAACTAAAAAAGAAAAACGCCTATATTCACATAAATATAAGCCCGATGATGGTTTTTTAAACCGGAACGCGTCGCTTTAAATTAATAGTTCAATGTTGTGAAACTTTTAATAAATTATTTTTAACATTAAAATTTTAATTGGTTTTTATTTTTCTCATTTGATTTATTTTATTTTTAATTTATTTACACAGCTAATTGAAATTGATGTTTTTGATTCAAATTTATTGAATGGCCAAGTGTGCTAAAAAAGAACATCCTTTTTAGTTTTATACTTTATCAAACTTAAAACTACGCAGAAACGCTAGCTGAATAAGCACAACAATTTTCTAAGATACGTTGTCGAGTTTTTTAGAATTTTGGGCTTTAATGTACCATCTAATGATGCTTATAGTTGGCATATGATGTTAATAAAAGAAATTAGAAAGAATAATTCAAAAAGTACCGCTATATTTTCTCTCGCATTCTTGCAAAGCGTTCCATGTTGAAAAATGCAGATTTTTCTTGCGTCAACTAAATAGACACAAATATTGAAATTGTGAATAAAAGTAAATGGAATGAAATGAAAGAAGTTTTTCTTAAATAAGTTTTTTATTGGTACTGCTGCGTTTATTCATAAGGACTTCATAAATTCGGTCCGGAAAGGAATCGTAGAGCCTCTTTATGTAGTCCAGCGAAATTTTACTCCAGACTAATTTAATGCCTACAATAAGAGATTCTCTGGCCTAAAACTGACGGCCAGACTCATAAGCCTTTCGTACTAACCAGTCCCAAACATTTTCAAAAAGGTTCAGGGTAGCTGAGTACGGCGGCCTTTGAAGCAATTCCACATTCTGCTCCTCTATCTAATTTCTAACAATGCGTGCCGTGTGGATGGGGGCGTTATCCTAATGAAAAGTCTAGTTTATGTGTCCAAAAATATCCGAAAATTTTGGAAAACTTCTTTTCAAGATTCCCTAGTAAGTAATTGTAGTCATTTTTGATGATTAGAACTCAAGCTCAATAGTGCCATAGTAGATAATTGCTTCCCATATACCATAACAACGCCTTCTCGACTATGATGTCGCGTCAAAAAACGTTCTTCTTTTCTCACATCGTGAAAGTAATAGATAAAGCCATCAGGACCATCAAAATTAAACTTTTTCTCATCCGAAAAAACCACATGAAGCCATTCAGTTTCCCAACTCATATGGAGTCTAGAAAATTCGAAACGCATGCATTTCCGTTGCTGGTTTAGAAGTGGTTTCTTTTGGAGTTTCAGTCGTTTTAGAGTAATTGCACTATTAATTTACTCTAAGGACTGTTGAAACACTTACACTTACACCAGCTTTTTGTTTTATTTTTGCCGCAGAGTCACAAGAATTGGAAGCACATCTTAAAATTGCTCTTTAATCGACTGCTGTTATTGCCGTTTTTTACCTCCTTTCATGTTTTTTCCGTACAAATCTTGATTTTTTAAGTGGGAATAGATCACACTAAAACTTTGTTCAATTTTGTTAGCAATAGCACGCCCGGTTAGTCGTTGTTCTCTTAATATAACAATTTTAGCTTTTTCAAAACTATTTTGAGATTTTGACCTACCCATCTGTATTTCAATTTCAATTTAACGATTAAATTTCACTAAGAATATCTCAACTGTTGACCTAATGTGCCAAAAACCTCAGGACGCTCATAAATAATGAAGATAAGCATATTCGAGGATGGGTCGCACAAATGTAATAAAAAGCCGTTTAATAAGGAAAGGATCAGAAAATTGTTTTGATTCTCTCTTAATTCGACCAAGAATTGAATTGGCTTTATTAGTTACGGAGTTGATGTGCGATACGAACTCAAGTTTTCAGTCAAATAAGACACTAAGAACAGTCACATCACTTTCTCGAGATAATAGTACACCATTTAACGAACACACCATTTAAAACACGAATTGATTTCACTTTGCAACTCTTCACAATTACGGCAATTTGAAATGGTTTTGAAGATTTTAACATCGTCTGCATAAATGAAACACTTCGAGTTCTTTAACACAGATCGTAAGTCGTTAATAAATAAATTAAAAAGTGCAGGACCCAAATGGCTTCCCTGTGGTATTCCGGAATTGACTTTAAACTTATTTGATTCACAACTGTTGAAAAGTGTTGAGTAAGATTTGTCAGTCAAATAAGTTTCAAGCCACATCACAAACTGATTGGTAAATCCAAGTTTCCTTAATTTAAATATTAAAATTCGGTACGATAGTTTGCCGAATGCCTTAATACAATCTTCGAAGACACAATCTATTTGTTCTTTATTTTTAAACGAGTCTATACAATTTTCAGCGAATTCTATGAAAAAGGTAACAGTTAAACCATGTTGATTTGGATTGGAACTATAAATGATTTGACATAAGGATTCACAAATAATAGCCTCGAAAAGCTTGGGAATAACCGATAATAGAGCAATAGGTCTATAATTTACAAATTCATCTTTTTTATTGAATTTTTGGCAAAAAAATTGAAGAAGTAAAATACATATTCAAATTCATGTCATGATATCAAGTTTTCTCCGGGCTATTTTTTGAACTAAAGTGTCACCCAATCAAATAGTGTAAATTAAAAAAAATAAGGTAATTATTACCTACATAAATATACGATATACCTACATACCTAGCCTATTTTTCATTTGTGTACTATGAAAGTAAAATCATTTGAAATATTGAACTAGGGCAAAATATTTTGCAATTTATGCTGCAGTTGCAGTATATACATATGTGTGGTGAAACCAAATAAACCAAACAAACTTTGTTGAAAATAAATGTGGTTTCAATTATGTGACAATTGATCGATAATAATAATTTGTGTTTTTTTTTTTTTTAGCATATACACATATGTATTCCAGTGATTCATTTTTTTTTAAGTTAATTTCATGTGTGGTTAGTATAGAAAGTTGGTTAAAAATCGATTGTTCCAATTTGAATATTATTTATATAATTTTACCAGAGCATGATAAATCTTTTATCAAATTTAATATATTAAAATCTATAAATCTAAGGGCTTGTTTCACAATGGCTGTTTAAAGCTTACCATAACAATCCGATAGTTCAATTATCCGCAACTTATATTCTCTCATCTAAAAACTTTGCGTTTCACAATATCTATTAAAATCATAAAGGGAATGCCCATTTTACAATGGAGCTTTGGCCAAGAGTGTACGAATGAGTTTAGTATCAAATGAAAGTAGACGTTGAGTTCGTTATGTAAGTGAAATATTTTCAAAGATGAGATATTTGAGGTTTGAGCTTGAAGTTGCCGATCACAAAATAAAGATTTTTAGTGTTTATAACGTGAGAAATAAATGACGTAGAAAAATGATTTTGGTTTCAAAAGAAAGGTATTCTTGTCTTTAAAATATTCTGCAAATATCTTAAAAATGTATTCAAACATTTTGAGATAAGCTTTAATTTTATGAGAGGCAACTATTTTTACGCGCTCTTTGGCACACCGATATGGCGATATATCGAAAGATTCTGTGATGACATATATATATTTTTTTAATACCAGTGGAAAGCTTAAATTTTATTTATTTACACATAATTCTTAATCAAAAATATATTATTATTAACAATACATTTTTCAAAAGGCACTAAAATTATGATTTAAGTAGTATGAATGTTTAGATGCGGGATAAATAAAATACATATATTAAATAATAGAATAAGAACTAATTTTTTTCGAGTCTCTAACTCTAGTCAGTATAGCTTTTAAGAAGATTATACACGGAAATAATCTACAAATAAGATAAAGATCTGTCAATAATACATATAAAAAAAAATTGATGGCCCAACCATCATGAAGAACCATGGCCTATAGTGAGTTACAACTCTCAACTATTCCTGTGTGTGTGTCTGCAGGATTGGAGGGGACCTACAGTTTATTTCCGAATCCGAACGGCTGGTGAACGGCACTTTTCTATGACAGGAGATACTCTTGGAGGATTTGTCACTTCCTTTCAAGAGGTAGTAGCCCTAAAAAAATTAAGGTGGAAGCGGCTGGTGTTGAACCCACAGACCTCTGGCATGCTAGTCCAACGCACTAACCATTACGCCACGGGCTACTACAATAACTTTCTTAAAGTCCTACCTATTTTTTGTAGAAATTAAATTTTCTTCAAAATATCTATAAGTTGAGCTGATTTCATCAAAAGTTGTTATTTTGACAAGGTCATCAAATATGTAGTAAAATATTTAGATGCATGAGTGCCATATTGAGATCGCTGCAGGCCGGGTTAAAATATATATTTTGAATAAATAGTTCAACAATTCCAATTAATAATTGCTATATTTCTACAACTTGGGTAATTTACTTAGGTAGTAGATTTTTAAAATTTGTAATATAAAACTTTCTTACATAAATCAAGGAGTAATGAATTAATGCTTGGATATTTTGCATAAATTCAGATATAATCCAACAAAGGTTGCTTGGTAATTTATAATAATTTGCAACGCAAAAGCAAATTTAACTCATTTAAGTGCCGGGCCACAGGGACATTCCGGGAAATTGCAGGGCTGATGAACTCGCCAAAAACGGAACACTGTTAGACAGAGACACAACATAGGAACACCACTTGCTACATGCAAACACCTTTTCAAACAATATGCTCTAGAATCGACAAATGCTAGATGGTTACAGGGCACCACCTGCCTAGCAGCAAAACAAATATGGCCATGCATGGACCTGAAGCGGTCAAAAGGCTTGATTTCCCTGAGCAGACAAAGTATAAGCTCCACAATTGGAGTCATAACAGGACACTGCCTCATAGGTAGACATGCTATGAGGCTGGGGGTCTACACAAGTGACTTCCGTAGAAGCTGCATGGACGAGGAAGAAGAGGAAACAGTCCAACATCTTCTATGTACATGTCCGGCACTCTCCAATAGAAGGAACACCTACCTCGGTAATCCCTTCTTTGATAATACCAGCGAACTGGCAACGATCGACACAAGATGTCTCTCAAATTTCATTAAAAGCACAAAATGGTTTGTTTAATTTTGTAACTCTCCCATGAGTAACTTTCTTTTAGTGGTATCACAATGGACCCTTGGGGTCTAAGTGAGTCAACAACATCTAGACGGCCACTCTAACCTAACCTAACCTAACGCAAAACCAATGTTTTTCGAGTTTTTAATATTTGAAATAGCAAAATTTATTATTTTCCATTTTTAAATAAAATTCTCTTTTTTTTTTTAGAAAATTATGGTGATTTGAATTGGCGACTTCTTCAGTAAACCGTACATGCATTTTTTTTTATTCAGGTTTATCAAAATGTTATCCGTTATAACATTCTCAATTCTCCCATATAAGAAAAAACTTTAATCCTAGTAAAAAAATGGTATGATCCTTCTTTGAAAATAAAGCAGCAGAACAACAGTAGTTAGTAGTAGTTAGAGGTTGGTAGCCTAAATAGTTGTTTTCTAAAGAGTCCTTTTAACTTTTTGCAATTTTTAATAATCTTCGAAGTAGGTGCACAAAAAACTCGAAATGACCAAGCGACTCTCCGCCCCATGCAAACTAATTAAACATGATTATTTTTTCACACGAAAACTATAAAATATGGTTATACTACGTTCCGAATAACCACTTAACTGAGGTTTCAGTAAATTTACCTTAATTTTTTATTAAATCCTAAAGATTTACCATACAAATTTATTTCTTAAATCTCGGATTTGAAATATACCTACATATCTTGTTAAATCTCCATTTAGCTCCAATAGGTTTAAACTCGAACTAGCCTAAAAAAAGTAACGCATGCACTCTTGATCCTAATCAGTTGAATACTTATTTTATTCATGCTGGCGGTATGGTGACAGATCAATCTGTCACAGAATATGCTTATCGAAGAGATTTTCTTAGTGAGTTCGATTTGAGTTGTGTTTCCGAATCTGAAGTCATAGATGCTATTAAAAGTATTAAATCCAATGCTATAGGGGTTGATTTTATTTCTTTAAAATTTATCAAAATCATTCTGCCTTGGGTTTACGCTTGGATTAACGCTTGTATTATGCAATCCTACTTTCCTAAGTGCTAGAAACTCGCCAAAGTTATTCCCGTTGCAAAAAAAACAAAAAGCTAGTGAGCCTGGTGATTTTCGCCCAATAAGCATATTACCTTGCTTATCTAAAGTGCTTGAAGTTATTGTAAGAAACCAAATAAACCAATATATTGAACAAAATAATTTACTCACACCAACCCAATCTGGCTTTCGGAATAAGCACAGTTGTTCGACTGCAATAGTAAAAATTTTAGATGACATTCGGATTGAATTTGACAAAAACAATGCCACTGTACTTTGTCTTTTAGATTTTTCGAAAGCTTTCGATAGTGTTAATCATTCATTGCTTGTCAAAAAGTTACGAACATTATTTAGTTTTAGTGAAAGATTGGCTAACTTCTTAAAGAGTTTTCTTAGTGACAGATACCAACAAGTAAGTACTGAATCTGGTGTTTCGGAATTTTCGCGTTTTACTTCCGGTGTTCCTCAAGGATCGATTCTTGGACCTCTCCTTTTCTCATTATTTATCAATGATATAACTGAAGTTTGTCGTTATGCTTCTGTACACCTTTATGCTGATGACATCCAAATCTATTTTTCGAGGCCTACTGGTCTAATGGAAGATTGCATTTTTAGAATCAATGAAGATCTGAAGGCAATCTGTAACTGGGCAAATCGAAACAACTTAAAACTAAATCCCCATAAATCCAAGGAGATTATTATTTCTAAAACACGTCTAGACTTATCTTGGGTTCCGCCATTAGTAATGATGGATACCATAATACCGACTTCTGACTGTGTCTCCAGCCTCGGAATACTAATTAATCGTAATTTAGACTGGTCGTCTCATATCAATATTTTAGTCAGACGCATATACAATGGTCTTCGGATGTTAAAAATCTCAGCTATGTTTACACCAATATGTGCTAGACTAAGGCTTGTCAAGGCGCTCTTAGTACCCTTAATAAGTAACACTGCCGTTATTTACTGTAACCCAGACGCTCTTTCTTTGAGAAAAATTGAATCGGCTTTTAATGCAATGATTAGATATGTTTTTGGTCTTCCCCGTTTTGATCACGTATCTGCTTATAAAAATAGAATTTTAGGAATGAGTCTGCAATCATTTTATAAAAGTCGGAGCTGCATTTTACTGCACAGTATAATTAATTTAAAGATAGTTTCAAAAACAAATTGTTTGAATACCTAACGAGCACAAACAGCAGCAATTTTATGTAATGTCTTTTTTTTACTTCTTACATTTCTTTTTTTTTCACTACAATTATTTTAAATTTAATAACAATTGCCAGTTAGTTTTGGATATTTCTTTGATGTTATTAATTAAATTGAATTTTTGTATTAAGTACTATTATAAGAATTAATCTTTTGTACTATTAATCTTATTTTTCAAAGAAAATCTAATCTAATCTAATATAATCTATATTTCCTTGCACTGAATGTATTCATTGGAAAGTGGACATACATGAAACATTCTTTCTCACTTCAACTTCATAAGAAAAAATATATCCATATATACATATCCATTTTGGTGAATACTGTCAAAATAAAATAGATTTATTTAATCTAAACTGAGAAGATAAACCTTCGGTGGAAATATATCTATAGTATTAAATTCTAGTTTTCTTGAAAATATCACCCTTACTGAGAAAATTTTCGCCTAACTCATTAATAACAAAAAGTTTAACAATATTAGTTAATTGTTTATTATTATTTGATTAATTATAATTTATAACTTTATTATACTAAAAACTAAAACAAATTAAAAAAAAAAAACACTTATTTTATATTTTTAAAATAGGTTGTACTTCTAAAACATAAAAGTATATTCAAGTTCATTTTGATGGCTTTTTTATTTTGTGTCAAACATTTTTTTATTGGAATATAAGGTCACACTTCACACTTTAAGTACAACCATTTAATGCTCCAGTATCGTAATAATGTAAAAACATTACCGTACACACAACACACAAGCGGGTTTTATTTGATAAAAAAAGATTTAACGAGTGTGGTTGTGCGAGCTATATTATGTCCTATCACTGTGAATTTATGGCAAAAGGTTGAATTAAATTTAGAGTACCAATTTATTTAGAAATGTTTTAAGAGAATATATAAGGACCTATAACACTCCATTTCCATTAATGGTATAATATTATTGCTTGTTATAGATATTGGTTATATCCAAGCCAACTTGTGCGCCCCCACAAACACTTGACTTTAAATTCAATTCTCAATCAATATAAACAAATCGATATAAACACATCAGTAAGATAATACGATCATAAGAATTGTAAATCAGCACTTTTTGCCATCTGCAACTTGTGTGAAAATATACAACAAAGAGAATCATTGCATCATCCGCAGCCAAACTAAGATTTGCTGCGTTAACATTTTAATAGTATAAAAAGGGATCGCTTGGTCTCATTAAGATTCATTATCATTACTTAATTTGAGTTAATCAGAGTTTGTTATACATTCTTCGTATAGCTGAAGATTTCCCCCGACCCACGGTAAGGGATCTGAAGCTTTAATAAAAATTAAATATCTTAAAGTAAAAAAACGGTATTTTATTTTTGCCCTGTTCAGTAGAACAGGAAGAAAGATTTTTTTTGATAAAAATCGAAACTTAAATTAAAATTGGCGCAGTCGGTAGGATACCAATCAGATATATGAACGAAAATCATATAAAGATATGGTAATCCAGTGATCGAACCGAAAAAATAGTTTTTTTTTCTCGCGATCAAATCGGAAATATTTAAATGTGAAAACTACAACTAAAATGGTTTAGTGGACAATTAAAAACTTTCCAAAAAATATATTTACGTATAAAAAAATATAAAAACAACTCGTAACCCGTGATTGTAAAATAAATTTTTTATACAAACATTGAAGAGTGAAGAGTGAAAAAAAATAATCGAACGCAAATCGAATTTAAAATTCACTTAAACAAATTCAGTGAAAAGAAAATTTTTCGAACGAAAATCGAAATTTTTTTTAGAAAACAAATTGTTCAATAGCTATACCAACGCAAATGGTTAATGCTATGAATCCTTATAGAAAGGGAACAATTGAAGAAAGTTAAGGAGTGAATAAATAAAAGTGCAGAAAAATATATGAAAAAATAAGATACAAAACAAAAACAAATATACATGCAAATTTAAAAATATACAAAATATAGAACAATTAATAAATAAAAAAAAAATCAAGAAAATATATAAAAGTTGAAATTGAAAAGAACAATTTAAAATAAAAAAAAGAAAAAAGTTAAAAATAAAATAAATAACAAAAAAGATTGAAGAAAAAAAAAAATTAATTGAAAAACATTATTTAAAATTAAAACATATAAAGAGGCATGTGCAAGCCCCAACGTGTTCGAAAAAATAAATGAAGGAAGTCTTTAAACGAAAGGATATTCACATCCAAAAAATCAACATGGAACAACAAGGAGCAGCAGCAGCAGCAGCAGCAATAGCAGCACAACAACAAGCAGCAGGAGGTAATAATTTAAGAAATTTAGAATTAAACCCCTTAAAATATATAGAACGGTTACAAAATTTTGATGGTAAAACAGAAGATTTACCAATTTTTATTTCCAATGTAGATGACATAATTCCTACATTACTTTCTTATAATGAACAGTCACAAAAAATGTGCATCAATATCTTAAAAAGTAAATTTATTGGAAGAGCCAGACAGGCAATCGAAATTCATACACATCTCACGAGATGGGTAGACATCAAAAGTATGTTGTTACAAAATTTCGGCGGATTTAAAAATTCGTATCAGTTGTATGAGGATTTGAGAGCTTCTCAATTTAGAGGCGATCTACTTAAATTCTACAATCATATACAACGCACCCTTTCATTATTAAATCAAAAATGTTTGCAGGAAAATAATATTTTAGATATTCCTCGTAATAATGAAACCGCACTCAATATTTTTAAAGAAAGACTACCAACAAATATGAGAACTATTCTCTATGCATTAAGACCCACTTCTATGGAATTAGCTTTACACGAGCTCATTAACGCAGGATTTGTCACAAGACAAAATAGCGACAACGAAAAACAAAAACACTTTAATAAAAAATTAGAAAATAAATACGAACATAAAAATAATAATAATTTTAAAAATAATAACAATAGGGAAAATAATAATGATAATTGGCAACCAAAACCTTACGTGCCAAATAACTCCCAAAAACCAGATAAAAATAATTATAATAATAATAATTATAATAAAAATTATAACCCTAATAATTATAAACAATATCCTCAAAAATTTGAACCTATGGATCTTGATCCATCATCCTCTCAAATGAAACGTGTACCTAAAACAAACTATGTACATAAAGATAAAGAGCAAGACCAAGAGCAAGAACAAGCAAATGTAGATACTCAGGCAAATTTTCGGCATACAGCCTCGGAGCCTCACTACCCTATATTAAATTAGAGAAAGAAAATGAAACTATAAGACTACTAGTTGATACAGGAGCAACTAACAGTCTTTTACGTGAAGAAGATTCACCAAGAGAATATACTAAATGGCGTATTAAACCTATGACAATACGTACAGCAGGCAACCCAATAGTCGTAAAAAAAGACGTAATAATCCCAAAAACAAAATTTGCATTACCAGTTAATTACGATTGTGAATTCCAAGTACATACATTCAACAAAGAGTATAATGGAATTATTGGAAACAATATTTTAATTCCAAACAATGGAGAAATAAACTATAAAACAAAAACATTGAAATTGAATGACCAAATCATACCATTGTTCTTCAACGCAAATGAAGAAATAGAATATGAAGAGTCCATCAACTATTTTAATAAAATTGTTCCTATAGACTCCATTACAAATAACACAATTAATAAAGATTTAAGAATTACTCATTTAAATGAGGAAGAAAAGAAAAAACTATTAGAAGTTATAAAAACTTATAAAAATGCATTTTATAAAAAAGGAGATAATTTGACATTCACGAATCATGTTAAACATAAAATCCCCACAGAAGATAACTCTCCAATATATACAAGAGTTTACCGTTATCCAGAAATACACAAATCTGAGGTAAATAGACAAATCAAGGAAATGTTAGAATCTAAAGTAATTCAACATTCTACATCACCATACAATGCACCAATATGGGTGGTCCCGAAAAAGGAGGACAACACTGGAAATAAAGAATGGCGTATAGTAATAGACTATAGAAAACTTAATTTGAAAACCAAAGAAGATAAATATCCTATCCCAAACATAGAATCGATACTTGATAAACTAGGTCATTCTAACTACTTTACTACTCTAGACCTAACTAAAGGGTTTCATCAAATAGAAGTAGAGGAAAATGATCGGGAAAAAACCGCATTTTCTACCCTTTCAGGACATTACGAGTTCATTCGAATGCCCTTTGGCTTAAAAAACGCTCCGGCAACATTCCAACGCTTAATGAATGATGTTTTAAAAGACTATATTGGAAAGATATGTTATGTTTATCTAGATGATATAATTATATTCAGTACTTCTCTTGAAGAACATGTCCTTTCACTCAAGAAAATTTTAGGAGCTTTACAAAACGCAAATTTGAAGGTATCCCTAAATAAGTCTGAATTTATGAAAAAGGAAACTGAATTTCTAGGTCACATAATAACGCCTGAAGGAGTTAAGCCTAATCCAAAAAAAATTGAAGTTATTCAAAAATTCCCAATCCCTACCACAATAAAAGAAATTCAATCATTTCTAGGATTAACCGGGTACTACCGCAAGTTCATTTGTGACTATGCTGCAATTATAAAACCCATGACATTATGTTTAAAAAAAGATATAAAAATAAATATCAAAGACAAAAGTTATATAGAATCATTCACAAAACTAAAAAATCTAATGGCAGATGATCTTATAAATAGACATCCTGATTTTCAAAAGGAGTTTACACTCACCACTGATGCTTCAAACTTCGCAATTGGAGCAGTGCTAAGCCAATCTCATGGACCTCTATGTTTTGCTTCACGCACATTAAACAAACATGAGTGCAACTATTCAACGATAGAAAAAGAATTATTGGCAATTGTTTGGGCTACCGCTCAATTCCGACACTATCTGTACGGAAGAAAGTTTGTTATTAAAACTGATCATAGACCATTAGTATGGTTAAATAATTTAAAAGAACCAAACAGCAAATTACAACGCTGGAAAATCAAACTCGAAGAATACGACTTTGAGATACAATATATTCAAGGAAAGGAGAACAAAGTGGCTGATGCCCTCTCCCGAGTGAAAATAAATATATTAGAACAAGATGATTTAGTAACACAACATAGTGCTGAATCAGATAATTCAAGTTTTATTCCTATTAGTGAAAAGCCGATTAACTTTTTTAATCGACAAATAATTCTTGAAATCAACGAAAATGATCATCAAGAAATTATTTACCCACATGTTGGAAAAAGAAGAATTATATTTAATAAAAAAGAATTTAAAAAAGAAGACTTCATAGAAATAATAAAAGAAGTCGACACTACAATGAAAAATGCTATTTATATTAAAAATGATGTAATATTTAATAATTTCCAGGAAGTATGGAAAAATGAAAATAAAGCTAAAAAACGAATTTTATATCGTAGCACAAAACTTTTACATGATCTTAACACAATCGAAGCCAACGAGCTCATCCACAATATACACAAAAAATATAATCATATAGGAATAGAAAAAGTTTATTTAGAGATAATCAAAGAAAACTATATACCCAATCTAAAATTTATAATAAATAAAATTTTAAATAATTGCGCAATATGCATGACAAAGGTTGATAGAAATCCTATAAAACTTCCATATGAGAAGACACCCACACCAACAGGACCAAGACAACATTACCACATTGATATATGGTTCTTAAATAAGAAAAAGAAATACGTCACATGTATAGACAAATTTAGCAAATATGCCGCAGCAGAACCAATAAAACACAAGACTCACATAGATACTATACAAGCATTAACAAAGATATTCTCCTATATGGGAACACCGACTGTCATAACCCTCGACAATGAGAATGCTTTTGTTTCAGAATCTCTTAACAACTATTTAGCAAATAAAGACATACAAATACATTATTGTACAGCCAATCGACACACAGGTAATTCCGATGTTGAAAGACTACATGGAACTCTTAATGAACATTTACGTATTCTTGTATCAATCGAACAAACTGGCGAACAATTTGATCCAACTGATCATACAGTTCAAGCTCTAAATGCATATAATAATATTATCCATCTAACTACTCGAGAAAAACCTTTTGATATCCATTTTGGTGTCATAAATAAAGAAACAATTTTTAAACGAATCGAAAATAATAAAATCAAGACAATTAACAAATTAAATGAAAAACGTAAGGATATAGAAATAAACGAACAATATGTGAAAATAACCGATCCTGATAAAATAAAAAATAAATTGACCCCTAAATATAAAAAAATAAAAGTTATAAATAAAGAAGGAAAAAAGTATACTCTTAAAGAAGGAAACAAATTCAAAAAGAAACCCAACAGAATTTTACATAAAGATCAGTTCCATAAATTAAAGAAATTTACAGAAAATATTCCTGTTCACAGGGATGACACTTCATCAAAAGAAGCAACTTGTGGATCATCAGCTGATCAACCAACTACTTCTAACCCTAATGATAATGATTTTAACAACTCTCAACCAAGCACAAGCAGAACTAGAAATCATTGATTTAAATAAAGGAAATGGCTTTATCATAATACAACTAAAAGAATATCCATTAATTCAAAATTATGAAACAATTTTACATATAATAAATTTGACCGAGTATGAAAAAAATATAGAAATAATGGAAAGAAATGTTCAAAGAATGCCTGAAGAAAATGAGAGCATTATTAGAAAAATGTTAAAAATTCGAAACGAATTTGAAGTACTTTTACCCCATCCAAAACAAAACAGACAGAAAAGAGGATTACTTAATATTTTTGGAACAGGTATGAAATTTTTATACGGTACAATGGATGACAATGACCGTCAAGATATTGAAGAACATTTAAAGGTAATAGAAACAAATAGCCATAATGAAATTACAAATTTAAATAATCAAATATTAATTAATGATAAATTTAACAAACAAATAAAAATATTAACTGAAACTTTAAATAACGAAACTAATAACATAATAAAGAGAATCAACACATTTATAGGAACGTATGACTATGAAAAAGATATAGCTAAAATACAATATGAAATCAAATTAAGAGAAAACCTTGACTACTTACATGAAGATATAGAAAAAATAAAAGAAATAATTATGACAGCAAGATTAGGAATACTTAGTAGAGACATTTTAACTTTAGAAGAAATAAATAAATACGGCATTAACATAAACAATTTAGAAGAATTAAATCTCAGTTTAGCTGTATACAAAACCAATATAATATTCATTATCAAGGTACCAAAATTTACAAATGAATTATATAAACAAATATACGTTCAACCTATTCCAAATAAAGAAGATAATTTACAATTAAAAATAAATAAAAATTTATATTTAACCAATAATCAAACTATTTATGAAAACACAAAATACATAAAAAATTTAACTAAAATAAATGACAATTGTATTGAAAATATACTTAAACAATCAATGAACTGTAAACTTATTAAAAATTTGAATGAAGAAATACTAGAAATAGGAAATAATAATCTTGTACTAATAAATGTAAAACTACAAGAAATAAATCAAGATTGTAATAATCAAAAAATTATAATAAAAGGAAATTATCTCATAAAATTTGAAAATTGTAGAATTAAAATAAATAATAAAATATATGAAAGAAAAAATTATAAACATGAACCAGTGATTCCCAATACAATTCTAAATATTAATTATACTAAATTTGAAGATCTAACTTTCCAAGAATTACATTATCAAAACATAAATAACTTAAAACAAATTGAAGAACTTAAATACAATCATAAAAAGTCAAGTATTACTATGTACTTTATCATAATAATTATTATAATCATTTTAACACTTTATATCTATTTAAAAATAAAAAATAAAAATAGGAAGATAATAAATAATGTAAATCTTCCAACGGTTACTTTTCAACCATTAGAAGACTCAAAAGAGGGAGGGGTTATATCCAAGCCAACTTGTGCGCCCCCACAAACACTTGACTTTAAATTCAATTCTCAATCAATATAAACAAATCGATATAAACACATCAGTAAGATAATACGATCATAAGAATTGTAAATCAGCACTTTTTGCCATCTGCAACTTGTGTGAAAATATACAACAAAGAGAATCATTGCATCATCCGCAGCCAAACTAAGATTTGCTGCGTTAACATTTTAATAGTATAAAAAGGGATCGCTTGGTCTCATTAAGATTCATTATCATTACTTAATTTGAGTTAATCAGAGTTTGTTATACATTCTTCGTATAGCTGAAGATTTCCCCCGACCCACGGTAAGGGATCTGAAGCTTTAATAAAAATTAAATATCTTAAAGTAAAAAAACGGTATTTTATTTTTGCCCTGTTCAGTAGAACAGGAAGAAAGATTTTTTTTGATAAAAATCGAAACTTAAATTAAAATTTATTCATATACAAAATATTAATGCTAAATGAAATGTTCATTATAATTACTTACCTAATTGAGACTAATATCATAGCAAATATTAGATATTTCCCTAGTAAAGGCACAACTAGAGATGTTGGTGGAATAATTTCGACAACCAGTAAAAAGAACACATGGAGACTGATAAGAATGGATATTGAGAGTGTCACCTGAAATTAAATTATATTTTTTTTACATATAAATCTAATTGAATTATTGCTTTTTATTAATTAGATTTTTTAAAAGTAAAATATACGCATTTATTTATTAGACCGAGAGCTGACAGCAAATTTTTGGTTTTGGTGATATAACCAAAATTCACAAACATGTATGTAGAGGTAGAAGGGTACTGAGTTCGAAATCAATCGTCTGGCAGGATTATTTTGTCGCCGGGCGAAGAGAAGGGGCGGTGAAAACAGCGATTTTCCAGATTTTTGTTTAGAGGGTAGAACCACTTTTTAACATAAACTAAAGCTAACTACGATTTGATTAAGAATTGTGGGACGTTTAAAGTGTCGCCAGACCCAGCCAGACGCCCCCGAAGAGGGGCAAAAAGTCAGTCTCCTCATTACAACTAAGGGGGTCACAGACGTTTAAAGTGTCGCCACATCTAGCCAGACGCCCCCCAAAAGGGGCAAAAAGTCAGATTTTGGTTTGGAAGGTATAACCAAATACAAAATATGTCAACAAATCAAGAAGAATCTCCTCTTTACAAATATCGGGGTCCCAGACGCTTAAAGTGTCGCCACACCCACTCAGACGACCCCTAAAAGAGTATGAAAAAAAACTTCATTTTAAATTAAAAAAAAAAAATAATCAATTTTGTTTGAAAACAAATCAACTAAACAAAAAAAAAAATACAGTTAGACTTTAGCGATTACTCAGCATTTCGATTGAGTGCGGGAACCCAATTAACTCAGAAAGTTCTCGTTACAATTTGGTGAATGTAGAAACCGTATATCCGAATTTCGGAATTTATGGTTACATTTTATTTGATTCCGAGGCACAACAGTTTGAATTATATGTATGTATCTGCATATAGTATACCTTATGTATGTATGAACTGAACAACATGGGTGGTTCTTTTAGAGATAGATACTTTTATATACAAAATAACCATTCTTGACTTATATTTTTAAAAGTTAATTTCTTTCAAATGTTGACCATCTGCAATCCATTCTTTTACAATTTTTGAGTAGTAAAGAATCTTGAACCTCTTTGGGTTGTTCTTCAGCCCAAATAATAGCACGCAGACCAAAGAAGTGGACTCCACGGGTGAGCAGAGTTTAAGTCGAAGAGTCATCGAAAGTTGGAACGTTACAGAATATGGTCAACATTCGAGAGAAATTCACTTTTAAAAATATATGTCAAGAATGGTTCTTTTGTATATAAAAGTACTTATCTCTAAAAGAACCAACATTAACCAAATTGTAGCGAGCACTTCCTCAGTTAATCGGGTTTTCCCACTCAATCGAAATGATGAATAATTGCTATAGTCTAACTGTATTATTTTTCTGTTTAGTTGATTTGTTTTCAAACAAAATTTATTAATTTTTTTTTTTTTTTTTTTTAATGAAGTTGTTTTGATACTCTTTAGGGGTCGTCTGGCTGAGTGTGGCAACACTTAAAACGGCTGGGACCCCGATATTTGTAATTAGGAGATTTTTCTTGATTTTTTGACATATTTTTTATTTGGTTATACATGCCTTCCAAACCAAAATATGACTTTTTGCCTCTCTTGGGGGGCGTCTGGCTGGGTTTGGTGACACTTTAAACGTCTGGGACCCCCTTAGTTGTAATGAGATTTTTCCTGATTTATTGACATACTTTTTTTTGGTTATAACTTCCAAACCAAAATCTGACTTTTTGCACCTCTCCGAGGTCGTCTGGCTGGATCTGGTGACACTTTTAACGTCTGGGACCCCCAAATCTTTAATCAAAGCTTAGTTAGCTTTAGTTTAAGTATGTTAAAAAGTGGTTATACCCTCTAAACAAAAATCTGGAAAATCGCTGTTTTCACCGCCCCTCTTTCCTTCGCCCGGCGACAAAATAATTCTGCCAGACAATTGAACTCGAACTCAGTACCCTTCTACCTCTACATACATGTTTTGTGAATTTTGGTTACATCTCCAAACCAAAAATTTTCTGTCAGCTCTTGTTATGCATAGCTAAAATAATTTGGAAATAGTTGGAACATGTTTTTTCTCCAAAAATGAATTTTTCCCATTTATCCCAGTACTAATTTTTTTAACTTCCCATTAGAAGTTAATGTATTTTTGTCAAATCGGAAATTTTGAAATTTCTACACGTTTCGAAGTTTCTGGAATCCGAATTCATTGTTCTTAGAGAGATGCCTTCGTAGTGTAGGAATAGAGATCTTGACTTCTAATACATTTTGTTTTTCATATAATAAGGGCTATAACGCGGTGAAAGGGTTTTCAAAAAAATTCAATTAGCGGTTTTCTGATTACAGTAATTAAAAACAAAAAGGTAACATAGCTTATTCGTTGAATATCTCAAGAACAAATCATCCTATCAACTTCGGTTTGTTTCATTCTATATCTACATAATGACGTATTGAAGAATTGTAAGACTACAAATTCAGCCGAAAGTTTTTTTTTTTTAAACTAACTTCGGGTTAATTTTATTCTATATACAATGCCATATTTGATAATTGGGAAAGTTTGTAAACAAATTCAATTCAGTTAAAAAAAAAAAACTACAAGAAAATGAAAATGAAAATGACAAGAAAATGTTTTTCGGCTTGAATATCTCTATAAAAAAAAACCAATGATATTGACTTCAGGATAATTGTATTCCATACACAATACTGCAATTTATAAACTATAGACTTTGTAAACAAATTCAATTGACAGTTTTCTTCTAAGCTAGTAAAACAGGTGCGTCAAGATGGCGCCGCCATAGACGAAATTCAAAAATTTAATGATGCAATAATTAGGACCTAATTAGGTGCTAATTTAGTGCTGCAATTTTAGCTGAGCACTTAATTCCCTTCCCCCTCAAGATAGCGCTGCCACAGAAGGAATTCAAGAATATAATGATGCAGTAATAAGGACCTAATTAGGTGCTAATTAAGTGCCGCAATATTTATTAAAGTGCTCTTTGATTTGACCTTGATATGCACCTTAACAGTTTACCCGAAAATCTTAAAACGCCCAAAAATTAATGCACAGTGAAAAGAATTGTATCAAATTAAAGGGCTTGCCAAGTCCTTTTCAAAAATGTACAAGTTAACCTCTTACCCTTACTCTTTCGTGTCCAAATTGGCTTGTGGAACCTTGGTGGATCTTGTGGAACTTGTGGCAGAAGAAATTCAAAATTTTAATGATGCAATAATTAGGACCTAATTAGGTGATAATTAAGTGCCGCAATATTGAATTAAGTGCTCTTCGATTTGACCTTGAAATCGATTGCAACTGTTGCATTCAATTTCAAGGTCAAATCGAAGAGCACTTAATTCAATATTGAGACACTTAATTAGCACCTATAATTAGGTCCTAATTCCTGAATCATTAGATTCTTAATTTCCTTCTGTGACAGCGCTATCTTGACGTCAAGTTAGCACCGCTACAGATTTGAAGGGGAAGGGAATTAAGTGCTCAGCTAAAATTGCAGCATTTAATTAGCACCTAATTAGGTCCTAATTATTGCATCATTAAATTTTTGAATTTCCTCTGTGGCGGCGCCATCTTGCACCTCAGTAAAAGTATAAGAGAAACTGGTGAAAATTCTTGAAAAATATTTTTCGTATCGCATATATTTAGAGCAAACTGCCCAATTTTGGTCTTCCCTTGATTGAACAACTGAAAACGTTTTCGAAGATTTTTAATTTGTAATTTTCTTATTAAAAATAACATCGGGTATCGAGTTTCCAAGGGCACCAATGGGAAGATATCAGTGTGGTTCATGGTTAGGTTAGGTTAGGAGGGGCGGGGGCGGGCCCAGCCCATAGGCTGCTGCATACACGGGGGCCTAATGGTCCATTGTGATTCCCATAAACAGACATGCTAACTAAACTAATTATTGACACAGATTGGTTATTTGCAGACCAGCATGTGCTTTATATATATGTTGTCATGTTTACCATTGAGACCCGTGCTAGATCGTCCAGTTCTCCAACAAACCTGTGTCAAAGTAGCGGAGGCGGTTTGTTTGGAGGTTTGGACAAGAGCATGTGTTTAATGATTTCTATTTCTTCGACATCCTTACAGCTCCTACAGAAGTCGGGTGCGGATACACCTAATCTATTGACCGAATAACACCTTCTTCTTTTTACTCAGCAATAATAATACTGAGTTTCTTAGTCATGACATGGTCCCGCTGATTTGTAGGGTTTGAATATAATCTTCTGCTCTGTGTTAACCTGATCCAATTCTGGTTGACATGTCATTTTTAGTTAACACAGTAGAATGCATAAACATATCAATGGCAATTTTCTCGAATTAAAATTCTCAAAGTAGTTTCAGAAATCTTTATTTCTAATAGAATGAGTTTAACTATACAGGGTGTCCCGAAACTCAACTTCAAGCGGTTACCGGGTGATAGGGCAGGTTGTGCCCGTTCTTTGAAAAGTATGAAAAAATAATCCATCTCGCTTGGTTTGGTAGTTATAGCAATATTAAGATAAATAATGATAATCGGTTTTACCGAGGTGTATGTAAGATAAACAGAGGCACTTGAATAAGACACTGTTTGCAGTAAATTAGAGTGAGAGGGATCAACATTACACACGGTATGGCAACTTCTCGTAATTATGCGCCTTTGTGTTACCCTGGACTCGATTTATGTTGCGGAAATTATGTTAGTTATTATCTGGTAATTCGTACTAATAGCCTTTCTTGAATAGCGTATTTGTACATGGCTCAAGAATATGAGAACATCAATACTAGCCCATTGAAAGAGTTACATTAGCCTAGCATTTTGTTCAGGACTAAATGTTTTTTATTTATGGGAGCGATAAGTGTTAGTGTAAAAAGAAATTTTCGGGGCTAAAAGCTTCTCCCTCTTTTGGGCGCCATTTTGGAAAATAGGGTGTTAAAAGTTTTTCGCTATATCTTGAGAACCATGCGTCTTACAAAAAAAATTTCGCACATTTTTGTATAAAATTGAATTCTGTACAATAAATGTTAAGGCACTTTTTATAGTTAAATTGAAAACAAAAAAGGTTAAAACTAAAAACAGACGAAAGTTTTAAGAAAATTATCATTAAAGGGATATAAAATGCCAGGTTGCTATGTAACTTTCAATGGACTAATATGGATGTTTTCATATTCTTGAGCCATGAACGAACTACCAGGTAATAACTAACATAATTTTCACAACACTAATCGAGTTCAGGGTAACACAAAGGCGCACAATTACGAGAAGTTGCTAGAAGTTAGCCCACAGAACGTAGATCGTAGCGTACCTACCATGTGTAATGTTGTCTCACTCTAATTTACTGCAAGTGCCTCTGTTTATCTTACATACACCACGGTAAAACCGATTTTTGAGCACAAAAAGGCATTATTTACGTAAAAGTGATATAAAGTGAACTGATGTCCTTTTGCAAATAAAAAAGGCATTCGAATTTTTTTACGAGTAAATAAGTAGCAAGTGTTGTACCATTTTGAAATCTAGATGAAACGGGCCATTTTTTAAATAACTTGCCGAGGGTAGTGTGGTACATTTTTTTGAAAATATGAAGTGTCAAAGTTAGCTTACAAAATTTTTTTGAACAATGACTCAGTCAAACTTAATTTTTCTTACGAAACTGACAATCTTTATTCTTGGATTTGTGATTGCGATTAATAGCATGGTTATTAAGGATTACGTAAAAAAAGAAAACACAGCAAAATTTTAAAATTTGTGACCACTGTATCTAAAAATGTGAGGTAGGGTATCGATTTTCATTATTTATCTTAATATTGCTATAACTACCAAACCAAGCGAGATGGATTATTTTTTCTTACTTTTCAAAGAACGGGCACAACCTGCCCTATCACCCGGTGCCCGCTTGACGTTGAGTTTCGGGACACCCTGTACAGCTGGTCTAGCCTAAGTCTTACATTTTTCTTAAATTCTAAAAAAAGATAAACAAACACCTTGGTTTTTCATTACCAAACCATGAAATACCATAATCCTAACGCAAAATTAAGCATGCCAAAATGATGAAAAAGATTATCCTCATTTTGGCGAATAAAAAATCATCGTAGACAATCCGTAATTTAAACCCAACTTAAATCAACAGCTTTTAAGTAAACAAACCTGAGCTTATGTACCTATCAGGTGTCAGATTATAGAGGTAAATAATCCAATTTATGTTCCTAAAGTATATATGTATGCCATGGGCAACGGTAAATGCCTCCCAATCCACAAAAGAGCACCCTCAAACACTTTATATTCTTAATCGCTTCACTGTCTTTTCAAAATATTATCCCAACAAACAAAAGGTTTTCCCCAAAGTGTACTTACACAGTTTCTTTCATACAAAATATACATACTTACACCACAAGACAAACCTCCCTTATTGCAAAAGTTTTCCTCTTTAAAATAATCCTGCCTATATAGGTAGCGTCAGATTTCTCTTCTCTTCTCTATACCACATGATAGAGCTTCTCAAACCCAAATGAAAGGAAATAAAAAAAGGGATTCTCTCGTTCACAACATTGTGAGCAGAATTGGCATATTAAAAATGCACCCAATTTCAATTAAACACCGCTTAATCCAGACATCCGGTACATAATTTACAATTTCCCTTTCCTCTCTGATGGTCACAGAACACTTTTGTGAGCACAAATAGGATCAGGATAGTGTCCTGGGAAATTCGCCCATCCGCAAGGTAATAAAAAGATAAAAAGACACCCCCCCCATAGTGTATCGTTTGTCGGTTGGCTATTGCTTCTTTTTCATGTGAATTTTTTTTATATTTTTTTTGTCTCCCTAAGCAATAGGCCATGTGACACAATGACATTAATCCCTTTCATTTGTGGTTTTGACAGGTCTTCAGATAAAAGAAAAAAAAAATAAACTAAGCGCAAGCGAGTATAGGTAAAGATGGTTTAAATGATATTATACAAAAAAAAGTGTCACTTACCTTCTCTCCACTATCTGATGGCAAATAAAATGTTAACACCGTCAGGAATGATATACCCATGCAAGGAATAATTATGTTCACAGTGTAGAAGAGAGTCTTCCTCCGCATCGTTATGTTGAATGTTATATCCAAATAAGGCTCATCACAGCATGTGTAGAATTTCTCGTTCCTTTATATACAAAGGTATGTATGTTTGTATGTTTAGCGGGGGCATCCACAAAACCAACAACAGCAACAGGATCCGAATGCAGACAACCGAAAAAGACACCAACAAATAATGTTGAATAAAATGAGTGAACACGATTATATACGAGTTAAAATAAATGCACATACATTTAACATTTACCTACTGTACTGTTGTCCCTACTTTATTGATATACCTATACATAAATATATACAAAGGGAATTGTTAAAGGACAATTTAAACTAACCATGGTTGCCACTTGCATGGAATTCCACTCATACTTTTTTTACTTTATAAAAAAGCATTTCTGTAGGTACTCCCATTCGATTAAGATAAATTAAAATTCATGGCTCTACAATGCCTGTGTGTGAAAAGACTTCAAAATTCGGTTTGATCTGTGATTTAAAATTGGGTTCGAAGATCGAACACAATATTTTCTGACACAAGTATCTCTTAAGCATGGTTTAATTTTCCAGTTTTGCATTTTTGTTTGTATTTTATTCCTCCATAAGTACTGTCACGCCTGAGGTCTGGGTTCGATTCCCAGCCTCTGCCACCTAACAAAAATATTTTTCACGGCTATTGCCTCTTGCGAGGAAGCGACAAATTCTCCAAGAGTATCTCCTGTCATAGAAAAGTGTCACTCACCTTAGCCGTTCGGATTCGGTAATAAAATGTAGGTCCCCTCCATTCCTGCAAGACGCGCACACAGGAATGGTTGAAAGCGGTAAGCCACTTGGTCCTAGTACTTCATGAGCTGTTGTGCCATCATTCAACAAATTTATTTATTTATTTAGAGTGCTAAGTTTAAAAAAAACTTCAGTTAAAAAAAAATGTATTATGGCAAACAAAAAAAATTAGGGCTGGCAACAAGACGAGACCAGGCGAGACTTTTGTTAGTCTCGTCTCGGTCGCGGTCTTGGTCTCGCCTAACCAAGTCTCGTCTCGATCTCGCCTTTTTCTCGTGAAAATTTTAATGTGCCAGTCTCGTCTCGGTCTTGGTCTCATCCTTAGCCTTGTTTTGTTTCGTGTTTTTTTGTGGTAAAGAGATGTAAGATAAGATGTCTGTTTAGAAAAGATAGAGTACGATATCTCGGCAGTTTGTTGGTAAGAAAAAAGCGGGGTGTGGAGTGTTGTGTGAAGCACGAAGAAAATGTATAAAACAGGCTCGTGAGTTTTAAATGGCGGAGACCAACATGGAGAAATTAATATTAAACTCGTATCTTCAATATCTTCGATTTTTACTTTATTGGCACATTAAATGTCACCCAAAATGAGCGATTTTTATTCCAACGACATGCGTATTTTTCTCTGGATTTTCGCAGTGCACCTGAGTATAAAACTATGTACATATTTGGTTCGATATTTTAACGCGCATAGAATATTTTATATTTCGCAAAAAAAAATTTGTAAATATTATAAAAATTGAACATGAGTACCTACTAAAAAATAAAAAAATATTTCTTCTAGCGAAAACCGAAACCAAACCACCGATACCAGCGAGACTCTCCGTGAATTTCGGTACCAAAAATACGGTCTCGTCTCGGGTGCTTTCGAAGTAGTCTCTGTCTCGTTACCAGCCCTAAAAAAATGAACACGGTCCGAGGGATAAGGTGTTTTTACAATTAATTACCTAATCAACTGAATCGGAGTGTAAGACTTGTTTTTTTCTATTTGGTGTGGCTTTTTGGCTGTGAGATTTTAGAACCTCATTATACAGGATATTCGTAACCTCGTCGTCGAATATGTGGCCATTCCAGAGAAGGTGGTCTGTGGTGCTATCGTCAGCGAAACGATTCAATGGATTAGAAGTTTCAGATAAAAGCTCATTGATGAAAATAAGACAGTCGGAGACAAGCAAACCCTTGGGGCTTGGGACACACCAGCATTTATTTTGTGAATGTTAGAATTAAAACAATCCAATACAACTTGTATTAAACAATCCGAAAGACAATTTCTAATCCAGCGAAGAAGAAATTTATCGATACCAAAGGCACGCATTTTTCATATGAGATCTTGATGCCAAATCATTAGGTTTCGGGTATCCTTATTGTGAATTTCTGGGATTTTTACTGCGATTTTGTTGACTTAAGCTGCCCAAAGCGGTTACATAGTCAACAGATTCGTAGTTTTCCACCTTCAGTTTTTAGCATTTTAAAAATGTTTGAGGGAATTTCATCATAGCGTGTAAGTATTCTGTGCAAAAACTAAGGAATCTGACCAACTTTGAATAAAAAGTTCATAGTTTAAAGCTTCACATGCTATTTTTTAATGTTCAACTGTATTTTCAATTTTTAATCATCACAAGAAAATCCATTAAAAGATTACTGACACTATAGCGCGTAGAAGGAAAAATTAACCGTAATTCAGCAGAAAACTATGAAAGTGGTAACCTCAGAACCAATTTGGCTTGAAACGAAACGAGACGATAATGGTTCAACGGTTATAAGGTTGGTAAAGAGGAAATTTTCCATGTTTTCATTAAAACGGAAATCATTACATAAAACATAATAAATGTGATTCAACATTGAAGGTACAAAACAGCAACTACAGCATAATATCAAAAGAACAAACACAAGCACTGCCATTGGTATATTATTGTTTGTTTATATGGGAAAATCAAGAATGTTGAACTCTTTCTTGAGGTTCGTTATTTTATATACACACATGTCATGAAATGAGTTGTTGTAAATTGTAATTCTGTATGTGAATAATATATTTCTGTTTGGTCTTAATTTTTTCATGATATGATGTCTCTCTGGTAACATTACTACTTTATTTTTATTTGCAGAAATATATATGTATGTCCCGTTGTCAGCGAACTAAGGTCCTGGTTCTCTAGGTTGGGGTGTAACTTCCCTACAGGTAAAATTATCTTGTTTCAATAATGTCCGATGAACATTTCGAGAGGCTAAAATTTTACTCGGAACACTTTTTCGTTGTAGTCGGAAAGGTAAGGCTACGGATAATCCAAGCACTTCAAAAACAGAGAAATGTTTTGAAGAAGTCCAGCGTCGGAGATTGCTAGGTCTTATTCTGATCGAGTCGCCAATATGTATACGAGAGCTGCAGAAGCAGCTTATGCGTACAAAGCGGCGCTGTTAAGAAGGACTACAGCTGCTTGCGAATTCTACGATCAGAACAGAATAATAGAAAACCTGCTTTTTAGAAGGATATAGAAGATGTACAAGCACGCCATCATGGAAATCAAGGAATGTCATAGCAAGAGTTAGGTGTTAGGCCCGAAAATTTTGCCAAAAGATAAAATGAACCTCGCAAGGATACAGGATCGTCAGATCAAGGAAACGTCAAAGGGATTAGAATTAAAGTCGATGCTGAATTGCTGAGGAGTGAGGATATAATATACTATACCGGGGCGATGACATGTACACAAGCAATTCCATTTATACCAACCTTTATACGAAAAAAAGTTTGGTACTTTCTGAACAAGAAGAACATTAGACACAACAGTATTCTTATCATCGCCTAAGAAATTTTCTGCCCTACTATATGCACAGCTGAAGCCGTTCGTCAACAGTCCATATAAGTTTTGTATTTAAGCCAGAAATCTACCATCGATCAAATATTCAAAATATAGGAATTTCCAGTTATTGGCCCCTACCTTTTCAGTGATTTTTAGGTCCCATATGACAGCCTATGCACAATGATATTTATCAAAGTCAGCAAAGATCTCTCATCGGTTTATTCCTTTCAAAAAAATATTTTTCTTTTTTGGGCGATGTGACTTTTTTTAACAATATACAAACTCTCTCACCAACACTAAAGGTCTAGGCGCAAAATTTTAAAAAGCCTAATGTTAGGGTATGATACTACTTAACAATTTTCTTACTTTAAAACTCTTTACTAAAATATTGTGATTTTTAAACATTTTCTAACTAGTATCATACTAAACCAATTTTTCTAGCTAAACACGCCTAAAACAGTGAAAGTTCAACCCATTTTTGCAATTGTAGCTGCCAAAGTGACACTTGGATTTAGTATGATACTAAAAAGATAACTTTAGTAAAATGTTAAAAAGATAATTTGATCCTAATTCCTAACTTGTTTAAAATTTGGAAACGCCTGTTTTTAGCCTAGCATCATACTAAAAATGCTTTGACATCATACTAAATCGTCTAAAATTTTCAAAGATTCTTATAAGGATATGAGACCAAACACCGGCATCTTAGATAGAACGTTTCCAGATGCAGCTAAAGCTTTAGAGGTTTTCTACCTAAAAACTCCGAAATCAAGTCGAACAATGATGCCAGCGCATCAGATTTTGTTTTTAGATGTTTTTCATTTCGAAATTTATTGGTTTGCAATTTAGTTATCTCGCATTTTATTATTTGATAATTTTTGTTTGGAAGTATTATTGTTTCGCAAAATCATCATTTCGCATCGCAATTTTTATCTCGCATTTCATTATTGTTCAATAAATTAATTTTCTAATTATTATATCGCATTCCGTTATTTGGCATCATACAACTTCGCTTATTTTTTATCGCAGTTGGTATTTTGCTAATTATTACTTCGCATTCCATTATTTTGCATAGTTTTTAATTTTTAAATTGTTTTGCCCTTCGATATTTTAGGTACAATGAGTGAATTTCATGCGATATTATCATCATATTATAAAACGGCAAACACGAATTTTGTGGTACAATTTACGCGGTCTAGAAAAGCCGAAGGGATATAAATTATATACCGTTGGAAAGGTTTTGTTCCACAGAAAAATTTTTTTGTTATAACTTTTTTGCTTTCAATTTTACGATAAAAAGTGTGTTAACATAAATTGTAGAAAATTTAATTCTCTACACAAATATGGTAAAGTTTTGTTTATGCGATGTATAGTCCTCAAGATATCGCGAAGACCTTTTTACGCCCCCTTTTCCAAAATGGCGGCTAAATTGGGGGAGTTCAACCCCGAAAACTCGTTTTTACACTCACACTGATACCTACTGCAGGTCCATCAAAAAATATTTTGTCCTTTACAAAATGCAAGGTTCGGCCAAAATTTTGTAACATTTCAATGGACTGAAAAGTAGGAGCGAGATATAGAATACAAAGTCATAGTGGAGTAGGCAGCTTGCACCGTCGCGTCGCATTGGTATAAAAATCGTCGTGCACCTATACAAAAAAAATACATATGGGTATTGTAGGTTCGATCGTGGTCTTTTTATAGGTTTTGATAGGCGTAAATTCACGAAAAATTTGTAAATGCATACAAGGTAGGTAGTTTTTAGGTTTTTAACTTCAGTCAAAGTTTCTGTCAATTATAGAAGAAAATTCAATTGGCACCCGAATTTCGAGGGCTGGACCTACTAGTATCTTAGAATACAACAAATTGCAACCTAATAATATGCGATACATAAAACAGCAGGGAAAGAATTTTTGAAAAATTATCATGATTAAAAAAAAAAAAAAACTTTTCGAGTCGGTAAAAATTCATTTTGATAATTGCCAAATAAAATTTGCGAAATGGTTTTCATCCAAATAGCCGGCACCAAAGGAAATCTCATGTCAATCGCAATTTCTTTAGGCCATGTCTGACCGTTTTCGGCCAGTCGGTTTTTTGCAAAAAAATACTGATCAAATTTTATGATTGGAGCTAGTAGGTGTGTTGTTTTTGAGTATGAAAACAAAATGACGTGGGTGATGCATCGGCCGCCATTTTGAAAAATGCGTTGTAAACAATATCTTTAGAATGGTTTATGGTACACAAAATTTGTAAGCAACTTTCCTATAGGAAATTGAA
Organism: Epistrophella euchroma; assembly: GCA_947049315.1. Classification (NCBI taxonomy): domain Eukaryota; kingdom Metazoa; phylum Arthropoda; class Insecta; order Diptera; family Syrphidae; genus Epistrophella; species Epistrophella euchroma. Next base: position 58,644,166 of record OX346246.1, on the reverse strand, counting down.
TTATCTTTCTTTTTTACACAAGAAAAAAACTGTTTACCACAAGCGATTAAAGACACCAAGCGTTTAAGTTGTTTGTGGATTTATAATTGCAGCGTTAAGGCGCCTTAATGTATGCTTTTTTAGTTTTCCCCAATATCTTCTAAATGGTTGATATTATGAAAAAAAAAAAAATCTAGGACAAAGCATTAAAGCATGCTTAACTCTCAAAGTATAATTCTTAAAAAAAAAATGTTCTATGAAAAAAGAAAGATAATTGAATTTCCTATGGAAATTTCTATGGAAAAAGTGCTTACAGATTTTGTGTGCTATGATCTGTTTTTGAGATATAAGGTAAAACGCGTTTTTCAAAATGGCGACTGACCCGCAACACTTACAGCCGCTCCATTTTTTCAGTATACTTAGAAACGAACCACCTACCAATTCCAATTATAAAATTTGATCAGTATTTTTTCGCATTACGGAAAATCTTTTTTGCCTCTGGCGACTGGCCTTTTTACTTATGTATAAAAAGTTTTGCTCAAGTTACTTTATCGCTTACAGTTTCATAGTGCCTGGATTTTTTTAGATTATTGTGTTCATCACTTTTTTGTACATACATGTACTGTACATATGGTAAGTCACCACAATTTTCCAATAATTAAGCGCACCGTTTGGGAGGTTTCATTGGCGTATGAAACATGCACGTGCAAACGTGAATGCACCTGTGCACAGTAATAATTGAGAAACCTGTAATATTTTACTGGCAAATTAATGGTTCATAGTCAGTCACACCCACACAATGTCTGATGAGCCGTTTATGCACGAATGCACTTATCTGTGCATTTTGTGGGTTTACATGGCGTATACGTAACATATATTTTCCCATAGTGGCATAACTCATTCCCATAAGCATCACCGAATGCAGCAAAATTATTTTTCCATGTCGTATTTTTTTTTTTTTTTAATTCTCTGGTAAGCAAATAAAATTTAAAGAATCTCTTTCAACCAGAATGTGTAATTACTCAGAGGTCTTGAGTGTGTCGGAAAGTGTTAACTTTTAATTGCGCTGGTATATGTTGGATTTTGTATGAATACGTGTGGTGCATACCATATAGATACTATTAAAAGTAAAACCGAACAGACATTTTTAAAAATTAAATTTAGGTTTTTAATTTAATGCCAAATGAATCATAAAAAGATAAAGTTTTTTTTCTTTTTTTTCTTTGGCAAAAATGGTTTAAAAAGTTCTGAGAAAAGTTTAAATGTTGGCTTTGATTGAAGAAGAGGGTTTGGTATAGATATTTGATGAGGAGCTGCATATTTTTTTTTATCCAGTTAATGCAATATTTGAGATGAGATTTGCGTCCAAGTTTCAAGGAATTAAAGGCAAAGTTTTATATAAAATTGTTGGAATTGAAAGTGTGTTTTATAGATGCATTGCACATAGATTTTTATATACAGATGAAGTCTGTTGGGTATTAAAAAGAAATGCGGATGATTAGTGGTGGATTTAACTTTTATAAGAATTTTTAAATTGTGACAAAATTTTTGAAAACTTTGGCTTGCCAAACATAAAACCAAAGAATTTTATGGACAGCTGATCAAATATTTACGCTTAAGTGCGTATTGTATATGTAGATAGTTTTTTTTATTGGATAAAACTTAGAAATACTAATGGTTGATTGCTTTATAATAAGGAAGTTAAGTTACTAATCTCTTATTCATTATTATCCTTTTATTCAAGGTATTCCTGTGAGTTTGCAATAAATGAAAGTAAAATAAAGGAAATGCAGCTCGTGTGGATATTGTTGGATGGCAGGAGTATTATAAGGTCAGAGATGTAAAGACTGGATTGAATTGAAGACTGCAGTAAGTAAAGTTAATTGACTTATTTGAATAAAAATCAAAACTTGGACTTTCAATATTCTGACTTATAAATTAAGCAGGGTAGTCAATTGACTTACAGTTAATTAACTGCATTAATTTTTGACTGGTTCCAGATTTTAAGTCAACTAAAAGTCAATTTTAAATCGTAGTCACTTTTAAAAGTCAGTAAGTTATTTAAATGCAGTCTTTTAAATTAAGCTAATTGACTGTAATTTTAAAGCTAAAGTCCTTTTAAGAGTACAAAGATTTTTAAAATAATTCTTTTATGTAGGTATAAATCGTTTGACTTAAGTCATCAACTGACTTAAGTTTTTACATCGCTAGTGTAGGGGATCTAGAATTTTCTGCTGAATCCAAATATGGCTAAGATGGATACTTTTTCATGGCATATTCTTATTAATGAATCCCTGGAATTCATCCCATGTTGACATTTTTATAAAACCGATTTATACCTATTTCTTTTGTTCAGAGATATTTCAATTTTTTCCATAAGATAGAACATTTTCTAATGTTTCCCACTTTTTAGTATCTCTCTTTTGGGAGACTAATAACAAAGACTTCATGCTAAAAAAATTTAAAACTTCGTGTTGATAATTCTTTGGAATTACTATAGGAAAGGCAAAACGTTATTTTTACATTCTATGCCCTAGTACCTTGCATAGAATGTAAAAAAAAAAAAACTATCTGGAAAATTTGGATACAAAAACTAACATAACGATGATAAAGAAGACGAAAAAGTGGGTCCTGCAGCTCTGTCTGTCTGTCTATCTGTACCTCAACCAATAGCCTAAACAACTGAATCGATTTTCTTGAAATTTAGAATTTAAGTTTTTTTTTTTTAGTTTAAAACCATTTTGAGAAAGGTTTTTTATCTTGAAAACGGCTCCAACGACTTTGATATACTAAGGTATGGTTTGCATGTCGGTAAAATAAAAGATACCAAAAACTTGTATTAGGGGTACTTGCCAAAAAAACTTTTTTTCTTATTTTTCGTATTTCATATTTTCCAAAAATTCAGAAGAATTTTGAGATGAAAACCTTTTGAGGAGTTGATTTAAGGTGATATTACATTGTCATATATATATGACCAATGCTAGTCATATAAAATATGGCACAATATTTGTATATATGACAAGTATTAATAGACTATGCCATATATGTATGCCATATAATGTTCACAAGCTTTTTCTGTCAATTTTTGTTTACAAATATGAAACAGTTGCTACGAAAAATAAAATATTTAAAAAATACGATATATTTGACCAATCACGTTTCATTAAATCATATATTTTTTTTTAAATTCAAAATAGTTCATGATTGTCATATATATGGAGTCTTATATATTTTGTCATATAAATATGACTATCACACTTATATGACATTTTTGAGCCATATTTATTTGGCAAACTTGCCATATATATATATGACAATGTAATATCACCTTTAGCAATTAAATGAGTATTAGATATATGAGTGCATAAGAATAAAACTAATTATCAAGCCAGGAAAACATATGAGCGACCTCTTTTCTCATCAACCTTTTGTTGACAACGATAACCGTCAAAATAAAGAAAACAACTTTTTCAAAACTATAGATAAACGATCCGAGTGAGCTGCTAAGTTGATGCACATGAAAAACCCAGAGTCGATTAAAAAAATAGATAGGTGTATTAAAAGGGTATGAATTGTAGATAACAAATATGAAATTATTTTCTTTAAATGTTAACCCTGAGACTGGCTATGACGATTTTAAATTCTTAAAAAACTAACTGCCTTATATTTTTATAAACAAAAAATGGTTATTTCAGCTCTTGCGTTCAGGGTAACTACACCATGGAATAACAATTTTCCGGACTTAAATGAAGCAGTAAGCAATTGCCTTTAGTTTGAGTCCGGAAAATCTTATTCCATGGATATAGTTACCAAGGGCCGATCCTTCGACCCCTTGGGAATTTATCCTTAAGTTAAAATTGTTTTGAGAAACCATCAAAATATCCATCAAATACAATTCCAAATGATATTAAAACATCGAATCAATACAGTTAAATAATTCATCATATCAAAGAAGAAAACCAAAATTTAATAAAAATAGTATATCGACAAAGGCATATGTATAGTATATATCAAACTCACCTCACTGCTGGCACTTCAAGGATATCCCATTCGACGGACATATAAAACTCAGAGAGATCGACTCCGACATCTACAATATTGCTTCCTTGCTGTTCGTCCATGTGCCGCAAATCCACCTATTTTCAATTCCATGTTTGCCATTTTGAGATTCCGATTTCGGGGAATAATTTTGTGTAAAGGTTGTCAGAGTGTGTATAAGTGATTTGATATTTTTTTGCGAATTGAAGTCGTATAGTCGATTGAACGACAAATTGGTCGATAATAATTAAAACAAAACAAAAAACGAGAAAATACATATTAGAATCATTTTATTATAAATTTATTTATTACTTAAAATAATCTAAGATATTAAGATAGGTATATATAAATATATATTTCCTTGTTATAACAAATTTATTTTTAATTTAATTTCATAATAATAATAAAAAATGAAGAATGAAAGCGAGAAAGCATGCATTTTTTATTTAATCATTTTTTTCAAGGTTTATTTTTTTTTGTCAATTTTAAAACTATAAGTAAGAAAAAATTAAATGATAAAATAAAAAAAATAAATAAAATAAAATAAGTTAATATGTAATATAAAAAATAAAAGACTGTATTTCTTATTTTTTTTTTTTTTTAATATTTCTATAGAAATATTTAATTTCAGCTAAATTTGCCTCATAACGTTACAAGTTTCTTTTCTAATTTAAAATTAATTATATATATTTTTTTTTCACTTGTAATAGAACTTGGTTATTTTTCTCATGTTTGATTTCAAACGAAAAAACTTAATAAAATTTGATAAAATGAAAGGATAAAATAAAAACAAAAATAATGTTTTATTTATATGAAAAATTTAGAAATAAAATTATTATTATCTTCATATAGGAATGGAACGAAAAATTGCAAACAAAATTTCAATTTGGGATTAAATTAAAATCAAATTAAGGTTAATGAAGCGGGTATTTACATTTTTGTTTTGCATATCGTTATTTAACACTGGTGTTTCGAATTATTTACTTTGATTTTTAAATTAAATTAAATTTAATGCAGCATACACATTGCAACTTAAACAAAGAAAACAAAATTTAAATCATTCACAATCCCATTCCAAATAAAGAGCATTCACACTAGCATGCACTATACACGTTCAATAAGAGTACACATGACAAATATTATAGAAAATGGATGGAAGAAAAGGAAACAGGATGCAACTACGTTCAAGTATATTTCGCATATGTATATATACATTTATTGTTCAATGATTACACAAGGCAAAGGAACTTGACAGGCACATTCACTGAGGTTCAGAGCCGCAGACACATGCATTTTTTAAGAGAGGAGATAACACTTGTCTACGGAAATTAGATGCATAAATACATATTGCATTCACATTCATATTGCATGGGGGACTTAAAATTAAGATGCATTTTGAGACTTGGAAACACAACTAAAATTAAAATAAATAAAGATAATAAGAGTGTAGTACGGAACTCATGCTATGTATTTTCTTTTTTTTTTTTTTATTCTTTTATTCAGTCAGGTTTGCATTCGATTTAATGTTCTTTTGTTTCAATTGATTTTTTAAAATAACACAAACAACTGAATTTGATGCAAGAAAAATAAGGGAACTGATATTTTAATACTTTAAATCTCATTTTGATAAAATTCAGTGTTGTGACAGTGCATCAAACAAAAAAAAAACAAAAAAAAAACAAAATTTTAATAGAAAAAATTCACAAGGGCGTTTTGATTTTCAATGCAATTTAATTTTTATAATAAAAAAAAAATGTATATCGAAATAAACATACATCAATAACAGACTGGTGGATTTTATTTTTATTTTTTTTTTAAATTAAATTCGAATAATAAATTGAGCTTTTGATTAAATAGATTTTTTTTGTAGTATTTAGATGGAGAAAATGTGTGCAGGAATCAATTTAATCTGATTTTTTTTTAAATTTTTTATATATATAAACTATTTACAGTCACATCATACATTCAAAAAGTCGTAATGCTTTGTGGTTGATTTGTTTGTATATATACAACATTTACACTTTATTTTATCATTATGATTTTTGTATTGATTTATTAAATTGTTGTTTTTTTTTTTTATGTCACCCAAACGTAAATTGGTTATTTTAAAACACTTTTATCATAGAAATTTAAGATATCTAATTCATAGAAACATAAATTATGGTTTTATCAAAAAAGTAAAATATTTATGCTCGTACAGAAATGGAAAGGATGCAAGAGAGGTACGTAAAATGGACGCTAGGGGTAAAATGGCAAACTCCAGGATACATTGTGAGAGAGGAAACAAAAAGAGATAAGATCACGATAAGAGCAGGCAGAAGGGCATGGAATTATGAAGAGAAATTGACAAGTGGAAAAGGAAGCGAAATAGCAAGTGAATGTTTAGAGGAGATGAAAGCGAGAGGGGTGGACGAGAGAGAGGATCGCTATGGAAGCAAGAGAGAAAAGAAATGAGGGGGAGGGAGGGGAGAGAGAGGACAATGCAACTGGGTACCAAGGAGTGGAAAGCAAAGACAGAAGAGAGCAGGAGAAGGAAAGACGGGTACTAATAAAGGAATCCAGATACAACAGGTGGTATAAAGAAGTGATGACAGAGGGGATAAAAGGGAGGGAAGAGGGAGAGGGAGAGAAGAGGGAGAGAAGAGGGTGAGAAGAGGGAGAGTAGAGGGAGAGAAGAGGGAGAGAATAGGGAGAGAAGAGCGAGAGAAGAGAGAGAGAAGAGGGAGAGAAGTGGGAGTGAAGAGGGAGAGAAGAGGGAGAGAAGTTGGAGAGAAGAGGGAAAGAAGAGGGAGAGAAGAGGGAGAGAAGCGGGAGAGAAGCGGTAGAGAAGAGGGAGAGAAGATGAAGAGAAAAGGGATAGAAGAGGGAGAAAAGAGGGCGAAAAGAGGGTGAGAAGAGGGAGAGAAGAGGGTGAGAAGAGGGAGAGTAGGATCAGAGACGGAAACGGTATGCTTGTAACCCTTAGGGGAAACAATACAATATAATACAAAAAATACAGTTGACGTTGTATGAAAAAATTTAAATAATAAAGATTAATTTTACAGCCTTATATGCTAGAGTAAAAAAACACACAACTCTTGCATTCACAGCCTGATGCTGATTTATTCAGGAAAGAACTTTATGAATGTTTAAAAAAATAACTAAAATCCAGTTATTCAATATAAGATCAACCTACCTCGTTAATTTAGTTAAGAAAATGTAGATCCCGAGTTAAGTCAACAAATTTGGTGGTTTAACTCTGGATTGATTGAATAGTTATGTCTGTCAAAATTTATCAACTCAACATCGAGTTACGATACCACACTATAGAAAACACAATTTACTTACTGCATGGTGCCTATTTCATCGATTTTCATAGAGTGCGTACTTCTATTTGGATATAGATTTTTGACAACTAAAAATTAAAAATCATCCTATATTGAAGAAATGATTCTGAGTTAACTGAAGTTTAATTTATATTTGCAGTATTAATCAACTCTTAGTTTCAGATGTAAAGTATGGCTGGCAATATCGCCATGTAATTACATTACACTACACAGAGTTTACCCCAGCACTGAAAAACTGACCCTAAGATGATTAAAAATATTATGTTTTCTTTGTTCATCATAAGTGACCATTAGTTAAGCTTAATGGCAGCCTAATGTTGAATTCAGAATAAGGGAAGCATCAATATTCAGAACAGTCTATTAAATTCATCAATTCAACCGTTTTGTAAAAACCTATAAATTATACATCAGACAAAGTTCGAGTTCGGAATAGTAAAACTTCGGCAACATTGCCACATTCAAGTCGCATTTCTGCAGGCAAATGAGGTCCATTTCAAATTGTGTTCAATGGCTTAAAAGCGCTGATATTTGCTCTCAGCATTAAAATCAAATTTTGCCTAAAAAGTACATAATTACTACCATTTCTTTGCAATTGTTTTTAGCAGTGATTTTTAACGACCTCGGGGAAATTTAACCAACAACATTACATTGTATTGTTTTTCTAAGGGCCAATTTCATAAAACCCTTTTAACTATTTAACAGCCTCTTAAATCTTTAAATGACGTTTTTTTCCATACAAAATATGTGTACGTCATTTAAAAATTTTAAAGCCTGTCAAATATATGTGAAAATACATAGATGAAAAATTGAAGTTTTCCCCTTTTAATTTCTTTTTTTTTTTTCAACGTCAAAACATGAAAAATCTATTTTTCGGAAACTTTGGTGCCATCTTTCTATTAAAAAGTCACTAGAAGAAAATATTAAGAATTTAAGGCTGAATACACTGCCAATCACTAGAATGATGACACCATTTTTTCGACCGAATTTAACTATGCACATTTATTCTTGTTTCCCGAAAAAAATTGTTACATATCAGTAGGTACGTATTTGTCCCAAAAGGAAGTAATAAAATAAAAGGATTAATTAGAAATGACCATTATGGAGTTTCTCCAGATCAATTAACGAACTGCTTGAAAAGAGTGTAAAAATGAATGAGATTATTGTAAATATTTCGTTGTAAGTTTCACATCAGCAAATTTATTTTAAACTTTTAATTTAATTTTGGACTCTCCGCTAATGTTGTTTATTTATTTATGTATTTATTTATGTATGCTGGGTGCTAGCACTGTATTTGTGGAAGCAAGCTTTTTTAATTTTTGAAAGGAAAAGATTATAGATTTTACGGGAACTAAAACCACCCATTTTTTGACATTTTTTTTTCCAACCTTATATGGGAATAAAAACCACTTTCAAAAAGTGTCTTTTGTTCCCGCCTAGTGGGAACTAACACCTTCGGTGGACTTAGTTCACGGCACCGGTTACTCTTAAATTCGATATAACAAATAACTAGTAGTACTTTTATTCAATATTCGGCGGTTTACGGACAGTGGCGGCCGGCGGCCATCTATATAGTTGTCTTTTTGTTAAGGCCCCTAGTTATACTAGATCGTGCAGGTACTACGCCCCTGGTGGCTTTCGGAACATCAGGCTTTCGCACAGGTACATCAATAGGGTTATGGCCCCTAGTGGCACTAGATCGTACAGGTACTAGCCCCTGGTGGCTAACGGAACGGCAGGCTTACACACTGGTATATATCAATAGGGTAAAGGCCCCTAGTGGCACAAAATCGTGCAGGCACTACGCCCCTGGTGGTTTTCGGAACGGCAGGGTTTCTCACTGGTAAATCGGTAGTTTAGTGCCCCTAGTGGGTTTTTAAACCAAGCTGAGGCTTCATAGATCGACAGGTATCAACGCCCCTGGTGGCAATAATTAATAAGGCTCAGGCTCTATAAAGGCTGATTTCCAATGGCGCGTTGGTGTTAGAGACGCTTACGTATACGTTTACAAGCTTTACAAACGCGTCAACATGACAGACGACTTGAAGAGAATCAGCTAATTAAAAACAATTGAAGTGTCATTCTGAAAATCAAAATGAACCTACATAACTGTAATGTCGAATTCCTTTCAACGAACAGTTCAATTTTTTTTCCAAACAAAACCGATATTTTTTCTTTCAATATGAGGAATTTGTCCAAAAAAAAAAAATTTTTGTTCTTCTAAGCACACCGATTTTTTTGTTAAAAGGAATTCGACATAAGTTGAATTGTCAAAACGCACGCTGAAGTTAATTTTTTTCAACTTTAACGTTGAGGTAGCTTCCGTTACGTTGGTTTGTGTACATGCTAATAGGTGCCAAAATGTATAACATTAATGCCCAACGCATCATTGTAAACACTTTGCATAAATTGCTATGTGTGAGCTTTCGCGTTGACAGAAAAATCTGTCAAAGCAACGCCCAACGCGCCATAGGAAATCAGCCTTAAATCGATAGGTACCAACGCCCCTGGTGGTAACCAGAAAGCTCTTAACTTCGAACAAAATACCCCCTTACCTCGCATGGATGGAAGCCACTGAAGCCAGTACAAGAACGAAAATGTTCGAACTAGCTAAATAATGACCGGATCGACTTTACTCGTCAGCAACGAAAGCGAAACTGATTCCGTCATCAAGTTTACTATTGACTTAAGCGTGACCGAAAGGATAACTTTCTACTAATCGAGTAGGTCCCCCTATGTTATTCTCTGGTAAAAGTGAGTGTGAATTCCATAAGGCTGAATGAAAATAACAATGCATCATGTGTTTGTGGGTTGAAACTCATTTTGGGCTCTATTTTTCGCTTAAGGTTTGGGTATTTTTCTCATTCATTTTTTTTTTTTTTTTGGTTTTAGGTCTTTTTTCCAGGAAAAGGAGCCATTTTTCATTTTAACTGGGACACAATTTCACTTTTAAACTTAAGTTTTTTTTCTTTCTTTACTGGCAACATCTTTTATTACGTATTTTGTTCAAATAATTCTTTCCTCGAACCAGTTTCTGAAATTCTGTCAACTTAAATCAATCAAATTTCCATAACCTCTAACGAGACATATGGAATATGAATGCAGCAATAAACTATATATTAATTTATTCATGTGTACACATATTTGTAAACCCTGACGAATGGCTGAAACGAGACATCCTTCTAAAGCAGTATTGCATTATTCCAACAAACGAAACGTTTACACAAAAAAAAAATAACAAAGAACAAAAAAAAAACCTAATCGTTTAGATAAGTTCCAAACTAGAAGCATTGCAGTAGCATTGCAGGATGAAGCGAAGTTATTTGTGAATATTTCACAAAAAGTTTTGCATAAATCTAAAGGGCACAAACAGAAAAAAAAAAGAACAAAAATGCACAAAAGGACACTTTGGCAGAGAAATCGATGAATAAAACTGCTGTACAGAACATGTTCATGCTTATTTATATAGCTTAGTGTCTTTTTGCATGTCCTGAAAGTATACACAGAGGGATGCGATGAAGGAACATCATTCCAATATATACATTGTTTGTACTGCTGAGAGACATTTTGCAACTATTGAATGTTTGAATATCCTGCTGAAAGGATATATTTGTAGTAATCTTGAGAATTGCAAGGTTTAGGATATACTTATTTTATTCATGATAGATTTAGAGAAAATTCCATTCATGCATATGTGAATATTCTATTTGATTCTAACTAAGTTTTAAGTGACCCAATGATATTGGTTAGATAAAAGTGTTGCATTTTTATAAATAATAGAACAAAGGTTTATTTAATATTATTTAAAATTTATTTCAGTTAAAAGCTATTTTAAATAAATCTAACATTTGTATAACCTATTGTATATGTGGTATGAAGGTATGCCGTGGCGTAATGGTTAGTGCGTTGGACTGTCATGCTAGAGGTCTGGGGTTCAATGCCAGCCGCTTCCACCTTATGTTTTTTTCGGAGCTACTATACCCTTTGGTTCTGGTTCTTCATGAGCCGTTTGTGCCACCAAATTTATTTATTTATTTTATGAAGGTATGCAGGCAACACTGGCCAGGAATTGGAAGTCATTTTAACGTATGTGATTACTTTGTAAGAAGGGGCCTTTAATAATGTTGAAAACATGGCGATTCGACGAGCCCTAGACGCTATAAACATTGATCCGATTCTCTCAAACTGGATGGATTCCATGCTTCAAACGAGACTAGTAAATGCAGAAATAGGTCATAGCAAGCTTAAAGTAAGGACATGTAGAGGTACTCCACAGGGAGGGGTTTTATCTCCCCTGTTTTGGCTACTGGTCGTTAACGAGATTTTAAACAAACTCAGTCTTGACGGTGTCAAGGTCGTTGCCTATGCAGACGATATAGTAATAATGACCTCAGGAAAATTCATACCCACTCTGTGCGATCTCCTTCAAACTTCACTTAACAAGCTCAGTGACTGGGCCAGCAGCTGTGGACTAAATGTCAACCCCCTCAAGACAGAACTGGTTTTGTTTACAAGGAAACGCAACATTCCAAATATAGATACTCCCACCATAAATGGGACACCGCTCCATATCACTGGTACGGCTAGGTATCTTGGTTTGATATTAGACCGTAAACTAAACTGGAAAGAAAACATTAAAGAGAGAGAAAAGAAGGCTTCTATAGCATTCTATACTTGCAGTCGAATTTTTGGTAAAAGATGGGGTCCCAGCCCCAAAACCATTCACTGGATGTACACGGCCATAATAAGGCCAATCTTGACATACGCATGTTTGGTTTGGTGGCCAGCCCTAGACAAGGCAATCAATCTTAGAACCATGACAAAAATTCAAAGATTAGCTTGTATTGGTACAACCAGTGCCATGAAAACCACACCAACAGCAGCCCTGGAAACATTCCTTTCACTAGCCCCATTAGATCTCTTTACGAAGGAAATGGCGGCCAAAAGTTCTCTACGACTAAAACAGTGTAATAATTGGAAAGGGGGCCACTTCGGGCACAGTACGATTTCAAACTTTATTGACAAAGACATTCAAACAGACTACACAATACCGAACATTGACTTCAAACCAGTAGCCCAAACAGAGATCCCCACAAGGGACCTCTGGACGGAAAACGAGGTCATAAACGAAGATCATGTCTCAGTATTCACGGATGGCTCAAAGATGGATAAGGGGGTAGGGTCGGGTGTCTTTTCAGACAATCCACCCCTAAATATATCAATAAAGCTTCCTTACTTCTGCAGTGTTTTTCAAGCGGAAGTCCTTGCAGTTTATGAAGCCGCAAGGAGTCTTGCCACATTTGAATTAGCAAACAGAAATATCGACTTCTTTATTGACAGTCAGGCGGCGATTAAAGCTATATCCTCCATCGTCACAAAGTCTAAACTGGTAAATCGTTGTCGTAACGAGCTAAGATCGCTCGGCGCAACAAATACAGTCACCCTTCGATGGGTCCCAGGACATTGTGATGTATGTGGGAATGAAAGGGCAGATGAATTGGCCAAGAACGGGTCATCTCTTGACCCCAGCCAAACATAATCCTCTGTATTTATGCCACTAGAACAAGAGAAAAGTAGAATTCACAATAGTTTCCTACAAGCCACAAATGACAGATGGTTAGCAATTGATACCTGTCGGATCTCGAGGAATCTATGGCCGGAAATCTCTAAGAAAAAAACAGACTACCTTCTCAAGCTAAGCAGACCTCAACTGTCACTCTTGGTGGGAATCCTAACGGGTCACAACTCAATGGGAACCCACATAAGCAGAATGGGTATCACCACATCTGATTTATGCAGAGGGTGTCAGGATGAAGAGGAGGAAGAGGGTTCCTATCACTTTCTATGTGAATGCCCCAGCCTAGCCAGAGCCAGAAAGACAGCCCTCAGGGAATACTTTTTTGACGAATTGGGTGATATCTCATGTTTGCCACTAAAAAACATTTTGAAATTCGTTCAGAACTCAAAATGGTTTAGGGAGGCTCCCATACGTACACCTAGCCCCTAAGCTCCACTAACTCCTCTCCTTACCCGTCCTTAAACCTACCTTACAAATGTCCTGGGGAGCACAATGGATCCACTGTGATCCGAGTGAGATAATGCGGCTTGTCGTATTATCACCCCTCCAAACCTAACCTAACCTTACTTTGTAAATCAAATTTAAATCAAATTTTAATGTCATATGAAACTTTTCTTACAATTATGGAATCTAGAAATAATACAATGCCCAAATATTAGGGTTAAAAGCTCAAGAATTAAGCTTAGTAATAAGAAAATATGGAATTTTTATAATATTCGTTTTAAAACCATATTTACAATTGAATTTATACAATTGAAGAATCATCTACTTATCCATTAGTCAGGACAAGCTTTTGAATCACCTGGGACATGGACCGCATCTCAGGCAACTTGCACTCACACCAAACTTAAAAACTATGTATAATTGAAGTACGTACAAAATTCAATTTTAATTATTCCGATTGAAAACAATTTAAAATAAAATTAAATGGAATAATATTTTTATTTAAATTCGAGTTTAATTGCTGTCAAGAGCATGAGTGTCTGATGTATATTTTTCCATCATCATCATCATAATCATCATCATCATCATCATCATCATCATCATCATCATCATCATCATCATCATCATCGCATCAAGTACATTTCGAAATTTATACTTGTACATACAAAATTCATGTTTACACTTCATTAGTTTTGTGCAGCAGCAAGATTTATTCAATTTTATTCCAAATGTCCATTCGATATGCCAGCAAAGTTAAGTTTAAAGTAAAAAAAAAGAAACTTCACTTAGCTACAGTGCTACTTAGTTGGTTGGACCGACTAAAAAAATTTAGCTTTTCCAAATATACATGGTGTCCCAAAGCCAACGATGCAGACGAAAATCATCGGTTTTTCTGAGGTCATTTTAAGTCGAGAAACTTAATAGTTATTTTACTTCTTTTCGTTTCCTTTTATTAGCAGATTAAGCAATTTTTATCCGCTATACAAATTTTTTATATGCGAACAACGGTTTTCCCGCAATTTATTATCAAAATTATTTGTTGGTATTTTTAGGTGTTTTCTTTTTCTTACTTTCGTATTATTTTTTTTTTCACAAAAACAAAAAGTAGATATAATTTCTGTTTTTTTAAGTCGAAAAAGGAAGTGAAAACGAGAAAATTACCTTTCAAATTTTTCGACTTAAAATGACCATGATTTTCGTCTGCATCGCCGACCGCGGGACACCCTGTATGTAGGTAAGGTGAGTTTAATCATATATGTGCAGGAGCTATCATTCATGTGCATCAACTTAGCAGGTCACTTTTGCCGTTGCAGATTAAAAAGTATATAGCAATTAGTTGCTACTTAATTGCTAATTAGTTACGCAGAAAAAAAAATAAATGGTCAGTTGGCTTCCGAGAAAATGGGTGTCCTGCTAAGTTGACGTCAAATTAGCAGGTCATTTTTCTCAAAACTTTAGATAAACCGTCCGGAGTGGATATATGTTGAGAACTACTTAATTGCTAACTAGTTACTAGTTACTGGCTGAACAGAATAGAATGACGGAACTGAAGCCGCAGACGGAACTGGAAGAGCTGTCAAAAAGTGTCGTACGTTATTTTTTTTACGTGTCCACAATGTAGCTGTACAGCTTTGAAGGTATTTTGAAGAAAAACAAAAGAATGTTCCTGTGTACAAGCTCAGAATTCACATTTTTTGTTTCCAATAATTTTCCTTTTAATAAATAATTTTTTTTCGCGATACAAATAACCACAATATTTTTTTCCGACCCAAAAAGTTGTTTTTTTTATTCATACAAATTGAAACGTCAAAAGTGCCGTACGTCAAAAGTTATAAGTTGGTGAACTCTTCTGTCTGCGTCTGCAGCTCCGTATGCGTCTACGTTCCGTTGTGTTCGCAGCATTGAATTTGCGTGTATTTAATATTTTGACAGCTATTCCGGCTCCGTCTCCGGTTCCGTCTGCGTCACCATTCTGTTCAGCCAGTTAATCGGTGTTTTGGTTTGCGAGACAATGGGTATCCTTATATGATGACGTCATCCCTATTTATTCGAAAACGAAAAAAGTGATAAAAATTTTTGCGTAACTAATTAGCAATCAAGTAGTTCTCAACATATATCCACTCCCGGGCCGATTATCTATAGTTTTGAGAAAGTTGACCTGCTTAGTTGACGCCAACTTTAGTGTTTTTAATAGACAAGCAAGTCTATGGAATGTTCTTTGTTTTGAATTATAAATTTAGAGGAGGTTAAGTGTACTAACAGCTCTTAGTTGTGTTAATTTTGTTAAAATTTGTATATTTCAAAGCATTAATCGAGTGTACCGGATTGTATGTAGGACGTAGGTATTATTGTTTTATACATGAACATATATTTACATAAAATCTAAAGAGACAAAAGAGATGCGCAAATAATATCAATTTGTAGATATTCATATACCCAATCATACCACGGGTTTATTTAATTTATTTTTATTTTAGCGGATTGTTGGCAGTTGTCTACTTTTGAAAATTTTTATTAATATCCATTTCCGTGCGTTGAGTATAAAATTAATTATTATTATTATATTATGTCGGTTTGCTTTCTTTTTATTAAATTGAGATGAATATTAAAAAAAAATAATAAATGTGTTTTAATTACACTTAAAAATGAGAGACAAGTAGATATGTACACATCGTTCAAGTGGTTAATTGCTAATTGTTAAAATTGTGAAAAATGTATTCATGCTGTCCAAGTCTTCAAAAAGTTTGTCAGTTTAATTTAATAAAAAAGAAACGATATACGAAAACTCGTATACTCTTAAACACTTATAAAAACACACATTAAACTGCGTTTTCAATTTTTCTTTTTAAAAACAAAAAATATTTATTTTTATTGAGTCAAATTTAAATGCATTTCGAGTAGTTTACCGCCCATCATCAGCAATACGACAAATAAAATGGTTTTTAAAAAGAAAAATTGACAACTGAATTTAATGTGTATTTTTAGTAGAATTTAAATTTATCAGTTTAATGTTATTTTTGTTAATTTATAAATTAATTTTAATTGTTTATTTTCAATTTTTCAAATTTTCTGTAATATCAATCATTTTTAGAAATGTTCAAACATTCTTTATTAAAAAGGGTTTTCAATGGTAATGCAATTTAATGATTTAGTTAGCTTATTTGTTTTTTTAAATGAAAGCCCAAGATGTTTCTTTTTATATCATAAATAAGTTGCTAAACAGAACTAAAAAATATCAGTTAAAAACTCCATATTATCAAGGAAACCATATGACTATATAATTGTTTTAGTTATCGTTTCCTTTTTTTTTTCAGTGCATGACTGATCTGTTGGAAAAACCTTGACCATGCTAAGGGTAATTCCGACTGCTTTTGAATAAACGCTACAAAAAACTAGACAAATTATAAGTGACTTCAACATAAAGCTTCTTCAAAATCAAAGAAATAATGTTTCCGTCTTTAAGTTTTAAACATTATAAATACGCCTGCTGACATTTGCCCGCACTTCGACTGTCGTATATGTACAAGGTACTTCCATATATTTGTCGTTCTATACGATTTCAATTGTTTATAAGTTCTTCAATATACTAACCTGAGAAAACAATGAAAACAAAAGAAAGTAAAAAAGCTATAACAAAGATGAGGATTTGCAAGAAGCCTAGAGCTAAAAGGATATGCCAGGATTAAAATGAAATCTTTTATTAAACAAAAAGTAAAAGGTCTTTTCTGTTGCCATTATTTATAGTTCACCTTCCATTGTCTTGACTTTTCTTTGATTTAAAAAAAAAAAAAAGAGAAACCTGTCAAATGTAGCAAGTTTACCTTTGGAATTTTGATTACAAAGTTTTTGAAATAAGTATTATTTTCTAGATGAGTTGATCTTGGGCCAATTTAGATTTTAGGATATTAAGAAAGCTACTTACTATAAGCTGTGTCAAGGGCATAGTATTTGATTTGGACATTTTAAGTCAAAATAAAAGACATTTTTCAGAATGAGCCTTGTATAAAAATTTAATAAAATTAAAACATAAAAGCTTAATTAACCCATTTCTGGCGGCTGCCAGTTCCAGTTGACTAAGGCTTAAATGCTACAGGATTATGGGAGCGTTGCGAAAACGCAACGTAGTGGTTTCATCTCACCTCTCAGGCAGGCAACTCATATAAATTGCGTCAACATTCTTTCAGAATATAGTTTGAACCTTTATTTACCTGCAGTTAATATTATTTTGAAATATTTTAATTCTGATGACATTTTTAAATATTTCAAAAATTCTACCTCAAAATATCGAAAATTTCATATTTTGAAGGTGCAAAATCAACACGAAAAGAAAATAATTGAAAAAAAATCCAACCAAAAAAGAGGTCACTTAGATAATTCAATTAACTCTCAAATTCATTGCTAAGTTTATCTAAATTTTTCATCAGTTAGGTTATCAAATTTCTTTGGCGTCGATTTTATTCAATTATTTTCTTTTAAACCCGAAAATCACGAGGTTTTGCTATTGGTGGACTACCTGTGTTTTTTTTTTTTTTGACATATTTTTACATTTCTAGAATTTTTGAAATTTTAAATAATGTTCTGCACCAATGAGCGTGGCAAATTGGCAATCCTGATTGAATGTATTAATTGATGATTTTCTTAGGTCAGGTGATAATGCAACGCCACGTTTCATGATTAAAAGAAAACTATTGCGTACAAGCATAAAAGCAGATATCAGTCAACAACTGATCAAGTGTGTGTAATTTTTTTCATAACGGTTTACCAAAACCGTCGAAATCGGCGAATTAAATTTCCTGATCCACCAGGTTAAATATTGAACCACATTTGTATAACTGGCCCTTAGTGAGCTAACTCGGGTTTAACTTTACTGAAAAACTATACCCCTTACTGATTTGCATATAAATAAGGAAGTTGTTAATTAATTTAGAACAAATCAGATTAATAACCCTTATATAATAAATGTGAAAGTTTTTTGTCTGTCTATTTGTTTCTCTTAATCTCCGAAAATACCTAATTAATTGTAATGAGAATTGGTAGAACGACAGCTTGGAACATGAGGATGGACAGGACATAGGCTACCTTAGTTTTCAAAATCTATCATAGTTTACCAAAAACCAATCAAAATATTAAAAGAAGTGATAAATTGTTTGAAATGTCAGATATTTAAAAATAAAAATATCAAAAAAACAAATACAAAAGTATTTTACAATCATAACGTTATTTTTTTTTTAACATGCGAAGCAAGGCGAACACGGGCCTGCTAAGAACGTTCTCTATTTATTTTCACCACAAGTTTTATGGTGAATGGAATTTACTATTTCAGATACCTATACCAACATCCATGTGATTTTAGGTATCTACATCATTGCTGTGGGGCATTTTTTGCAGAATTACATTCACCCAGTCAGTAAATTCCCTTTTTGTCCCTCAAATATTTTCTTTTTCCACTTTTTATTTCCCACAGAAAAAAAAGTTGAAAACTTGACTTAAAATGGAAAAAAATTATTAAGAACCAAGGAAAGCACATACATTGCTATGTTATAGTTTTTTTGAAGGCTAATATTTTCTTTATTTCCTTTTATTCGTTTTTTTTTTTTAATCAAGTTTTTTAAGTGAAAAATTTTTGCCATGGTCAGTGCCACTGTTTCTTTTTAATATGCAACATATTTTTTTTTCTCAGTCAATCCTGAAAATAAGATGTTAAAATCTTTTTTTAATTTTTGAGAAATTTAAAAAAAAACGATTATTCAATTATTTAGAATATTAAAATTACAGGCCTGAAGAAGAAAGTAACCACTTTCGAAACGTTGCTATTAACAGAAAAATAAAAATAAAAATAAAAATAAAAATAAAAATAGAAATAAAAATAAAAATAAAAATAAAAATAAAAATAAAAATAAAAATAAAAATAAAAATAAAAATAAAAAATAAAAAAGACCTAATAGCCCACATAAGTCTTCAGTTGTTTCAACAAAAGGTCACGAATATAGAAATAATTTAAAAAAAAAACGAAAATTTTGAATTTGAGATTAATTCAAAAAATCCATTGATTTTTAATATTTTTTTTTTTCATTTTAATTTAAGTTTTCAGAAAATACTACCCCCACCCCCATACAATTTTTTTCCTAGAATGATCCCAAGAATTATCCGCCCCAAAATATATAACGCGAATAAGGGTGACACCTTGTATATTATTAATTGCATACAAGTACCAAATTTGAAGTAAATCGGTTCAAGTCTATATGAAGAAGCATTTTATTTTTGGATGTATGTTTCATGTTTCTTCCAAAGACTAAAGATATATAAATGTCTAGTCTTTGATACTATATTCACGATCGGAATTTGCACATATCGTGTAATTTTTCAGGTGTTATTAAATTTTCTAAGATATAATTTTGATATAGGGGAACCCGGGGCATAACAAGCCCCTTAAGGATTATCGTTAATAAAAACTGCAAAAATGTATTAAGAATTTTTGAAGAAATAAGTAAAAGAAAAAATTTTTTTTTTTAAATTAATTATTTAATATATTTTCATTTTGCTTTGAAAAAGTAATTCAATTTGCCCATTATGGCCCGGTGCTGAGGCATAATGGGCATATGTGGGGTATGATGGGAACGAAGCTAAATTGGATTGCAATGCGAGCATGTTTGGTTTGATTCCTCAACATTAGCCTCTCCCAGCACAATAAAAACTATACCACTTACAACAAGATCTGCAGGAAACCCATCTTTCTGTGGACTGGAACTGTAAATACTCATAATACAAGAACTTCTCGTCTTCTGAATTTTCTACCTTCTTGTTTTTATCAAATTTTGCTATGTGACGTGATTAAAACTTAAACCCTATTGACACCAGGTAAATTGCTTTCGACACCACCTGCATATCAGCGCGTGAACTACTAGAGGGGGATACATTTTTTTTCGATTTGACATTCAATGTATTTCCCATAAGAGAAAACGAAAAAATGGTCTGGAAAACGTTAGTTTTACTAATTTATTTTATATGATGAACGGGTATCGCTATTTTAATTGCAATGTAATAATAAAACACGTGAGTTTGTGAATCAAGCTTAAAATATATCGAAACTAAAAACTAGAATGCTTTAATTTATAGATAAAAAGTGTAAACAAATCATCCTCACAATGATAACCAACAACAACGATACCCAGTTAAGGAAAAAGCAAGGCAGAGGCGTAGCCAGTTTTATTTAAAATATGTTTTGTTTTTATTTTGTGATGTGTAAAATGTGTTTGATAATTTTAAAGAAATTTTGCCCATAATTATGAAAATACATGAAATTATTTTTCATGGTGAAATTTTTTTGTTTTTTTTAAATCGAATAATGCCGAAAATTATTTTTTACTTTGAAAGAGTTGTTTGTGTGATAATACACGCGCAGTGTAGGCTGCAAAGCTTTCGCACCATCATATTAATATTGAAGGTTTGAATGAAAGAACAACAACTTGAGTGAGCTACCACTATTTTTTACTTTGTTTTGTACTTTTAACAAAATTTAATTTTAATGCTAAGAAAAGCTCCCAAAAGCTATTTTTGCAAGAATAATAACAACATTTTAAGTGAATTATAAATGTGTGCCCTTAACAAGCTGCTCCAATCCTGTGTTTAAAATGCCACTTGAGAAAACCTTAAAATAATAAAAACAGTATCGAAAATTTTGTTTCATTCAAAACGAAAAGCAACTGTGATTTTTATTCAAAAAAGGGGTTTTCCCTAATAGCGAGCGATGTATTGAAACTGGTAAATTGCATTTCGGAGCTGACCCTTTATTCGATATAGAAATACAAAGGGGGCCCATTATGCCCCGGGTACCCGTTATGCCCCGGGTTCTCCTATTCTTGAAATTTATTTTGACTTGTTTCGAATTAATCTAGAAAAATTGATTTTAACCTTGTTGATATTCTCTTTTCCGCTTAAAATTTCAAAAATCAAAAAATTCCCACAAAAAGGGGTCGGTTTCCCCTTTGTAGGCCAAAATTCCCAGAGAACGATCCCCCAGCACTGATCAACATATAAAGAAGAATTAATAATATTTTGTTTTTTGTTAAAGAAAATGTTTGTGTTTTATTTTAAGAGTTTTTTTTTTGTGAAAATGGTTTTATTTAAATGATTAAAAAATGACTTTTTCATAAGAAATAGCCCGATAGACAAATTTTGAATATTTAGCAAGAGCCCACAGAGGAAAGTCAAACCATTGGTAACATGAGTTTTTTTTGTTTTATTCTTCAAATTTTATTCTAAAATTTTTGTATATTTTAGTTTTCAAGTTAAGAATCAATTCCAACATCTCTTGTGAGGTGCACACACATTTTTTTTGTCATACTCTTATCAACATTTTGACAGAGTTTTCCTTAACCTTACTACATTATTTATTTTTTTAAACAAGTATAAAACTATGAATTTGAATAAGAAGAGAAAAATTATATTAAATAATCAATAATGATGAACAGCATTTGGAAAATTGTTCATGCTGCAGAATTAGATTTCTGACGTTGTATAAAATATGCGTTTAAAATCCTATACTGCATTACGCATAGCTTTTCCAAAAAAGGAGATTTTAAGAAGATTTAAACATATTAAGTCCCTATGCAATATTAACCTATTTCTTTAAACTTAATTGATACTCGTTTAAATTTTTTTTATTATATAATAATTCAGATCATAATTTCAAATTATTATATATGTATTATTAAAATTCCATAATCCATAATTTTCTAATGTCTAAGCCATTCATAAGTATACTTTATTCCTATAATCCAGATAGCACCGTTAATGAATTCGAAATCGAATGTTGATTTTAATATAAATTGCCTGATAAATTATTTATTTTTATATCTCATACATTTATATTATTAAATAATAATAAGCATTGCTCAATCAAAGAAATAAATATAAATACCTAAAATTTTAAAGTATATAGCACCATCACAACATAAACAGATATGAATAAACTTGTCGCATTACAAGACCACGCATTAAAAAGAATTATTTAGTTTTATCAAATGTATATGGAAAATATTAAATAAAAAATATAATATAATATTTATCGCCACATGCATTTCAATCATCCACATGCTTTACTTATTATATAATATAAAAGTAGAAATAAAAAATAATAAAATTAACAAATACGGGAAAAAAAACTAACTAAGAGTAAAGGTATTAATTTCATTCGATTTATTTAAGCTGGTTATTATTTATTTTAATATTTAATTGTTTTTTTAATGTAGGGTATTCGAAAAATGTTGTTCCGATGTTTAATTGATGTGGGTGTAGCTAAATGTGGTGTGTGTGTGTTAGTGTTTAGTGTAAACTGAAAAAATGTTGTCAATCATAATTATGTACCGCATCAATATTTGTTCAAAGAAATAGATTAAATGGATTTTTGTTAAACAACAGATGATATTTGGTTTTGTGTGTTAGACAAGTGTTTTTTTTTTTTTTAATTATTATTTAAACTTGCAAATATTTTAGTTAAGTATTTTCAAATTTAGATGAATTAGGTCCTCTGAAATTATGCCTAAAGCTGCAATGGAATAAACAATCTACTAAAAATAATTGACGTGAGGTTTCACCGTTTCCACCTGACAAAATATTTTTTTTTTTTATTTTCAGGAGTTGGGTTAAGACTTCGCAGCAAAAATGCTGAATCGCAGCATTGTATACCCAAATTCAGTTTATGTTCTCTATATTTCCTGTTTGTGTTATATTTTAAACGGATTTTTGTTGAATAGATTCATATTTTATTTTTAAAGTTTTATTTAAGAATGTTTTTAATTAATTTTTGTATTTTACTTATACCTTATTCATCAATCACTATTATAAATGCATTTATATAAAAAATAAAATAAAAAAAAATAATAAATTATACTAAGGGGATAGTATGAAGCAAAAGTAAATAATATTATTTTAAACCCAATATTAAATTAAGTTGGGCCAACAAAAGGTACAATTTTTTCTCAAATGAAACATTGCTTGGTACCTCTATATACATCATCATGCTGAATGTATATACGTAATACTCTTTATTTTATTCTGCGACAATTCTGTTTCTATAATGTGTAATTGGTCCAGAATATACCTACTGATTTCACTTTGATTAAAATTAAATATATTAAAGCCCGTATAATAAAACCATTATCTGTCTGTTCGACTACAGCCTTAACGGGTTGCTTGACTTTCCAAAATTCACTTTGTGGATTTTTTCGCCGTTCAAGATGATTTTTAGAAAATACAAAGCGTTTAGTGTAGTAGTCGTGGCGTGATGGTTAGTGCGATGGACTGTCATGCCGGAGGTCTAAGGTTCGATCCCCAGCCTCGCCACCTATTTATTTATAAAAGAAAAAACGGCTACTGCCTCTTGCGAGGAATTGACAAATCCTCCAAGAGTATCTCCTGTCACAGAAAAGTGCCGCTCGTTAGCCGTTCGGATTCGGCAATAAACTGTAGGTCCCCTCCATTCTTGCAGACACGCACACAGGAATGGTTGAGAGTTGTAAGTCACTAGGCCCTAGTTCTTCATGAGCTGTTGTGCCATCAAATTTATTTATTTATAAAGCGTTTAGTAGAACATAAGCTTTTATGTAGATAATAAATATTGAAGTTTCTGAGTCATGTGTCAGCTGAGATAAAAATAGTGTTTTTAAGAAAGGAAATTTAAATTGAATTCTAAAATAGATGAGCATTTTTTTGAAACATTTGAATAAAATGATTTTCCGTCTTCACTAAAAAATTACAATAAGCGATGCAGATATAGTGTAATGGCCAGGAAACTTTGAGTATACCTCTTCTTTAATACTTTGGTTCTATGCAATTATAAAAGATTAATTAAATAAATAAAAAAAGAAAATCAATCGTTGGAGAAAAATTCTGAACAAAACAAAAAAAGATAAGCGATAAAAAAAAGATTGATCAACGCAATAGGTGTCGGGGAGCAAAAATATAAGTTTTTCATTCAGTTCGAGGAGGTATTATTCATACCATATTTATGAATGTATACCAAGTTGTGGCTGTGTGCCATGAGAACCACACCAACAGCAGCCCTCGAAACATTCCTTTCACTAGCCCCATTAGATCTCTTCACGAAGGAAATGGCGGCCAAAAGTTCTCTACGACTAAAACAGTGCAATAATTGGAAAGAGGGCCACTTCGGGCACAGTACGATTTCAAACTTTATTGACAAAGACATTCAAACAGACTACACAATGACGAGCATTGACTTCAAACCAGTAGCCCTAACAGAGATCCCCACAAGGGACCTCTGGACGGAAAACGAGGTCATAAACGAAGATCATGTCTCAGTATTCACGGATGGCTCAAAGACAGATAAGGGGGTAGGGTCGGGTATCTTTTCAGACAATCCACCCCTAAATATATCAATAAAGCTTCCTTACTTCTGCAGTGTTTTTCAAGCGGAAGTCCTTGCAGTTTATGAAGCCGCAAGGAGTCTTGCCACATTTGAATTAGCAAACAAAAACATCGACTTCTTTATTGACAGTCAGGCGGCGATTAAAGCTATATCCTCCATCGTCACAAAGTCTAAACTGGTAAATCGTTGTCGTAACGAGCTAAGATCGCTCGGCGCAACAAATACAGTCACCCTTCGATGGGTCCCAGGACATTGTGATGTATGTGGGAATGAAAGGGCAGATGAATTGGCCAAGAACGGGTCATCTCTTGACCCCAGCCAAACATATTCCTCTGTATTTATGCCACTAGAACAAGAGAAAAGTAGAATTCACAATAGTTTCCTACAAGCCACAAATGACAGATGGTTAGCAATTGATACCTGTCGGATCTCGAGGAATCTATGGCCGGAAATCTCTAAGAAAAAAACAGACTACCTTCTCAAGCTAAGCAGACCTCAACTGTCACTCTTGGTGGGAATCCTAACGGGTCACAACTCAATGGGAACCCACATGAGCAGAATGGGTATCACCACATCTGATTTATGCAGAGGGTGTCAGGATGAAGAGGCGGAAGAGGGCTCCTATCACTTTCTATGTGAATGTCCCAGCCTAGCCAGAGCCAGAAAGACAGCCCTCAGGGAATACTTTTTTGACGAATTGGGTGATATCTCATGTTTGCCACTAAAAAACATTTTGAAATTCGTTCAGAACTCAAAATGGTTTAGGGAGGCTCCCATACGTACACCTAGCCCCTAAGCTCCACTAACTCCTCTCCTTACCCGTCCTTAAACCTACCTTACAAATGTCCTGGGGAGCACAATGGATCCACTGAGATCCGAGTGAGATAATGCGGCTTGTCGTATTATCACCCCTCCAAAACCTAACCTAAGTTGTGGCTGTGGGATCTTAGCTCCTCCTATGCATATGGGATATTCGCAAAAAAAGTATATGTCGTCTAAAAGTTCAATAATTGATCATAAGAAATCAGCTAATTTCAGAAATTAGTCAGTCATAGATTACTTTTTACAATTTTTATAAAAAAATTGCAAGGCAAAGGTCAATGACCTAAATTTAAATTAACGGTCTGAGCTTTTATAAGGATTAAGTAACCTTTAAGATTGTATATATCGCCACCTGAATACAAGAACTAGGTAACTACATTTTTGTCTTTTTTGAGATAATATGATTTTAAGGTACCTTACGGTAGTTACCATTTAATGAAACATATATTTGAGTCTAATTCCCTCTCTGCTACTATATATGGAGCAATGAAAAAACTAGACAACTAAAATAACGCAAGAATTTTCAGTGCAAGAAGTAGGTATCTGCGATATGAATTTTTTGGGTGATCTTAATCAGGTAATTTAAGTTATCTAATTTGAACACTTGGCTCGCACAATCAGCTGCAACTCAAGTAAGACCTGTAAAGTCTAATAAAAAATTCAAAAACTTAACCAAAGCGAAAAAGTATTAAAAAAAATTTAAGTATAAATACCTATATGTATGATTTTTTTACTACTACTGTATACCCATCCAAACAGCAGCTAAATAAAATGTATCAAACAATATGGATAATTCTACTGACAATGTTGTTTAAAATAATACATAATTTGCCGTTTTATGCACTTGGTTACACAGCAAAAAAAGCTTTTCATTAAATCTGAAAAAACTATTGCGTTCGATGTGATCGAATTTAATTTATTTATATTTCATCGCGAATTTTAAATTTAAAGTGATGTTTTAGTAAAAATAAAAATGACTACCCGAGCTAAGTATCGTACGCAAAAATTCACAAAAGAGGTATTTTCTTAAAACATGCAAGATTTTTTTTAGGAATATAGCTAGGTGCTTAACCGCGAAAATAGTTATTTCAGATCTTGAAAAAAGACTTTAGTTAGAAGGCAGCTGTCTCCGATGTCTCTGTGGTTTCAGACTTACATATGTACATACAATTTTCAATGAAGTTAAGCATTTTTATCTCAGAAAAGTAAAATGATTTTAATTAAGAATCAGCAAAAAAAATTGGTGCAAGAATTGGGTAACTACCTATTGTTTCACTAATTATTTTATATTTCAGGTTAAATAACAAAAATAATAATGATTTATTCGATATCTTATAGATCACGAATATCCTTATCACGTAAAAAAAAATTATGTTGCTGTGTTCGGATTACATTGGAAAAAGAGTCTAGTAAACTATTCTTAATAACGTTTTTGCTGATAACTCGAAATATGAAAAATGCGAGTTACCTAGTTCTTGCATTCAGGTGACGATATGTCCTTTTTTTTCGGAAATTCCATTAATGACCTTAAAAAAAAACTTTAAAAAATTATATAAAAAATCTATACCTGAACTTTTATCAATATCTAGTGGTCCTTCTAAAGGTAAAGTATTTTTGCGAATATGAGGTGCCAAAAAACTTTAACCTTAACCCAGGATTAAAAATATTCTAAGCCCAAAAAATTTATGAAACTAGCTGACCTTTTATGACCAACATCTGATCTTTTATATTGCATAGTTTTTTTTTTTGCGAATATCCCATATATATTAGGGTGGCGCTTATTTTGGAAATCTTCGAATTTCTTTCGTCCCCTCGCCTAAGAGTGATGAGGTTGACTTAAAAAAATTCTGTGCAAAATTTCATTGAAATCGGTTAACGTTATGTAAAAAAACGAAAAATAGCTGTTTTTCATCGTTATTTTTAATTGGGTAAACAAATTTTATAAAATGTAAAATGATTTTTTCTTTATACTTTACTTTGTTTGTAAGATTTGTACCAAGTTTCATTTTTATTCATCAACAATTACAATTTTGCGGAATTTTTTAGTAAAAGACTAAAAATGTACCTGTAATTTGTATGGGAAATTTCAAGTGCTCGGGGCACGTGTTAACGTTAACCGATTTCAATGAAATTTTGCACAAAATTTTTTCAAGTCAACCTTATCACTTTTAGGTGAGGGGACGAAAGAAATTCGAATAATTCTTATCATAATTACAATAGAAAGAATTAAGAAAGTTTTAAAAAATAAAATGTTGCAGACTTTGAAACTTTGAAAAAAGGCGCAAACCGATTTTTGGCTTAGTTTTTAACTCAAAAAAAAATCAAAACTCAAGTTTTCTGCTCCAATAAACTAGATGAATTGAGAATATTTTTTCTCGAATTTCGGTTTAAACTCTTCTGTTACCTTACACCAACAAAAAAAACAAGCTTCCATTTTTTTTTTAAATACTTTTGCTGGGATATCGTTTCTTTATGATTTTTTTTTTTTTAATTCATTAAATTTTGGTATGCATTTGTGAAACGATGCCCAAAAAGTTTTTATAGATATTTCCTATATTAACCAACACACTAAAATCAAATCCTCGCATATATTCCCGCCTGGAAAAATGGCAAGTTCTTAGCAAGTTTAGGCAAGGTCCTGGCAAGTTTACGAAATATGGTTACATATTTTTTGAAAGTCAAGGTGGTCTTTTTCTGATTTTACCTTCCATTCAACTAAAAAAGTTGATAGACTCACTAAACACCGCAAATCAAAACAATTTAGAACAGCGAATATCTCACCGAACAGCAAAAACTTCGTCTTTTTCAAACGTTCAAAACTGTTCCGAACAGTCCCACTGAACTTTGCCTACAGTGTTTAATACAAACTTGCGCCACACACACCAAAGTAAATGACATTTAACTAAACGTCAGTTTGAATTTTTAATTTTGCTTGCGCAAGAATTTTTTAGTGGATCGCGTTTTAATAAAAATAAAAAATAAAATAAAATGGACTCGCGGTTAATTGGTAAATATAGTGAATTTTTATCATTTTTATCAAGAAATAAAGTGTTTTCTCCTAATAGGCAACAGAAAGCAACCCCTGCAGAAGCACAAACGATGACACTACCGGGCGCTAAACGCGTTTAAACCGACTTAATTTCACATAAACGCTACGAAAATTGGGACTATATGAGCTATGTAGTGGACAGGACAACCAGGATGACCATCAGCAAGCTGGAACGTGGTAAATTGTAAATAAACTGAAGTCTTCGAATCAATCAACATAACAAACAACTAGAAGTGCCTTTTGAAATAAAATCCATTGAGAATATTTTCGTGGAGGCACAAACAGTATCATCCTGCTAACCGTGGTTAAGGAATCGTCTCCCGTCAGCAAACTGTAGGCACCTACCAGACCAGACACTGACTGAAATATATGGAACAAATCTAGTTTTTACTAGTCAGGGCTAAGGTAGAATTTAACTGACCAGGCAAAAAGGTACATAACTGTCGAGGGCCTAGCGAATGCCTATAGTAACCCTAGCTAGACCCTTGTTAGTAACTATGAAAAATTTACAGATTTCACTCATAGAGTAACCATGGGGACATTGAAAATGACACCTGGCTAATCTTTTCAATTTAAATTAATTAAAACGTAATAAGCTGTTTCAGGCACCATTATAGGTTCTGAAGTTTCTAGGTACCTTTATGCACATTATGTATTAAATGTCACTTTCCATTTCTTTCTTCTTAATTTTCTTTAAGTAACCCATCAACTTTCCTGTTCAACCAAAAAAATCGTTTTTTTAAGATCTGATATCAAAACTCATATATATGTACCTATTAGTGCAAACACAAATATGCCCTAAAAACAGTTTAAAGCGCTTATAATTATGCCCTTAAAAATCAATTACATACATATATGCCCTTAATAAATTATTATATTATGCTCAAAAAAAAATGATTATATGCCCTAAAAATATTGCTTAATAAATAGGCTAAAATAAATTTTGTGGTTCCATTTTCTCAAAAAGTATTTGACTGATTTCGATAAATTTTATATGTATAAAACTTTAAACTATTCTTTTCGCGGACATAATTCATTTTAACTTTAAAGATTTTTTCAGAACTTACCACGTTAAATATAAGAAATATTATATTTAACGCGGTAAGTTCCGAAATAATCTTTTTAAGTTAAAATTGTATATGGTTGGAAAGCCACAATTGCGGAGATGTGCAGAATCTACTTGAAACACGCATTTACACTTTGTAGGTCATTTTTGTTTTTTAACTGTCGAACAATGCATATTAAAAAAAAAATATGTTTTTTTCCTTCAATATTTTAAAACAAATTTAAATTTTTCTGGATTTATTTAAGACATTAATTGCATCAAAAATATAAAAACAAAATTTACACGAGTGAGCCCCACAAGTTTGCTCTCGTGGCTAACAAACATTTTGGTACATTTCAACGAAAGAAATGTTAAATAGACAGAATTACTGGGAACATGATTTTTTTTTATTTTGGGTCAATATTTTCTAAATTTTTAAAAGCTATCTATACATATTGTTTAGGCCGTGTGCGAATTGGGTTAAAATTGCGTTAAATTTTATCCGAAGATTAATTTTTGACGATAGTGGGATGAATCTGTATACCTACGTAGAAACTTCAAAATTTTATTTCGAATTAAATTTAATCGAAATTTTAATTCAATTCACACACGGCCTTAAATATTTAGAAGTACTAGATTACAAAATTGAAATAAAATCGTTCGAGTGGATTTAACCAACTCAAAAAAAGGTTTATTTTCTCGAAAAAAAAAAAAACTCCAACCCAAATTTCCGTAATGCGAATTTTTTTCGACATAACATGAACTTAGGTTTTAATTTTTTGGTTATGCTATAATGCTGGTTATGCTTCCCTATAGACCTTTATTATTTATTGAATAAACATTAGAAGATAATGAACAAATTATAAAAACGCTGATGCTCCAAATGCATTTGATAAACAAACAGCACATCTCGACCAGCTACGTCAGTGGTCAGAAGTAGTGGAATGCGTAGTGCATACGACTTCGAAGACTGGGCAATGGGTTCAAACCTCATGGTGTGCATGTAGAAAGTTTTTCACAATAAAATTGGATTAGAGCTCAGCATCACTAAAAGTAGATTGATGATAGGACTTGGCACCCCCTGAAATGACTATATCTCCAGTCATAAACAAAAATAAAACAAATTAAAATACCTACCTACCTTAAATTTATTCCTAAACAATTGGTGGTAGTTTTAAGTTGTTGTTGTTTGTTTTTCAAAAATTCAATGAAATTGACGCAATAAAGAATGGTCAAGTCTAATAAACTGACATTTTAGTATGAACAATACAATAAATAATAATAATAACTGAACAAACTATGTTTTTTTTATGAAAAATATAGGTACATAGGTACCTAAAAAAATTGGCATGCCAAAATATGCACGTAAATCGTAAATATACAAAAATATGCATTTAGGTAGGTACTTATAAAACAGATTTCTAATCTAGTCTCGTCTTAATCGTGTTACTAAAAAAAAAATATGCTGTGGCATATTTTTGGTTGTCCTACATATTACATACCTACATAAATCGATTTCAAGCAAGCTTAACTCCGGCTTTCACACTCAACTGCATCACTGGCCTTTCTTATAGAACCGATTTGTATTCTGCATCGAATAAAAATAAATACCTACCTATCATTTTCAATTTCAAAAAATCACAACCTACCTACATCCATAATTATGTTGATGCATAGCATTTACATACATATATACCTACACTACATACAAAAATCTGGCAGAGTACCTATAGATACACTTTTGTTTGTTGCGTTGTTCTTGTTGTTTTTTTCTCTTTTTGAATATTCTTCATTGAATATTCTTCCACTGAAGCTTGTCTGTTGACGACGACTTGTCTTCGTTTTTTCCCCGTATACCTATTGCCTACGCCTGCCGTAATTCATTGCTTATGTGTTCGTTTGTTTATTTTCATCATTCTAGTAATGTTTTAGTAACACCAACCAAAAATTTGGTAGTTGTCCTCCTATACGCTGGAGTTCATTTTTCATATTCTACGTTCATGTGTTTATTTCAATCATTTCGGTCATTTCTTTAGTAACACCAACCAAAAACTTCGTTGTGATGCCCTATACGCTGGAGTTCATTTCTGATTTATTGAATTTATTTTATTTAATCATTTAAGTAACACCACAACTCTGTCAAAACGATCCTATAAACATTTTCAATGTTAAAACTTGCCAGGGCCTTATTGAAAACTAGACTCTTTTTCCAGGCGGGTTATATTTGTAAAAAGGCCTACCTATTTTTAGGTTCACACTATCCCCTGAAGTTAATGACGCTAGACCTGAGTGAAAAGAATAATCGAAATTCTTATTTCGCTAATGATCAAATTAAAATTTCAACTTTACTTTAAATTATATTTATTCATTTCATGCGTTTTGCATCGCAAATTTATTATATAACAAAATTTTAAAATAAAATTTTCAATTGTGAACACGCGCATTATAGTTCAATTATCAAGTGTGCTATTATTAAGAATAGCCCATCATAAAGAGTCGCTATTTTTAGTCGCAATTCTAAAACATGATAGTTTTAATGTTCAAACTCACGACTTGGCAGCTCTATTATCATCGACGATATCAATTTTGCGAAAATTTGAATAAAAATTAAGGACAGACACGCATTATGCGATTTTCCGTCGTTATATGGGATTTACAAATCCAGATTTTGTAGATTATGAATATGATCGTATTTGTAGTTTTCTGTGCGTAGTAATTTATTGACGATTGTTTTGACAACACAAAACTCAACATGAATTTTTGGCAAGAATATCGAAATTAAATCAGTAGTCATCGTCATTTAAGTCGCAGTTGTGAGCATTAAAGTGGACTAGAATATTTAATTAACTTTATCTTGCGACAATCGATTCATCGAAAATATGAGAAAAGTTGAATAGTTTAGCAAAATGATTTCTTGATATTATGCGCATAAAACTTTTTTTTTTTTGTCCAAAAATAGTTTATGAAAGTGTGTCCAGAGTTTAATTGTGAAATAATTCTTTGAAACCAAAAATATAGAAACATACCTACATATTTTGTTTTTATTGAAATATTTTTCAATCAGGTCTTTGTCCATAATAACTTAAAAAAAAAAAAACAAAACAAAACAAAAAAAGATAATTAGCTTCAAGCATAAGCTTTACAAAAACTTATAAGAACCAAAATAACATTTATATACTGACATAACTCTAGCTTTGCCAAATGTGTTTTAATCTATAGAACTTCATTATAAACACTATAATAACAAGAAGAATAATATTTTCCACAAATTAAAATTAATTTTTTTTTTTATAATAGCTACAAGTCCCGTAAATCATCATCAATCATTCACAGAAAAATCAAATGTTTACTGATTTGGAATAAAAATTATTTTATTTTTTTTTTAAATATATTTTTTGTTTGTAAATATTAAATATGTTATAAAATATTTAAAAGTGCACAGAGATATTGAAAACTTTTTCTCACATTTAGATTTATAGTTTTTGGGTGTTTGTTTCTTTTTTTTTGTAATTAAGTTTAAAACGATCATTTAATTTTAGTTCGCCGATGCCACACTTGATTAATAATTTTAAAATGCGTTTGTTTTTTTGGTTAAATTTATAAAAAAGAGAAAAGAAGAATATAAGTCAATTAATAAAAAAACCATTTATAGTATTTTTTAAAAAAATATTTTTATTTTATTTAGTTTTATTATTAGATGTTCTATTATTAAGTTATTAAAGAAAAAATTTCCAATAAAATTTATTATATTTTTTTTTTCATATTATATATTTTTTGTCTTTCTCTCATTTCATGTATCTTTAGTTTCCTTTACAACAACAAGTAACACGAAAAATAAAACACTTATTTAAATGGTAGCTAAAATTTTTCATTAACTTCAAAATTAATAATGTTTATATTAATTAATAAAATATATATTCATTTTGAATATTCAATGAATTATTTGTTTGATTTGAAAATAATGATATTGGTTCCTTTTTGTGGACATGCATTTTCCCTAAAAAAGTTAGCCAATAAAACATGCAGAAAATAAAAATAATTTTTTTTTTGTTTTAAACGTTCGCCGCTGTTAACCGAGCTTTGAGTTAATATCGCCGAATTAAAAGATTGTAGCTGAAGCCGCTCGAAATCATATTACATTATTTTTTTTTTTAATGAAAATAAATAATCATGCCTTTTAAATAAAAAGAAATAAAATATGTGTATCTTTATATTGTCATTTAAATTTTACATTTTTGTTTTTCATTCGATGAACATTGTTCGATGTTTGGGAAAAATCGTACACCGAAAATCAAAAACCAGCAATTGTACGTAAATTTTTCGTTTTCGAATTTTTCGTTTAACTTTTGTTCTTTGCGTGTGTAAAAAAATGGGATTTTTTTCCAATGGGGGTCTTAATTATACTATTCTGGATTTAAGCCCCTTGTCGTTGGGCGCCATTTAAAATTTTGGTTTCTTATTTAATAAAAGCAACTTCAGTGGGCTTGGCGTTTTCAGCTTGTACAGCGTGAAGCGAGGCAGACGCATTGACGTGTTCGTCAAATGGCGACCTCCAGAATTCATAGGATGCCAAAGTTTTTATCACAACGCTGAAAGGCGTTTTTTCGAATTTCTGGGTTTTTGTCCGACTTTTAACATTATTGTTTTGATGCCATGCGCGAAGCATTTTTTCATTTGCGAGTTGTCTGGCATCTGCCATTTTATAGCAGCTTTCTTAATGTTCGCTAAAAGGAACGTTTCGAAACTCCAAGAACGTCTGCTTGTTTCTTAATAGATCCCCTATGGCACTTCGAAATCGCTCTACGCTCTGAACTTATGACAATTTTATCTGGTAGGGTCCAGATTCCATTAAAGTTTTGGCGTGCAAATTAAATAACAAAAAATAAAAGACCGCCCGAATTTCTTGAAAATAAAAAAAAAAAAACATGCAGTTTTTCATGCAGGAATATCATTTATTCATTGAATATTCAAATCAACTAAAACATGACAATATCATTCCCGTTGAATTCTGTGGTATTTTGAAAATTATTAAAAATAAATTTGTATTGCATGCAATTTAATCCAATTCAATTTAATTTAATTTTTTTTTTAAAGCCAATAAAAATAATTTTAACAAAATATTTCTTGTTTTTTTTTTTTAACAAATCCCACAGAATTCAATTTTCGATTGTCGTTTTCACTTGACTAAGAAGAACGCTATCATTAAATTAAAATAAAAAAATAATTATTAATTAAATTAAAATTTAACATTCCGTTATCTTAACAATGAATTCACTTAGTTTCACGTATTAATATTAATTTGCATGATACTTGATTTTTTTTTTTTTTTAATTAGTTTAATTTTTTTTAAATTTTATATTTAGGAAAATAATAGAATATCATGTATGGGCACCTTAAAACCATCATAGGTCCAACTTCCTAATTTTAAGATGCACGTCTGTACATCATATGGAAAATATTCAACATCGATTGAACAGGATGACTTATAGACGGCTGGTGGTTGCCATATAACCAAACCATTACTATAGACGGTTGCTTTTGTCATAAGTGTTACTTCATAATGACCATCAGCACTGTAAAAATATTTGTGGTTGTTTTGTTTTTACAATTTCCTTAATTTTTGTTGTTGTTGTTTTTAGATTATATTTTTTGTTTATTTTTTTTTTAATTGAACCAAACTTATAAAATCAAATATAATTGAAAGGAATATAATTTTTGCATGAAGATTTTTTTCTTTTTGTTAAAAATGTGTACGGCTGAGTAAAAATATTTTATTAATTATTAAATAATTATTGTTTAACTTCAATTTTCGACGTAATTTAATGAACACATTAAATTAAAAGGAGCTAAGTTAGTTTATAAATTTTTAAAGTTAAGTTTACATTTTTAAAGAAAATAAAACGTATTTGATCAAATGCTACAAAAGATTTGTTGTTAAAATTAAAATTTAATTTGACTCTTCAAAATTTAGTTTTACTGTTGCAACAATGCAACTCGTACCCAGTAAAACTTAGATAGTTTCTTCTTACACCATGGCAACTTATACCAAATGGATAACTCATCTCAATTCATCAACTCATATTACTCAAATCACGCGGCCCATGCTCCTATATCTAAACTACATTGAGCTCGCACTAACATAACGAAGTGACAATCTTTCAATGATATTATAGACTGGAAAGATATCATAGAGCAGAAATATGTTTATTAATAACTGACATACTAAGTTAAATAAAGCATATCTTCAAAAACGTGATAGATTCATCAGTGCGGTATTAGACCAGAAAAATAGACCAAATATAATTCAGACTAGGTTCAGCAGATCTAGCAAAAGACCTCCAAGAGTATTTCTTGTCATAGAAAAGTTCCGCTCACGTTAGCTGTTCGGATTCGGATCCGGCAATAAACTGTAGGTCCCCACTATTTCTGCAGACACGCACAGGAATGGTTGGGAGTTGTAAGTCACTACGCCATAGTTCTTCATGAGCTGTTGTGCCATCAAATTTATTTTGTATAACGCTCCATCATGCGACTTGTTTAACGTCGTTCTTGAATGAAAAGTGCCGAGATAAAAATCTGGGCATGTCGCCGGTGTACCAATTAAAGTAAGACCGCACTCGACAGAACTGCACTTCAGGGGAACTGTGCGACACTACACAGCACTCCGCGGCAGTTTTTTAATATGCCGCACAGCGTTGCCATAATGTGCCCGATCGGGCCATTTGGCCCTATGTTTTTCATTTTGGCCCTTGGCCCCGGGCCACCATGGAGTGGCCCGCACTTATAATTTTTTGTGTTTATTGGGAGTACCCTACAAAACAATAATTGGGCGCTTATTATAAATTTGATGGAGGCGGAATCCTTTCACGAGAAAAGATTTAAATTTTAAAAACCTGCAAACATTTTCGTACTTCGAACATCTGGAAATAAAATTTCAGCTTTCCTTATATTTTATGTTTAAAGCACAAAGCTTGGAGGAATGATTTAAATATTAAAGTTCAATTTATTTCAATTTTTTTTAAATTTGTATTGTGTTTTACTCCATTTTGTTTTATATTTATTTACTGCTTTGATATTAATTTGTAGACCACACGCAGATTACAATGTGGCTGTAAAACGAACAGCCGTTTTGGCCAAGATGCAGATGTACAACAACCGTGGTTTAGATTAGACTTTAAAAATTAAAGTTTAAACCCACCTGAAATCGGTGGGTTCAAGCATGTTATTGGCTTTTATCATATCAATATAATTAAACACCAGTTAATCCGCCAAAATCAGTGGGCTAAAATTGCTGAACAAAGGTTTAAATGTTAGAACAATTCAAACATTTTTGCAGCCGAAAGCAAAAAAAATCTCAGCTCTTATGTGAGATTTGTTCTCCCCATTAAAAAATCCTTGAGCGCTCAGATGTTTCTTTCTAAATTAGAAGACAAATTTTCTATAAAAAATAATTAATAATAATATGTAACTTTGTTCGTGTATTATCCAAAACTACGAATTTCTACGAATTTTCAGCGAAAATACTTATAAAACAAAAAAAAAATTGTGTAGAAATTCGAAGTTTCGGAAAGTACAGGAAAAAAGTTAATATTAAACTTTTTTTGCCAAACTATTAGCGACAAAAGAAAATAAAAAAGTTTGTCTTAGGACCTACATATTAAAAAAAAAAATTCTCTGACGGATTGTGGCCCGCACTTTAGGGAAATGGCCCTTAAAGTGGCCCTCAATAATTTTTTCTTTGTGGCAACGCTGGCCGCACTTGATCTGCAGCAGTGCGACACGACAAATCATGAAGTTAGTGGCAATTGAATTTCTACAATACTACAAAAAATGATGGCGGCCAAATCACCCCGAAAGCCACCATTTTGTATTTTAACTGTACTAAAACAAAACATTCAATAATTTTTGACGCACTTCAGCGCGCCGCTTGCTATATCGCACTATAATAACAACGGAACTGAACTGCACCGACGCGACAAAGTTGCTCTGATAAGCAACTTTATAGTTTAGTGTCGCGCCGTTCCGTTCCGTTCCGTTATCGCTTAGTGCGATATAGCTAATAGAATTTCATACAAATAATATTTCGCCGCTTCGTGAAGTTCTGTTGCCGTGCAGTTCCGCTGAAGTGCAGTTCCGTCGAGTGCGGTCTTACCTTTAGAGATATGAAAGATTCAATGCAGTGGCTTCTCTCCAAAATCGTCATTTGATTAGCCTTGACTTCCAACAATAGCCCAATAAGGTACGAGGAAGAATTGCTAGTGAATGAACAGTCAGGACACTATTTAAAGAAGCAGATTGGATTTTGAATAATTTCTTGTGCGCACGCAATTTCGCAATGGACTTTCATTTCTTAAGCAAGTATAGGTACTTCTATAATTGCGCTTTTACTGCCTGAACAGAATAGAATGCTGCAACTGGAGCCGCAGCTGCAACTGGAAGAACTGTCAAAAAGTTTCTTACGTTATTTTTTTTTACATGCCCACAATGCAGCTGTACATCTTTGAAATTATTTTGAAGAAACACAAAAAAATATTTTTGTGTACAAGCATCACATTTCCAAAAAGTTGGCGAACTCTTCCGGCTGCAGCTACAGCTCCGACTACAGCTACGTTGCGTTGTGTATGTGTTCGCAACATTGAACTTGTGTGTATTCAATATTTTTACAGCTATTTTTATTTTTATTATTTTATTTTTTTACAGCTATTCCGTCTCCATTCTGTTCCGGCAGTTTCGGCAGCATATTGTCGATGTTAAGAGGAAAGGCTCTTAGGTCAAACTGATAGATCAGATGTTAGTTCAATATGGGCCAAGTATTCGTATAAGATAAATAAAATTATCTTGAGATGAGTTTCCCCTTGATTTGAGTTGTTTCGGTATGAGTTATTCAAAGGATTAGTTGCCACGGAGTTGCTTTGGCTAATATTCAGTATTGGCATGAGTTGTCTCGATTAGATTTGCGACACTATTATATTAATATCAAGTTAGATGAGTTATGCAATCCATAACTGATTTTTTATTTTGAAATAAAATTAACTTCATAAATTATTCCATACAAAAATGTAAACAAAATAATAATAAGAAGAAATTTTATGAAATTATTTTATTAAAAATCCTTATTTTTTAATTGTTAATAATAATTAGAGAATTTGTGTGAATAATATTAAACTGTACAAATGTATATAAACATTCTAGAACGGGTCTGTGTTTGAAAATAAAATTTAAAAAATTAAAATTAAACTCTGTATTTTTTAATCAAAAGACTTTTTTTTTTTTTTTTTAATATATGTAAGTCCATTTATTTGTATTTGTGTATGTAATGTATGTATTGTTTGTTTGTTATTTTGTTTTACCAACTTCACACATTCACTCGCATAAGATAAAGGTTCTCTAATAAATCTACTATTGTTTAAGTTAGATTTTTGTTGTAGAATTTGTAGCATAAACATAGGTTAAGAAGAAATTTTTAATATTATATACAAAATATTTGGTTTGAAAAGGCTATTATTATTTACCATCACACAGTTTAAAGAGGGTCAAAGGGCAGGGGTAATTTTATGTCTTATATTTTCATTATATTCAAACAAAAAATAAATATCGATGCTCTAAAAACTGATATAATTTAACCTATAAGTCTTATAATTATGTAGATTTTGGAGTCTTTTTTTAATGTTTTTATTATTATTTTTAAATGTTTTTTTTTCTATTTTATTTAAATTCAAAAAGAACTGTAAGTTATGAAGTAAATTTTTTACTTTCTCATCAAAATTATATTTTAAATCACAGTTCTTTAAGGTGAGATATATTTGTTTTTTATATACGTGAATATTTTTTTTTTAATTATAAAAAATAAAATAAGATAAATATATAATTTAATAAAAACTGAAAAGAAACTGAGTTATTTTTTTTTAAATAGATTAAGAATAATTTTTGAAGGACGAAAGCTTTTGTTAAATTATGAAAGTTTGCATAAAATGGATAAATGGATTATAATAGTTCAAATACTAAAGTAGAGACTATTTATTAAAAAATATTAGGCGCACTATGCATTATTAAAGCATTACTTCTATTCTCAAATTATTATCAAAAGCTTTTGCCTTGGAAGAAATGAGATGAATATTTTAACTGAAAGTTAAATTTAAAACAAATATTTATGTAACGATATGGATATGAGAAGAAAACGAAAATATAAAGAAAATTTTCATAATGCTTATTGCTTTTTTTGTATCTTCAAAGTTAATGTTTTAAATAATTAATAATTTTGTATCTTAAATAGGTAGAATAATTTTTTAAGCTTCATATTTATCTATTTTTTATTTGTGAGAAAAAAAATACCTAACCTTCGATCGCAGATAGTACAATGGAAGAAATCGGAAAATGTTCAAAAAATTTGTAAAATAAGAAGAATAGAACATTATTGTTTTTCTACATGTAAAAGATTTCAGGTATATTCCAAAAAGCTGATAGGTAAAAACACTTTTATACGAATTTTCATTGCTCAAATAAAATTTTCATTAACCCTTAAAATTTCAGATTTTTAAGCTCACACAGATGACCTGGCGAGCGATTTAAACAATGCTGTTTTGTCGAAACCGTGACTTACGGGCAGTCATTGAAGGAAAAATGAGCTGGCCAACTTTACATTGTACCGTTGTATACTATTTTCATATCTTTCAACTTCGACAGTGCTACATGCTGCAGCTGCAGCTTCACCATTGTGTTCGGCCTTCGGCCAGCTAATGAACTGAAAGCGGCGATGGTAGATGAATGAGAAAGACAGTCGAGAATAGGTTTGCCAGATTTTTCTCGTAGCTCGGCGGGACAAATGAAAAAAAAAAAATATGGAAAAATACCGGGATTTCAGTTATTTTCCGGGACAAAATAAAAACTCATCATACGAGTGTATCTTGATCAAAAAATTCTTTTCATAAAACAGTATGTTTCCAGGTAATTTTTGTTTTAAAGCCCTGTGCGAATTGGATTAAAACTTCGAAAAAAAATTTTATCCGAGACACATTCACCGCATTAGAGTTTATGTGATTGTGATTGTGATTGTTGTGAAGTGATTGTTATTTGTCTTGCCTTGATTTAAAGGTTTTTAACGATATACCATACATATTCAATATTCAGACATGTCAATTACATTGAGAGCTATTATTCAATTTGTTTGCTTGCAAGTGTACAATGTTTTAGTTTTTTTTTTTTTTTCAATTTTTCTTTGAAAATGCTTTCAATTCAACGATTGTTTAAATTTCGAAAAGTAATGATTTCTAAAGCAACTGAAATAATACTTCATTTCTGATTTTAGCCAGAAATGGGACCATTATATATACATTTTTTTTTTTAGCAAATTAACTTCAGTCGTATTTTTGTGATTTTTGACAGTTTAATTAAACATTTTCTATAAGTATTTTGAAAGGGTTGGAAATATGCTTTATTTAATAAAAAAAATGTTGCATTTATCGAGGTTCAGACAACCAATTACGTTGTTCAAAGTTATATAAAAAGTTATATCACTTTAGCAACAATTAGAAAGATTTATTTATAACTTGGACCAGTCCTAGTGACTTATAACTCTCAACAATTCCTGTGTGCGTGTCTGCAGGAATGGAGGGGACCTATAGTTTAATTCCGAATCCGACCGGCTAAGGTGAGCGACACTTTTCTATGACAAGAGATACTCTTGGATGATTGTCACTTCCTCGCAAGAGGTAGTAGCTCCGAAAAAAACTAAGTTGGAAGCAGCTGGTATTGAACTCCAGACCTCTGGCATGACAGTGCAACGCACAAATCATTACGCCATGGGCTACTACTGTCTAAGGTTAGACAACATTGGCCGCGTTCAACAGCACATTTGACAGTTCTGAACTGTCATTTTTAGAGCTTCTGATTGGCCAGCAGTCATAAAAATTCAGTTGACGTCGGTTGAC
Source organism: Epistrophella euchroma (assembly GCA_947049315.1). Classification (NCBI taxonomy): domain Eukaryota; kingdom Metazoa; phylum Arthropoda; class Insecta; order Diptera; family Syrphidae; genus Epistrophella; species Epistrophella euchroma. The sequence continues at coordinate 58,602,572 of OX346246.1, read as the reverse complement.
ATTTAGTTACGTTTCTTACGTTTTTTTGTGAATTTTCAGATGAAAAATTCTATCTGAAAATTCAGATGACAGCTAAAAGCAACGAAAAAACAGTTCTTGATCCAGTTTTTTTTTTTGGTGTGTGGTCTGATCGTCTGGGTCTCGTATCGCTTTTCGGATTTTGATTTTAAAGTGTAAAAAATAATAAAAACAGAATAAATAATTTCAGACTTTTTTGTGCGTTCAGTGTTACGTTTTTCAGAACTGAATTTTTAGATCTGTCAAAAACGTGGTGATGAACGTGGCCATTTATAAACACGAAAACTTATGTTTGAGATTGCTGAACCGAACCAAGTTATAAAAAGGGAAGAACAAGGCTGTCGTTTTGGAAATTTGCATGGGGGTATTTCAGAGGATTAGAGGGGAGTATTTCGTATTTGTGAACTCTGATTTGTATTGACAAAAAATACCAAGCCAATGGATATAGAGAGAGAATAGACAACAGATGCCGAACGCACCGCCGGCAGCCAATCCAAAGCTATCCGGATAGGTTTTTGTGATTGTAATCGCCGCGTTCCATTGGCAATCCGACAGGCTATCTACCTATCCTAAAAATGATCAGATAGCTTGAGTTTTTACATCAGCACAAAGGATTACAACAACATAAACCTATCTGGATAGCTTTGATTGCCAAACACGCCCAATCCGATAGGAAAATTCAGCTGATGAGCCAAACAGCTGTTGTCAAAATAAATCTCAAACTATCCGAAAATTTTCGGTATATTCCAAACTATCCGATGGGCGATTTGAGGAACAGCTGATTACGTTTGCGGTTGACTTTTGGTTTGCTGGTGTCGAGTCGTTTATTGTTGGTTTTTCGTTGTTTGTAAAGGAATAAAATATTATAAAAATGTCTTAAAATGCATTTCAGTGTGATTTGCAATGAAATTAACCAAATATTCGCGTAAAAAATTAAACTTTAATTTTCCTTTTGTCAGCTGTTTTGAACTTTGATAGAAAATGTTAACTATCCGGCTTTTTCGTTAGAAAACATATCAGACACTAACCTATTTCAGATAGCCTATCGTATCGGATTGGCAACCAAACGCGGCCATTAACATTTATTTCAAAATTTAAACTTTAAACTAATAAAAATTAATACATTCAGGTCATTTAAGGGTTGAATGCACACAGGTTGAAATTTTACAAATACTAATGAGTTTTTGCAAAAGTCTCGGATATTTTCGAGGGGAATACAATTCTAGTGAAGGGAGTACGGGAGTACAGTGAATGCCAGGGGAGTACGAATACTCCTTTAGTACTCACTTCGGCAGCCCTGATTAAGAGGTTAAATAATTAAAATAATTACTAAAATGAATATTTTAATAGTAGAGGAGTAGCTACGAATGACAATTTGAAAGTTTTGTTTCTAAATTTTCTTCTGGTTTAAAAATGCAATGATTTAAATGTGCAGAATTAAGCACTTTCTTTGGACATTGTTCAATAGGTACCTACAGCTGTGAGTCCTCAACATAATTTTTAATTTAATTAGGAATGGATTAAGATTTTGGTTTGTTAAATTTTTTTTTAAGTGTTATAGAATCATCTTTGAGCTAGCTTAAAGCATCAATAAAAAATTCCTGTGGTGACTTTTAATACTTTGTTGATTTTTTTTTTTGATACTTGACTCGTCATCAATGTGAATCTTCCGATTCCGATTTAAAACCACATTTAAATTTTTTTTAAGTATTTATTTATGGACATATTTGTTTCTAAAAAAATTCTAAACCTGACATTAATGTATCCTACTTCTGATTTTTTTGTTATATCAGCCATATAATACAGGGAGAAACTCCTTATAGTAAGATTTAGAACGAATTTCCAAAATCAACCATTGTACTATTCAAAAGATCAATCTTAATTTTTCACAACAATTTCTTTTTTGATGGTATTTTTGTTGTTTTTTGGTTTGTCTTACTTTTTGGTTTATAAACCTACCTTGAACCCATCATATGTCCAACTGCCAAATTTCAGGACACATGTCTGTTCGTCAAATGGGAAATATTCTACATCTATTTCGCATGATGATTTGTATATAGCTGGCGGTTTCCACTCAACTAATCCTTCAGAATAAATAGTCGCTTTTGTTGCTAGTGTCACTTCGAAGTTACCATCGGCACTAATTATAGTTTATTTATGTTTTTTGTCATATTTTTTTTTTTAATTATGTTTTTGATTTAATATTATTAAGCTTATACATACTTAAATAGAAAATAATAATAATTTTATTTTTGTATTATGGAGTTGAATTTTTTTTACACAAAAATCTAGAATAGTAAGGCAGAACTGTATGGTATTTGGGTAATGGGTGTTTTGATGTAGTGAAGAAGATTTGAGTGTGCGTGTATTTGTGTGTTTGATAAAATCCTGTTAGTTTACATGTTCTCCTTAAAAAAAAAAAAACATTCAAAAATTTTGGCCTACATTGTAATTTGTTTCTGTTTTTTTTTTTAATTCATAAATTTATTTTTATTTAAGTTTATTTTTAAATATCAAGGAAATTGTTTTTTTTTTTTTTGTAATAAAATTTTGCTTCACACTGATAATTCGAAATAAAACATTTAAAAATTTTGTATAGTTGAAATATATTCAGAGTTTGTTTTTACGAGTATAAGTAGAGATTTAAGAATAAGGAATTAAATACAAAAAACAAAATATAAATGAATTATATTTATATAAATTATGTACGTAGGGGCAATTTTCGTTGATAATAACATTTATATTTAAAATATTTTGAAGTATTTCTTGCAAGGTACACGAAATTATTAATATAGTATATGTATATGTTTTTTTTTTTTTTTAATTAAGAGCTATTGATTCTGTTTGTGTCATAATTTTTTAATTACATAGTCTATTGACATTGAAAAATCATACTTACTTGTTGTATAGTACGATATCTGGCCGCCAGATATGGTCGGAGGGTACGTGCAACATGTGAACACCACCGTATTCCTTTGGTTCCCATCTTAATTTGTAATCATACCAGGACTAAAATTAAATTTGATTAATTATTTTTTTTTTATTTTTTGACGATAACGTTAACATACCTGTTCCACCCAAAGATTCGTTGTCATTATTTGATTTTTCAGGTTCTGGAATTAAAGAAAAAAATAGATCAAAATTATTGAAATTTTTTCAAATATGAAAGGCGAATCAGGAGCACAAAATTATATTATTTTGACTGTTTTGGGTCAAAGTAGGTTTTGGAATTGTATTGGAAATGTTTTTTTTTGTTTTAGGAATGTAGATGCTATAATATCGAATAAATGAAAATGGACACTGCTATTTATGTATTGAAAGTTAACGTCGCAGTTTACTTATAAAAGCTTTCCCAAAGGGATGAAACAATGGCTCGCTTTGATTATATTGGAATATTTGAATTTAAATGCTTTTCAAAAAAGTCCATCAATTTTTACTTGCAATATAGGTACTAAAATGGCAAGTTTTGGATTCGTAAAAGAAACTGAACTCGAGATTTTGATCAAACTTGACATTACGATGATAGGGAAAACGAAAAAAGTGGGTCTCGCAATTCCGTCTTTCTGTCTGTCTGTGGACTCGCCTACAGCATAAATCCATGGTCCGATTTTAATTAAACTTGGTATAAAGTGGTTTTGGAATATTCCCCCGACAGGTTTTTTTTCATTATCTTTTTAGGACCAAAAATATAAGGGTACCTGCCATATAAAATTTTTTTTTTGCATTTTTGGAAAATCTTATTTTTCTAAAAAATGGCCCAAAAGATTTTTCTCAAAAAAAATCAATAAATTTTATTAGGTAGGTATATGCCAGCTTTTTGTGAAAATTAAATTTCCAAAAAAACATATCTATTGTATACCAAAATTTTCAATTTTTTTTTTTGATTTTTAAAAAAAGTTTCAATTTTTTTTTTTTTTTGAAAACCAAATATTTCGAAAACTAATTGGTTAATTTTTATGTTTGGTTAGCGGGTTTTAACATTATCTGAAATATTTTGAACAAAAATTCTTCTTCTAGTCAAAATTAACGGTACCTTTCATATAAATGTTAAAAATTTTCTCGGAAACGACTCCAACGATTTTGATTAAAATTGTTCTTAATACTAATATTAGTATGGTCTACGATCTGTCAGAAACAAAATTTACAGTTAGCCTTTATTAAGAGTACCACCTCTCATAGAACCATTTTCTTTATCTTGGACTATCTCATTATGTGTAAAACCGATTTAAATTAAATTTTTTTGTACAAAAGCTTCTCAAAAGTTGAAATCATACTGCATATCAAAATTTTCAAAAAAAACAATTTTGGATTTAAAAAAAAAATTTCAAATTTTTTTGTTTGAAAATTCGATATTTCAAAAACGGGTAGATATTTTTTTTTTGAAATTTAATTTTTAATTTAACATAAATAAGAACTAAAAAGTTGTGTAACAATTTTTGTTCTTAAAAGTTTTTACAAAATTTTGTGTATAAAAAAAATAATTTAAAAAAAAACTGCTCCTACGATTTAAATTTTTTTTTCTCCAATACTACGATTGCTCTCAAAGCAATGTAAGAAGATTTTTTTAGTAAATTTATTTCGAATTTTTTTAATTTAAGCTCCAAATATTAAATTAAAATTATATTTGTATTTGTATAGTTGAAAAAAAATTGATTCCAAGTTTAAAAAATGTTGTTTTTTCTCCTAACGAGGAGCTCGCAACATTGAAAAATGTAAATGCTGTTATAACTGATGATATACATATAAACACTGGACTCCCTCGAAGCATAGAAGTAAGAAGTCAACAATATTGGACCTCTATTACATAGGCGCCGCACTTAGTTTAATTCATATCGAAATGTTAAAGTTTTTTTTTAGTTATACATTGTATTTTATAATTATTAATAAATTTTGTTAATTTTCTTAAGTTATAAAAATGTTTTTTTTTGTGCATTTTTTAGTTTGTTTGAATTTTTAAGATTTTTAAATATGTACTTCAAAATCCAATCCCTGCTAATCAGCAACTAAGTAGCAGATAAAAATTTGGTGGCACAAGCTGCTCATGAAGAACCAGAGCATAGTGACTTACAACTCTCAACCATTCCTGTGTGCGTGTCTGCAGGATTGGAGGGGACCTACAGCTTATTGCCGAATACGAACGGCTAAAGTGAGCGGCACTTTTCTATGACAAGAGATACTCTTGGAGGATTTGTCACTTCCTCGCAAGAGGTAGTAGCTCCGAAAAAAACTTTAGGTCGAAGCGGCTGGTATTGAACTCTAGCATGACAGTCCAACGCACTAACCATTATACGTGACAGGCTACTACGCTAATTATTATCACTTTTTAATTTGCATTGTAAAAAAATTGTGACTTGCTAAATTGATACACAATATTATTTTATAAACAGGGAGAAATAGAAATAGATATAAAAAAAAAAAAATTTAAGAACTACACCAATATTTGTCCTTTTTTCTTTTTCCTTAAAAATTATTGAACTTTCAATTAATTTCTTTTTTAAGACCAATTCATGAACTGAAAACATTACTAACACCAATATCTCCAAATTCAAGCATTAAACAATAAGAGCTCCTGACACACGCCGCGCCGCGTCATGTCAATTCTATGCAAAATTTCCAAAGTTTAACTGTTATTTCAAAATTATTATTTTAAAAAGTTATTCTATCTCTTTTATTTGTTCACATCGCAATAAAATGAACCAATAGAAAATGACAAAGGAAAAATATTTTTAAAGAAGTTTTCAATTTTTCTTTTTTTTTTTTTATTTGTTTTAAAACTTTCGAATTATTATCTACCTTGAATGGAAAATTTTAAACATTGATGCACAAAACTTTGTCATCATCTTCATCGGGGTAGTATTGTCCTTTTAAAAGAGAATTTGTCCAAAAGCTAATTCTAACGCCCGCTGCCGCGCCAGCCACAATCATGGAATGAAACACCAATATAGGGGGAGTTTGTTATTAGTATGGTCGGGAAAGGCTCATTTCCCGATGAAGGCTATAGTCAAACTTTCACAAAATAATTATGACGCTTTCATTCATAATTCATTCGTTTTAACTCCGTCTCTATCTCCATCTCCCTCTCTAACTTAATTGGAAAAGTGTCACGTTCTTTCGTTTCAGTGAATAATAATGACGACTGAATGAATGAATTCAAAACAACGGTAAGTATAGTGTTCATAAATCCTTGGCATGAATATCAAATGAATCTGAACAAAGAGATTCTTATGTTAGTGCGATGAATAAGTTGAGTAGTTTATTCAGTTGGTACAAGTCCAGGACTGCTAGGACACTTTGTTACTAAATTTTTATTCAAAGAAAACTGTCATCCTTTTATGTGAAGTTCTTTCTTTTGTGTATCTTCAAGTGGTGTGGAGATAGAAAGGGGTGAAAGATTTACAACAACAACAAAAAAAAAAAAATTGTAAACTCTTTTGACCCTAGGGACATCGTGACAGCTCTTAAAAGGTACTTTTCTCAATTAGAACCGCTCGAGCAGCATTGCGGGTATCCTTTCCACTTGATGTTCCATTTCTCATGAAATTGTGTATTCCCCACATAACACCAACTCCCACTCCCACACCCACACCTTTCCCGTCTTTATGCCGTTCCAACTTTTATGGCCCATTGCCTGCGGTCGCACCTTTGCTTTTATTTGCTTGTAATCGTTTAGTAAGAGAAAGTCAGCAGCTTGAGTTTTGCTGTTTGCTTGTCATGTGTGACATTAAAAATGGAACATGACAGTTTAAAACGTTAAATGGCCTTAAGGGACTTGTGAGTTGTGAACATTGTTAATTCTTTTTTTTTTTTTGTTTTTTCTTGAATGAAATTTGATGGTCGAGAGATTATAAAGGAGCAAAATAAGAGAAAGAGAGATAAATGAGTATGACTGGAAATGGGGAGCATATTGGGTGGGTATGTAGTACTTACCACATCGATAAGCTGTGACAATTTCAGCTTTATGCAGACTTTAAGGACATCGGTTGTATTCACCACAGGTCGCACCAATTTGTTGTAATTACTGAGTAGGTCGTCGTAGAGCCTCTTTGCATCGGGATTCCCCGCCACCGCTCCGTGCACCATGAGGGCCGATAGGAGCCATGCTCGTATCGTCTCCCCCGTTGTGGGTGACATTTTCATTTTGAAGGCCGTTCGAGAGTTGCTGTGTGATGCAGTTTTCCGGCGGGTGGGGTTAAGAGAAATATTACTGCTGCATCAACAGAGATTTCTAAGATTTCTATGCGGTTGTTGAATATGTGACATTTTAGTTTTTTTTTTTTTTAATTTTTGCTCCGGTTTCGTTTTGAATTTTAAGTACAATGTAGAGAAATTGTGATATTTAAAGTGCTATGCAGGATTTGTGTGAAGGGTTTTTTTTTATTTTTAATTTATTCTTAGAAGTTTACTGAGATTAGGAGGCTTAAGATAGATAGAAAGATTTTTGATCGACTGTGTATTCGAAGCTGATTTAAGTCGTCCATCTGAAATTAGAACAAATAAAAAAATACAATATTTAGATTTATGTTATTTTTAGTATTGTATTATTGTACATAATGTATAAAAATTGAATTATTTTAGTTTATAATTGTAGCTATTAGTTAGATTTTAGAATTCTGGAAAATAATATTTCATAAACGAAGCCTTTTTTTTATAATACAAATTCTTTATTCTACTGAAACAAATCGCAGGTAAATAGAAGACTTAGCACCATTTAATAATTATAATTGTTGAATTATTGATTCGAAACACCTTTTAACAGTCTTTAGTCTCCAAAAATTGGCGTTTCCATTCGATCTCACTTGGACTCATCTACATATACAAAGGTATGATTCCAATACAAAAAGCATAAACCTATTATTTAAATGTCAAAAAATTAATGAAAATGGACCTTCGAGCCGGATATAATAAAGTAAATAAAAAAATTAATTTGATGGCACAACAGCTCATGAAGAACTAGGTCCTAGTGACTTACAACTTATTTATTTATTTATTTCGAGATGCTTAATAACTGTAAGATACAATATCTTATAAGATAGTTACAAGCTAATTGTACAAAGTAGAGCAAAAAAAAAAAGTGAAATTAGTAGAAATTGAAGCTAATCAAGCAAATATAAATCATTAATCAAATTATTACAATTTCATTTACATATTTACTGAAAAATTATTTTTTAAAGCCTTTTTAATCCTTGTTGCGTTTTGAATTTCTGAAATATTACGTGGTAAGGAATTCCAAAGACGGACTGAATTTACAAAAAATTGACGCTCGGATGTCAGAAACGAAAATCGGGGAAGGGTCAGTTGACGAGTTCTATGCTGCGAGGTAGCAAAACTAGTTTTATCAAAACAGTATTGTGGTAGGCGTGTGAGCAGTAATACGGAAAATACGGGAAACTCTCAACCATTCCTGTGTGCGTGTCTGCGGAATGGAGGGGACCTAGAGTTTATTGCCGAATCCGAACGGCTAACGAGCGGCACTTTTTTGGGACAGGAGATACTCTTGGAGGATTTGTCAATTCCTCGCAAGAGGCAGTAGCCGTTTTTCTTTTAAATAAATAGGTGGCGAGGCTGGGGATCGAACCTTAGACCTCCGGCATGACAGTCCATCGCACTAACCATCACGCCACGGCTACTACACGGGAAACTTTAGAGTCACTTATTCCTTGAGGTGTGCACTATAAACCTGGTTCTAAAAATTGAAAAAAAAAAAAAAAAAAAAAAAAACAGAGTTAAACTAAAGTGGGATAAAATTGAACCGGAATATCGAAAATTACTTTATCAGGAGTTCATCATCAAAGGGCACGGAAGTTCCCCAGCCAAGTTCTCGGCGCTACCCATTCTTACAGGAACAAAACACTCAAGCAATTAACCAATAAGGTTAGAAACTTCAAAATCACCATATTTTCTGAAGTATGAGCAAACAAAAGCGCTTTACGCGAATTTCAACTCCCCTGATTTATAGGACGTCGAAAACCGTAACTGACTGATTAACTGATTCACTAATTGACAGACTATTAAAATTAAAGAGCAATTCCTGACACTTTAGAATCATGTAATTTCGCATAACGGTTCATAAAAATTAATAAATCGAAAATTTGGGAGTTTTCATATATAGGGAAAGTGGTATATCCTCTAACTTTCTTATAGAATTGTTATTAATTATTGACCACTTGTTGTATAGTCATTTTGTAAAGAGAATTTTAGATTTTACATACCTACATTTAAGGGGCGTGGTACCCACCCATTTCCCCAGAATTGTTATCAATCGATTCGGAGTTGTTACTTCAAAGCATACGGTCGCATTCTAGTTTACGCTCTCGCTCTATTTTCTTAATCATTACATACTTGCTTAACAATGTCTAGTAACTGTGTAAAATGCCAAGAACCTATTCGGCGCTCCCACTCGCGCGTTACATGCAGCTCGTTCTGTGGACTATCTTACCATAAACAGTGTGCAAACATTAATGACATTGACTATAAAGCATTACTTAATCCGAATATGTCATGGAAACATTGACTATAAAGCATTACTTAATCCGAATATGTCATGGAATTGTAACAATTGTTCAAACCCATCTTTCGCAAACTTTACTCAACAATTCAGAGTGTTATCTAACATGGTTCTGAGTTTAAAAGATGAAATTTCTAAAATCAATGAAGTGCTTATATCTAGTGGTAAAAATTTGCTTTGTAAACAAGTAAACCGTTCTTCTGAAGCCATTCTTCTTAATTCAAATGCAACAAATGTGTTGCCTCCGCAGCAATCTAATGCGCCAAATGTTATACTACCGCTTGCACCCCGCTCTGATAGTGCAACCCCTTCCCCAAACTTGCTTAATACATTTTCAAAAGAAAATAAAAACAAAAACAGTGTTTCCTCCAACAACAATGCATTACAAATAAAATCTAGCAAATCAAATAGGACCCAGGGAACGAACAATTCTATATCTCTAAATTCCTTGCCTAATTATAAATGGTTTCATTTGTCCAAATTCACTATTGACGTTAACCCTGATGACATTGTTAACCATATTGCTCAGAATACATCTATCCCTTCAAATCAAATAAAGTGCTATAAACTAATTAAAAAAAATGTGCCAACTGTGCTTAGGTTCATTAACCTTAAAGTAAGCGTGCCACACAATATGCTCAGTATTGCTATGGACCCTGAGCTCTGGCCATCTACAATTCAAATCAAAAAATTCATCTCCCGTGCAAAAAACGAAGATCCCACACCAGCCCAACTGTCAACATAAACATCGCCCCCTCTGTATGCCCCCGCTTTTCATCATCTAATAACCAGTTCTTGCTATACTACCAAAACACTGGTGGACTACGCACTAAAACTAATCAATTGTTTCTTCACTCTTCCTCTTCTCATTACGATGTCATTACTTTTACCGAAACCTGGCTTACTGTTGATTTTAACAATTCAGAATTATTTGATAACACCCAGTACAATGTTTTTCGAAAAGACAGATGTAAAGATTAGACAAATTTAACAAGAGGTGGAGGAGTTTTAATCGCTGTGCGCTCTCAATTTTCTTGTGCTGCAATCGATTTACAATCTTCTACGATTCAAACACAATATGATGTCGACCAACTAGCCATAAATGTAACAGCTGACTTATTATTTGAAGTATTTATTATTTTAAGCTACATACCACCAGGCAGTTGTTTAGATCTTTATAAATTGCATGTAAATAATGTTCGTACTATTATCTCAAATTTAAATCCTAATCAACACATTATTATATTAGGTGACTTTAATCTTTGTAATATTAATTGGACTTATGATCTAGACGAAGTTTGTTTACTACCTTTTAATATCAATACAGATTACGAGTGTGAAGTAATTGATTCTTTTTGTGAATTTGATCTTTTACAAATAAACAGCTTCAATAATGATTTAAACCGTACTTTAGATTTAGTTTACGTTGATAAAGAAATATCTACCAATATAATTAAATGTATTAATCCTATATTCAAGAATTCTGTTCATCATCTTGCACTTTGTATTCAATTTAGTTTTTTTTGGATATTTTAAACCAACATGTGATAATTCTATGTATTATAACTATACTAGAGGTAATTATGATGCTATTATTGAATTTTTAAACTTAATATCATGGGATAGGATCTTTAGGAATAATGGTCTACCTGTTTCGTATGATATCTTTCTCAAGTCATTAAATGAGGCAATTGATCGCTTTGTACCTAAACAAAAATCCAAGTTTAAAAACAAACCTCAATGGTTCAATAAAAGGCTATGTAACTTAAATAATAGTAAAAACAAAGCGTACAAGTTATTTCGAAAATCCAATAACGATTCAACCCTTTTGAGTAATTATAGGCGTCTGCAAAAAGAGTTTGATGTTCTTAATAATTTCTTATATAAAGATTACTTAATCAGTACAGAACAAAAATTAAAAACGAATAGTAAATTTTTCTGGAGCTACATAAATGGTAAAAAAAAATCGAACGGTATTCCCAATAACATGTTTTATTCACAAAAGAGCTCTACCGACATTCAAACAATTTGTAATTATTTTGCCGACTTCTTTCAATCGGTTTACACATCCTCAGATATTCCTAATTCTTCTGTCTCTGACTGTATTAATAGTTCAATTAATATAGGAAACGTGCATATAAGTAAACTGGAAGTTATAAAAGCCCTGCAAAGTCTGTGTTCGGATAAACAAACAGGCCCTGATGGCATATCCCCTTTCTTAATGAAACAATGTGCAAGTGCTCTTGCTCTACCATTAACACTTTTATTTAATGCTTCACTTGAATCGGGTGTATTTTTGAAAGTCTGGAAAACGTCTTTTATAATTCCAGTTCACAAAGCTGGTCCGAAGCAAGATGTAACTAACTATCGGCCAATTTGCAAACTTTCCGTTATTCCCAAACTTTTTGAAAAAATTGTTTATAATAAACTATCTTTCCTTCTCAAAGGAATAATTTCACCTCATCAACATGGTTTCGTTGTTGGGAAATCTACCACAACCAATCTTATGATTTTCTGCAATAGTGTTGGTAATTTACTTGAAAATGGATCGCAATGTGATGTTATCTACACTGATTTTGCCAAAGCTTTCGATAGAGTGAACCACTATATTTTAATAAACAAGTTAAAGGACTTAGGTTTCCATTCCAGTATTTTAAAATGGTTCCACTCATACTTGTGTGATCGTATTCAATTTGTCCATATAAATAATACAAAGTCTCAACAAATCAATGTTTCCTCCGGTGTACCTCAAGGAAGCCACCTGGGCCCTCTCCTATTCTTAATCCTTATAAATGACATTCCACTCCATATCCGTTGTTCTGGTAAACTTTTGTTTGCGGATGACTTAAAAATCTATTGCCAAATAAATTCCCTTTCCGATTGCATTCTCCTTCAAGAAGACCTTTTCCGTCTCGGGGCATGGTGTACAAAAAATTGTCTTTTTCTTAATGTTTCAAAATGCCAAGTTATGTCCTACTACCGTAACCAATCCCCTGTGTTTTACACTTATAAAATTAATGATACACCACTACTTAGAACAACTGAAATGAAAGATCTCGGTGTCATATTTGATCAAAAATTAAACTTTGACCTTCATATCGACTACATCGTATCTAAAGCTAATTCCATGCTCGGTTCTATATCGAGGAATTCTAAAGAGTTCACTGACCCATATACACTAAGATCCCTGTTTCATTCCTTTGTACGTTCCGTTTTGGAATACTGTTCGATAGTTTGGAACCCTTATTATAAAACTTCTTCTGAAAGGATTGAAAATATTCAAAAACGTTTTACAAGAACATTGGTTCATCGTTTGCATTGGAATATTCGAATGCCCTCGTATGATTCACGTTGTCTATTATTTGGGTTACTCAAGCTCGAAGTTCGTCGTAAATATTTTTCGGTTATGTTTGTGAGGGACATATTAAATAACCATATCAATTGCCATTTTTTATTGTCTTTGGTTGAGATTTATGCTCCTTCGAGGTGTCTGCGATCCAGGTGTCTATTCCTTGAACCTTTTCATAGATCGAATTATGGCCTTAATGAGCCTTTAACAAGATGTTTAAGAGAAGCTAACGCTATTTGTAATAATGTTGATTTTTTCAACTCTATTAATAGAGATATGTTTAAGCAGCAGTTATTATTTATTATAGGTGCCCTTAATGGTCCTTAAAATGTATCTAGTAATCTTAAGGAAATATATTAATTATGTATTCTCTGTTCGATGAAATAAACTAAACTAAACTAAACTAAATATTATTTAGAGCTTTTCTGAATGTTGTACAATGATGAAAATTGGTGGGGGGTGGCCCAAAAGTAGTGCTTGACTGCTAACCTGGATGTGTGGGTTCGAGCCCCAGTCTAGGCAGCATTATTTTCTACTGTAACGAAGCGTTACACTTTCGCCCTCACCTACCAGAATATTATAAAGCTACTCACCGCCAACCGAAATTATTCACAGTGAACCAGCACCCTACGTCAGCAAAAACACCAAACACCAGCACCCTACTACCATCCAACACACATAAAACCGACCGATCATCAATACCGCAACAACAAACACCAGCCACCCACCACCCACCGAATCATCATAATCAACAGCAGAGCATCGCGCTCGTGCACACCACTGCTCATGAATATAGAAAAGTATAACGTCATCATGCAGAAGAAAAATATTTCGTTTGTGAGTTTTAAAATTCACACTTCCTCTTGCCACGAAATATGAGAAGAGGACGTATGAAAAATCGAATAATTCGAAGCTTATTTGACTCGTTGTAGTTCCTAATATACGAATTGGAAATACTGAGGCATAAGGTTCCGGCGAATATCAGTTTATAGCAACTCTTGGTCGCCTCAGGTTACTTTACTTGATACATTCGTGTATCATTTAGAGATAATCTTTTTGGTATTAAAATTCTCCGTAGTTTATTTTCCCTCGCATTAGCCCTGGGCTGGAATCAGATTCCTACCGTTGTTCTCCCTGCTTGCTCCTTCAGAGTGAGACCGTGGGCCAAGTAATTTTCCCTTGGGTTAGTCTTGGGCTGGAATCAGATTCCTACCGTTGTTCTCCCTGCTTGCTCCTTCAGAGTGAGACCGTGGGCCAAGTAATTTTCCCTTGGGTTAGCCTTGGGCTGGAATCAGATTCCTACCGTTGTTCTCCCTGCTTGCTCCTTCAGAGTGAGACCTTGGGCCAAGTAATTTTCCCTTGGGTTAGCATTGGGCTGGAATCAGATTCCTACCGTTTATTCCCTGATACGCTTCTTCTAAGTGTATATCGTGGACCGAGTCTACTCCTGTAGCTCTTTATAAAAAGCTTTGCCGTATATGAAATACTATGTTATCTAATTTAAGTTTAAAACGAATTGTAAGATTGTAAGCCCTCTTCTTGTTAAATAAATATTTATTGATAAAACTGGTAACTGGTCAGAGTTCTACTTTCTTAACCCGAGTTTTACTTGCTTTCTTCGGGAATACCCTGGACACCGACGAGCTTACCTCAGCCTTAGTAAAAAAAGCATCACACTACATTCCCTCAACTGAACGCCACCCCTGGGATTTAATGAGATATTCAAAACCTTATTTCTCAATCCACTGTGCTAACAAAAATCTATCCAATCCTTCTATTCCTTCTAACATTGCCTTATTAATAAGACCCTAGGTCTTAAGCGGTCCCTAGACGCTCAATATTATTGTGCAAAATATTGCATAATATTATTGGCTAGGCGCCCCAGATGGTTCAATATTTTATCCTACAATATAGTTTACAGCTGATTCAAAAATAAATTTTCTCTCATCCTCTTTTGTTTTTTTACAGTCTCACTTATTAAAATCACTCGCAGAGGTGTTTAATCTTCGAGACTTGAAAATTAAATGAACAAATATTGTGCAATTGTACCCACAAACGATACAATATTTTATATTGTGCAAAATAAATATCAAATTTTCTACAATATATTGCACAACCGTGCAATATTACCCATAAACGGACAATACTTTTGTGCAATATCAAATATTGCACAATAATATTGAGCGTCTAGGGACCGCTTTATTGCCATATATATGTTTGTATTTGCAAAAAGGAATGAAATTCAAATTACACAAAAACATAAATGTTAAAAAAAAACCTATATACAGGGTTGCCATGGTAGTCTAAGTTAATCTAGGAAAAAAGTGTTAAAATCCAGGACTTTAAAGGACACAATCTAACTTATAAGATAAAACCCAGACAAACAAATAATTAAAAAAAATAAAAATTAATATATGATTTGTTGTTGTTAACAATTTACTGAACGCCAGATAATAAATGTTTTATTTAATTTTGTATTTGCTTGGAAAACTACAAAGTTCCAACAAAAAAATGAGTAATTTAAGAATAAATCGCTTTAATATTTATCCGAAGATTAATGTTTGACACTAAAGAGGTGAATCTGTTTCCTGGAAACGTTAAAATTAAAATTTTGGGAAGAATTATTCTTGATATTTGAATAGTACGTCCAGCCCTCGAAATTCGAGTGCCAATTACATAAACTTCTAATTGAAAGAAAATTTGACTCAAGTTAAAAGCCTACAAAGTACCTACCTGCCTTGTATAAATTTACATCATTTTTCGTGAATTTACGCCTATTAAAACCTGTAATAAGACCTTGACCGAACCTACAATACCCAACCAAATGTATTTTTGTTTCTGTTATACACGAGCGACGGTTTTTATACTAATGCGACGGTGCAAGCTGCAAACCCCACTATGACTGTATTCTATTTCGCTCCCACCTCCAAACCAAATAAATGCACAATAATTGTGTTGCATTGTTTCGTGGTTGTTTTTTTTTCTCTTTTGTGTAAGTATTTGGTGATAATTCTCCGCTGAAGCTCATCCGTGGACGATGAACAACCACCTCTTTTTGTGTTTTTACAAATATTCTCTCTCGCTCCCTCTTAATACGAAATTAATTTATATTTTGTGTACTTCTGTGGCACAAAACCTTTCCAACGATGTATAATTTATATGCCTTCGGCTTTTCTAGACCGCGTAAATTGTACCACAAAATTAGTGTTTGCCGTTTTATAATATGATGATGATGATTTTGAAAATTTCTATGCTCTTCCTCCTCGCGAAAATTGTGCCTACAGGAGTTCTTTACTTTAAGTGCCTGTTTACATTGGATTTTTAATGAAGCGCGTTCTCATTCATAACTATGTTCCCCGTGTTTACATTACTAACAGATCATCCCAAGAAAATTCAGTGTGCCGCGGCAGACTTGTGTCCCACCCTTAATTTCATTGCATTTCATTATTATTATTTTCTGAACGCTGCCAACTGATAGTCCAATAATCTTTCCAGTAGTGCTGGAAAATTGGTTGGTTGTTTCTATGTGGAAAAAATCGAAACGTCAAATCGTGAATTTTAAAGTGTTCGGTCGTGTCGCGTATTTAAAGTTTTAATTTTGTGGTAAAATTTACGCTGTCTTATTGCACAGAAGTGCAGCATAGAAAAATTTACCACAAAAAATTAAAAAACAATAAAAGAAAGTTGCATAATAAGTGCGAGTATTTTGTTCACTCCGTCTCGCTCTGGCTCTCGCTCGCACCTATTGTGCAATTTTGTTTTATTATTTATTAGTTATTGTGGTGCAATTAATTAATAAATTTTTACATTCTGCACTTCTGTGCGCAAAAACCTTTCGAACGGTATAATTAGTATGCTTTTGACTTTTGTAGACCGCGTAAATTGTACCACAAAATTCGTGTTTGCCGTTTTATAATATGATGATATTGTATATAATTGGAAAATAGAGGAAAAACGAGGACAACTTTTTAAAACTAATAAGGAAGCTTTGCGCTGCAGTGATAAAGACGTATGGCAGCTCTACCTAATGTAATACATAAAACCCGAGTGAAAAGTAAGGAGATAAGTACGCTAATTTATAAATGTATCTTTGAAGGTTTAATATGAAATATTTTAAGTAGAGTAATATCGAAACAACTCCAAATTATGAGAAAAATTTCTTATTTAATGATTTATGATTATTAGGTACATGATAAAAACTAATTTTATCAAACTCGTAATAAGCAAGTTAAAACTAAAAGCAAATACCTACACAATTTTATATCAATTATTTTTGAGCATTACAAACCATACATTCCAAATGTTTTTAGCATTTCTTTCTTTCGCAAAACTTTCTTTGCAAAGAATCCCAAAAAATTATCTGAAACTTATTTTATATAATTGCTACTGATATCTCATAAATATATTCTTTCACAGAAAGCATTGTATGAAAATATGTACTCGAATATTTTTTTTTTCTAATACCTATTCACTTTAAACTCTATTTTCATGTTAGTCAACAAAAATATACATAAAATACATATATGTAAGTACATTTACATGTAGATCCTTGGCAAGTAAACACCCATATCTACGAAAGCATACCCAATAAAGTTCGTTTAATAAAAACTCAATTTTGTGAATATGTATTTTCATGTCCTTCTCTTGGAAGGTGTGAAGAAATGAAAAAAAAAAAGTTTTTATTTGCAAGCGAATCGTGAACATAAAACCTAATAAGTTTCCAATAAACTGTATTTCCAGGAACTTCCTTGTCAAATCGATACTTTTTCTTGCTGTCGTTTTCATATTTTTATAGATACCTTGTAGTGTTGTAGTAAATTGGAAAGAAGTCTTTTTAGGAAGAGATTTCGTTTTTTTTTACAGTTTTTGAGTTGTTTTTTTTTTCATCTTATTTAATTTGAATTCTGGAGGTTGTACCTATTTGAGTGTCAATAGTTCTTGTGTCTATATTTTCCAGTTTTTTTTTTTGCTAACTGCAAAGCATTGAAATTTTTGGGTTAGATCTGAAATTATATATGTATGATATCTTTCTTCGATTGCTCAGTGTATAAAACCTGCAAACAAACAAACTAATCGTCTTGATGTGCGTGCATACAGAATTGCTATATTAAGTTAAGAATTGTGCCCTCACGCATAGCCGCGTCTGAGATTAGACGAACTAGTTTTTTGAATTTTAGGCTGATTTCCAATGGCGCGTTCGCGTTAGAGACGCTTACGTATACGTTTACAAGCTTTACGAACGCGTCGGCATGACAGACGACTTGAAGAGAACCTGAAAATCAAAATGAACCTACACAACTGTAATTTCGAATTCCTTTCAACAAACTATTCCATTTTTTTTTTAAACATAATCGATTTTTTTTCTTTCAATAAAAGGAATTTGTCCAGAATAAGCGATTTTTTCTTCTAAATAAATCGATTTTTTTGTTGAAAGGAATTCGAACACTAGTTTAACTGTCAAAACGCACGCTGAAGTTGATTTTTTTCAACTTTAACGTTGGGGTAGCTTATGTTACGTTGGTTTGTGTTATTGCTAATAGGTGCCAAATCGTAACATAATACCCAATGCGTCATTGTAAACAATTTGCTTAAATTGCTATGTGTGAGCTTTCGCGTTGAAAGAAAAATCTGTCTAAGCGACGCCCAACGCGGCATTGGAAATCAGCCTTTATTTTCCACTTGAAAGGTGCAGGATTGCTTCGAACAATTCCTCGCATTCTTTCCGAATTTTCGATGCTACCAGCAAATCGATTTGTCTTCATTCTTCCTACTCCGCGAACGGTGCCTATCACTAGCTCTATCCCGGGAAAAACTTCTGGACGCTCTGTTAAACTCGTAATTGTTTGACTTTGGACGTTGCATTTCTAAACGTTCGATGCGATAGTCTAACTTTTCTAAGAGATCGCTGTTCGAAGTAGAAATCTGAGGTACATTAACTTGGGAAACCTGTGAAGTAGAAACTGCTGAGGAGTCATGAAGCCTATCAGCTAAAGCGAGAAGCTCGATTTGTGATTGGGAATTCTCAACTGCCATGAGGCAAACGCGGATTGTGGACGGAAGTCGGTTTAACCAAAGTTTTTTTACGAGTGGCGAATTAACTAAGTTGTTCCCGTTGGCTAGACTCTCCATGCTCCTAAACAGTTCTGACGGTTTCATATCACCAATTGCTACCTTGTTTAAGAGAGCGTCCAGACGCTTTTCCTCGCTATCCCGATTCCTTTCGAGCAAAACTTTCTTTAAATTCTGTAGGTCCCCTCCATTCTTGCAGACATACATCATGGAATGGTTGAGAGTTCAAAATTTTTCGAACAAATCGTTTGTTTATTTCAAATAGTTTCCGAAAAATTTCTAGATTTCTAAAAAGTGTCCAAATTCGATTATTTTTAAAAAGAGGTGTCCTGGTTACCGAGTTTCAAAAAAGTATCAAATTGACACTAAAGTGTCCTCAAAGTTAACCCTGGCTGCAGATGCAGCTCTACCATTGCCTTCTGCCAGTTAGTCCCCTTTCACACTAAGATACAAGTTGCTGGAGATTTTGTTGACGTTTTCTTTAAATCTCCTTAACAATCTCTTGTGTAGGAAACAAAACTCGATGAGATTTGCTTATTTTCCTTTTACACTATACCTTGGTTGAACGCATACAAACATAGTGTGAAGAAGAATGTCAGCAAAATCTCCTGAATTTGTTGAACGGGTAGATTTTGTTTACCCCTCTTTCTTCCTGCCCTTTTAGCCGTCGCGTCGCCAATGAACCGATTGTTGCTGGAAACTCAGCTTCTTCGTGTGTAAGGGGCCTTAGATAGAACAACATAGAGACAATGGCGCAAAATTCTAGATGATTTAATATGATTTTAAAGCATTTTTAGCATGATGCTAGGTTAAAAACAGCCTTTTCCAAATTTTAAACGAGTTAGCATCGTATTATCTTTTTAACATTTTACTAAAGTTAAATTCGCCAAATGCCTATTTTATCTTTTTAGTATCATACTAAATCCAAGTGTCACTTTGGCAGCTACAATTGCAAAAATGGGTTGAACTGTCACTCTTTTAGGCGTGTTCAGCTAGAAAAATAGGTTTAGTATGATACTAGTTAGAAAATGTTTAAAACTTAGAATATTTTAGTAAAGAGTTTTAAAGTTAGAAAATAAGTATCATGCTAATACCTTAACTGTTTAAAATTTTGCGCCATTGTTTTTAGAGAGATATCTGTGTACGTACGTTCGGAAGCTTTTTTTCGCTGACGATATCTCGATAACGCATAGAGATATTGACTTCTTATAAATAATATATTACAGATAATAAAGCCATAGCGTGCAGAAAGGTTTTTCAGAAAATTCAATTGGCGGTTTTTTTTTATTATAGTAATTGAAAAAAAAAGTTGTAAAATGGCTTGCTTCTTGAATATCTCTAGAACAGATAATGCTATCGACTTCGGCCTGGTTTCATTCTATGCATAATGACGTAGTGCAAAATTGGTAATATCTAAACATAAAATCAACCTACAGTTTTTTTTTTCTTTTAAATTAAAAAAAACCATTAAAAATTGTTAAAAAATATCCAATATCTTGAGAACACCACAAAGATATTAACTTCGGGTTAATTTTATTTAATACACAAAGTTATAGTTGATAATCGGAAGAATTAAAAAATTCAATTAACGGTTTTTTTTGTCTAGGCCAAGGTAGGTAGGTAGAAGTGGCTGTCGGGAACCGACTCACGTAGGCCAATCAGTGGCCCGTTGTGATACCACATGGATCTAGGAGATACTTCCCCTACTCGTTAAACCATTTAAAGCTCCTTATGAAGCGTGCAAGATTGCTAATATCAGTATTTGCCAGATCACTTGGATCATTATAGTAGAAGTCTCCCAAATGGGTTCTACGTCTTTGGAATAGAGCAGGACATGAACAGAGAAGGTGAGGAACGGTTTCCTCCTCCTCCTCTTCCATGCAGCTTCTGCAGTAGTCATTGGCAAAGATGCCAAGTCGCGTGGCGTGTCTGCCTATGAGACAGTGTCCAGTTAAAACGCCTATAACGGAGCTTATGTGCGATCTGTTTAAAGAAATCAGACATTTAGTGCGTTTTAGATCTAGCTTTGGCCAGATTTGTTTAGTCGCTATACAAGTGGTGATGTTGCTCCACCTAAGGTTTGTGCACCTTATAGCTTCTTGATTTATCATAAGTTTGGATGTAGCGATGGGTATACCAATATCTTTCCTCTCTGGGAAAAGAGGTATTATTGTTCCACTTTTAGCGAGCTCGTCAGCCCTGCAATTCCCTGGAATGTCCCTGTGGCCCGGCACCCAACAGAGGTGAATATTAAACTGCTGCGTCATCTCCATAAGAGATGATCGACAGTTTAGGACTGTTTTAGAATTAGCAGAGACCGAGTCCAGGAATTTCAGTGCTGCTTGGCTGTCGGAGAAGATGCGTATATCAGTTGTTGATATAACGTTTTCTTTAAGCCAAGACAAAACCTCTTTGATCGCTAAAAGTTCCGCTTGGAAGACGCTACAATGATCTGGAAGACGGAATGCGAGACGTAAATTTAGTCTGTCAGAGTACACGCCTGCACCAACCCCGTAATCGGTTTTGGATCCATCAGTGTAAAAGTGAATCGATTCATCATTTAGGAATGACTCATCCTCCCAGATTGATCTGGATGGGATGGTAACTTGATAATCTTTACCAAAGTGCAATTGGGGAGTGGTGTAATCAGTGTTACTTGAAAGTGATATCCGAAATAATCTAGAATAGTGGAGTGGCCAATTTTATTATTGATCCACTGTAAAGAGGCCTTGAGTCGAATGGCTGTGTTTGCGGCCGTTTGTTTGCTATAAATATCGAGGGGGGTTAAATGAAGCAGAATGTCTAGTGCCGCAGAAGGAGTAGTACGTAGTGCTCCACTTGTGCACAAACAGGCTGATCTTTGGACTCTTCCAAGTTTGCCGCGGTATGTCGCTATATACAGAGCGGTCCACCAAACTGATACACCGTATGTAAGAATCGGTCTTATTACCGAAATGTATAGCCAGTGAGTAATGCGGGGCTCAAGTCCCCATTTGTTTCCAATGGCTTTTTTACAGGAGAAAAGGGCTACTGTGGCCTTTTTGATTCTTTCTTGTATGTTAGGCTTCCAGTTTAATTTCTTATCTAAAATAAGACCCAAATATTTAGCTTCATCAGAAAATTTTAGTGGTGTGCTTTTAATAGTAGGGGGGTCAATATGCGGAATTTTATATTTCCTAGTGAAGAGGACAAGATCAGTTTTGTGGGGGTTTATACCCAGTCCACACCGATCCGCCCAGTGTGTTAGCTTATTGAGAGCATATTGTAAGAGTTCTTTTAAGGTGTTAGGATACTTCCCAGATACCACTGTAGCAACATCGTCTGCATATGCAATAACTCTGTAGCTCTCCGCCTCCAGGCACATTAGCAGTTCATTCACCACCAAGTTCCACAGGATCCGTATGTACAGGTAAGGCTGGTTAATCCGGAGGTTGCCAGCAACCAGATACCCCGTTAGCGACTGAGCTATTTTTGAATTGGGCCCTCAGCCAGGTTGATCATCGGCACGGGTCGTATAACACCTTAGATCCAGCCCAATGGGAGAATGAGAGAAGAGAGAGGCCAAAAAAACTGCAAAAAAACTGCTAAAAATTGTTAAAAGATGTTTTTCTGCTCGAATGTCTCGAGAACAACCAATGATATCAACTCCGGGATAATTTTAGTCTACACACAATGCCATAATTAGTATTTGATAAGGTTAAGAGCAAGCAGCCTTCCCTTGATTGCACAACTGATAAGTTTTTCGAAGATTTTTAATTAGTAATTTTATTATAAAAAATAACATCAGGGGCCTATTTCACCAAACACTTTTCACTTTTCACTTTGCAACTTTGCAAAAAAATAATTTCCTGCAAAGTAAAAGTGCGAAGTGTTTCACAAAATTTGCAAAGTGAAAAGACTTTTCACTTTTCAATTTTTCAGACAATTTTTGAAAAGTGAAAAGTAAAAGTGTTTCACGATATTAAAAAAGAACTTTGCATTTAAATTCGTATTTTGCAAAGTTGCAAAGTAAAACTTGATCTAAATTGATACATTGTTCGTATCAATTATGCATTCAAAAAAAAAAAAAAAAAAAAAAACACTGACATTGACCCCTGTTAAATCTCTGTTCTGCAGAATTTGTCCTTAGTGGGGTTATCAACAATGCATTAGAGAATAGTCGATATCCTCATTGGAACATAAAAATCGTCGTACATCGGATAAATTTCAGACGCTTCTATCTGTTTCATAACCTCGATTTT
This sequence comes from Epistrophella euchroma, assembly GCA_947049315.1. NCBI lineage: Eukaryota > Metazoa > Arthropoda > Insecta > Diptera > Syrphidae > Epistrophella > Epistrophella euchroma. Next base: position 58,579,390 of record OX346246.1, on the reverse strand, counting down.
TTTATTGCGCCAGCTGCACTGCAGATGATATTTTCAAACATACGACATAAGCAAACTGCATTGTACGCTACCTGTCCAGCTCACCTTTACAGCATATATAAACTATAAATACCGATCTGGGCCACGAACCATCAAAGCATTCTTTCTATACCTGCTGACATAATGTTGTTTTCATTATGGGTGCATTTTACCGTCAATACATCCCGCTACTCAAAGAAATTCTCCAAGAGAATTTTTTGTCCAGCAAATGGTGTTGCACAAATGCAACACCGTGATATTGGCCTTCATTACCGGCCCAATGTTATGCACACAAAAGTTGTTGGAAGTGACTTTAACCCATATTCTTGTAGTTTATTTTCAATTTAAAAAAAAAAAAACTTTTTTTTCGAACAATTATTTTCGATATCAAAGATAATTCTTAACTTAACTACTCTTTGGTCACTATTATTCACTTCTTCGTTCTCAAAATGGTTATTTTTTTTTATTATTATTTTCCAACAACTTTTCATAAAAAAACGCTTATTTGCAAATGAAAATTTCTCTTTGCATATTACTGAAAAACTTTTCAAAATTCTAAATATAATTTGCAAAGTTTATTTGTTTGGTGAAATGAAAAGTATAATATTTTTTCAAATTAAAAAAACTTTTCACTTTGCAAAAAGAACTTTTCACTTTGCAAATTTGCATTTGGTGAAACGTAATTTGCAAAGAAGAAACTTTTCATTTCAATAATTTCCTCTTTGCAAATTTGCGTTTGGTGAAACGAAAAGTGAAAAGTTGCAAAGTGAAAAGTGAAAAGTGTTTGGTGAAATAGGCCCCAGGTGTCGAGTTTCAAAGGGAACGAATAGGAAGTTATCAGTGTGGGTCAAACCCCAGCCTCTTTTCTTTTTTTAAATTAATGATATTGATTCAGGGGAAATGTGGTGTCTCGGAAGCAAATCGTAAGAGGTTTTATTGCACATATAGAATACTCATCATCGCAACTAAAGGAAGCCCGTACATCTGAAGTTTTGTTAAGAAAATAATACATAAATCATTAAGATTGAAACTCAATTCCTAAAGGTATCGTTATTTTAAGATACATTTTAAGATAAGAAACATTCAAAAAAAAAGTTCGATAGCTCTTAAGGGAACAACAAATACCAAAGAACTAAGCATACATTCTAAATGTCTTTGTTTCCCTTAAGGTAAAACTATTTGGATATGGGTAAATCCCAAAACTGGCAACCCTAAAATTGATCCACTCGATTAATGTAGAACATAAAACATTTATGTTTTTTTTTTTTTTTATAATTTTATTATAGGCAACCTACCACTTCATGCATCTTTCATATACGTTAACTGTTACCATTAAATTGATGAAATTGCAACGCCTCCTGTACCTACCTACATCACAAAACCCAAAATTTAACTGAATATTAAACATTAATTTCATACCATAATATCCACTTTATGATTAAGGTTTATGAAGCATTATATGGAAGTGTGCGTGTATGGCTGGGACCTATGGAAATAATGTAGAAATTATACCAGAAAGGTAAACGGTTTGTATACATAATGTATACAACGCCTCACGTTTTGGTCAATTCCTTAATGGCAAATACCTTCAGGCTCGAAGGCGTGCTGTGGCAAAACGGAACAATTTAACCAACTTTGTGCTTGGTTGAAAGCAATAAACGTATAGTTAAATAGCACGAGTATGCCTTAAATTGTAAACATTGCTTTAATTGTAATCATAATGATAATAATCATAAAAATTAATTGCTTCTGTAAAATGGCAAGAAGGGATTTAATTATCCTGTTCTCTGGCAGTTGAGTAATCATGAATACTACCTTACCTACGTAAGATAGAAAATAAAAACTGGATTAGATTTTTTTACTACATATGTATGTATATGTAAGCATAATTCAAAAAATACACTTTCCTATTTTGTAATGCCTTTACTGTCTTTATTATTTTGAGGGTAACTATAGGAATATATTTTAACTTTTCTTTATTAGCTCACAAAAATTCTATAAGATGAGTAGAAGTAGATATAGGTTATTTAAAAACGTTCTGAAAAAAACTCTGATTTTGAGGTAGAACTTTCGTAGACAATGAATTTACATAATTAAACTTAAAACTAAAATAATTACACAGCATTTAAAAGAATAGCCTTGCATTCAGTTCTACTCAAATGGAGATCAATAATAACTCTTCAAATTGATTGTAACATACTGCAGCATTATTCACAGGATTATTCAAACCGTAATTAGTTGAATGTCTAGAGATATAAAAGAAGGCGTTTTGTCTAGGTCTTAGGGAACGCGACGGTGCATAAATATTAAATAAAGACAGTAAATGTGAGCAATCGATAAAGAATATCCCTTGCAAACATAGTGAAATAATACTCTTCTTTTATGAAGAGGTTTTAAATCAATAAGTTGACATCTGATATCATATGAAGGCATATCAGATTTCGAATAAATTTTACGCAGAGCACACTTAGTAAACCTCTTTTGAATTCTTTCAATGCGTAGGGAATTTTTGTTATAGTATGGTGACCATATTATACAACAGTATTCAAGATTAGAGCGAACCAAGGAGATGAACAAAGATTTGAGGGTGTAAGGATCACAAAAATCCTCAGAGTTGAGAAAAAGAAACCCAAGCATAGCATTTGCCTTAGAGATTAGAAAATCCATATGCAGAGCAAAACTTAATTAGGAATCAAAAACAACTCCCAGGTTTTTAATTGAAGAAACACGTAGAAGCTGTTAGAGATTTTGTAGTCAAACAAAATAGGATTTTAAGAAGAAGTTATTTTTGCACCATTTTAAAAGTCTATTTAAATCCTACTGAAGTTGTAAACAATCAGAGGAAGACTTAACTATCCGAAAAAGTTTGAAATCATCTGCAAACAGTAAGCCAGTAGAGTCTAAAAAACAGTTGGGTAAGTCATTAATGAATAAAAGGAAAAAGAGTGGCCCCAAATGGCTTCCTTGCGGCACTCCCGAGTAATTAAAAATTACTCTAGAAAAATGAGATCCAATATTGACATATTTTTTTCTATTTTTCAAGGAACTCATAATCCATTTCAACAAGGTAGAGTGAAAACCAATGTTTGCTAATTTTCGTTCCAATATATGAAATTGAACACGGTCAAAAGCCTTAGCAAAATCCGTGTATACGGTATCATCCTGATTTTTATGTTCCATGTTCACAAGGCAGTAGTTTGTGAAGGTAGCTAAATTAGTTACGGTGTACCTACCACTTACAAAACCATGCTGGGATTCAGATATAAAACCACGCACAACTGAGTAAATTTTTCTTTTAACAATGGCCTCAAAAATTTTGGGGACCAACTGTAATTTCGCAATAGGCATATAGTTTTCTACGGCTTGCTTAGAAGTAGATTTATGAATTGGAGTGACAAAAGAATACTTCCAGTCATCCAAAAATACACCTGTTGACAAAGAAAGATTAAAAATCATACGAAGAGGAGTATAAATATGATCTACAATTTTTGAGGAAATTAGCAGGGATCATATCTGGTGCAAGACTATTAGAAACTTTTAGAGAAGATAACTCAGTGAGGATATCATCATCTGAGATTTCAATGTTCCCTAGATTAGTTGAAGGATCATCCATTACTAAGTCGAAATTCGTTTCCTGTTCAACAACATAGTTTGATTGAAAGAAACTCGCAAACATTTTACAAATTTCTTTTAAATCACAGCTAGAATTTCCATTATAACTCATAGAAGATGGAATACCAATAGATTTTCTCTTTGTGTTAATAAAAGTCCAAAATACTTTAGAGTTACTTTTAATTTTAGATTCTATAGCCAATATATGCTGACGATAGAGAAATCTTTTTAAGAATTCATATTCTTTTCTAAGTCGACAGAATTCATCATGAAACAATGCATTTTTTAAACTTTTCTTGTAAATACGTCTCATTTCATTTTTAAGATTTTGTAGTCGTTTATTAAACTTTAATATTTTTTTAAACCTTTTCTTTTGATTCCAGTGGGAAGGGGGTATAAAATGGGTGAACATTCTAGAAAATTTAATAGATAGCGAATTTCAGAAAAATCTTAAGACAATAATATTCATATCGAAACGTTTTTTTCATAAGTCAAGTTGAAATTTTTGTAAGTCTCATCTCGGTCTCGTTCTGTTTCGGAGAAATACCATATATCTAAATTTACATAATTTAAAACTTAAATTGAAAAATTCAAAAATGCAATTATTCCTTACAGGGTGATTTGCTTCAAAAAGCTGGAGCATGTAGTTTAAGTTAAGACAAGTGTAGTGTATCCACATACGCGCCGCCACTGTCCATTTATTTGTTAAATGGGCAGTGGCGGCGCGTATGTGGATGCATTACACAAGACAAAAACCATACATAAAGGAAGGTCTATTTCCACCTTTTAAGACGGCAAGGCCAATTTTATAAGAAAAATCCCTGAAAATAGATATAAAAAAAAAAATAAATTTGATGGCACAACAGCTCATGGAGAACTAGGGCCTAGTGACTTACAACTCTCAACCATTCCTGTGTGCGTGTCTGCAGGAATGGAGGGGACCTACAGTTTATTGCCGAATCCGAACGGCTAACGAGCGGCACTTTTCTGTTACAGGAGATACTCTTGGAGGATTTGTGAATTCCTCGCAAGAGGCAGTAGCCGTTTTTTCTTTTAAATAAATAGGTGACGAGGCTGGGGGTCGAACCTTAGACCTCCGCCATGACAGTCCATCGCACTAACCATCATGGCACGGCTACTACTGAAAATAGATATATGTAATTAAAAAAAATAAAACAATAGAAACGTTTACATTAATATGTTTTTAGCTTTTTTGAAAGCCAAAAATATTTTAAGGAATATTTTTTGAAAAATAAAACAATTTTTCAAACTCAAAGTGATTGAATGATTTTTATTAACTTAAGAAATAGGTAACATTTTTGTGTTTTATTTTTAGTTTTATTTTTGACTAAAAAAAAAACATTTAATTTTGAATGCAACATAGTTTTAGTTATTTAAATGCACTAGAAGCAGAATTATAAGAAAATAGACCTACCCATTAAGAAGCTATATGAATAACTCGAAAATAAGGCAATTTCTTCAGAAAAAAAATAAAAACCTGAAAGCTGAAAAACAGTTCCCTTAAAACAAATTTTCATCATTACAGTCACGAAGTTTAACAAAACTCGTTGCAGCCATTTTTGAGAAAATTTTAAACAACTTAATTATTCGTATAGCAGCTGCCTATTACAAATTAGTATTAACCTCTTTAGGCTCTAGATAAAATTACATTGATGGACGCACTGATGCACGGACGCACTAAAGCACTAAAGAACTAAATCATACTAATGCACAGAAGAATTTAGAAAGTTTAAATAAAATTTTACTTAAATTTGTAGAAATTAGCATTTTTGGGAGCTAAAAGAACAGACATGTTTTTTTTTTTTAATTTTAACAATCACAAATTTTAATTAAAAATTAAAAAAACAATAAATAGATAAAATATCGTAGCCTGCTGAAGTACGAGTAAAAGAATAATGGATTTGAGCCAAAATAACTTTTCCATATCTTCGAGTAGGTATCCTAAATCCATATGGATGTGTTTTATATTATAAAAAAAACGAATTCAAAGATATTTATAAATAACTTAAATTTATTTAAAGTTGTTCGGAACTTTACTTATATTAATAGACTTTCTACTTTATCTACAATCTCTCTTAATCGATAACGAAGGTGAAAAAAGATCTTCTGAACTTCAAAGGATTCATTAATTTATGTTAAAATTTGAAAAGAAAAACTATTTTTCAAAGGCCAAAACCAAATTTAGCCAAGCAATAAAACTTCAACCAGAAGCATTTTGCTTAAACTATATTCAAAAAAATTAAGGAGCATTCCTAGCAATAACGAAAAACCCTTTTGTTTGGCATGTGCATGAGTGCGCTCACTCTTTTATTCACACTCTTTTTAAAAGAATGTCAAATAAACGACGGTAGGTATACCACCCTCTTACTAGCTGATGCACATTTACAGACAAATTGTCATAGTATAATATCCTTAGAAATGACTTTGAATAGGAAGAAAAAATAAACTAAAAAAAAAGAAATTCTATGTGTTTGTGTAAAACTGCGTTTTTATAAGACAATCGAAAACTCTTTTTCTTTCGAATAAGAAAAAAAAAAGATTATACTGACTACTGTCCTTATTTCTGAAAAAAAAAATAATAATAATAATAATAAAAATATACACGCCACCGTAGAGTTACTTCTAAAAAAGGTTAAACCTAGAGCACGGACTGTGCCAAAAAAAACACAGACGAAAATACTGAAGTATTTTCTATTTTATATAATATACCATATACTTTTTCATCCACACCATATAGATATGTATGTTTTCCAGTGCGAAACATTTTTATGTTGTTGTTGTTTGTAAACACAAAAAATGTGCAAAATTTACAACTCGAGATATGAACATTTAAAAGTAAAATTATGAACTTTTGGAGAAAAAAATTACCATAAATCAGTATGATGTTTTTTGGAAATAAATTTTATGTTTTTGAAAAGTAGATAAGAATCTAGGCGCACGGTAGAGCGCCCGCCAAGACGAGCGGTGAGCACTACCTACATTTTCTCGAAACGTTTCGTCGTATTTTCAAGCCCTCATAGCTTCGGTATGGATAAAGCTAGAAAGCTCAAATTTTCAGGATTATATCACAAACAATTATATACAGATGTCTCATCTCAATAGAAAATTATGACATCGAAAGAAAAATGAGCCAACAAATTATCCGCCAACAAAAAGCTTTTTAGATTTCATATTAACCAAGAAAAGCTTTTTGAGAATAAAAAAGAGAACAACGTGAAAAGATCTCTTTGATCTTCTTCTGTCACTTAACACAAGATAGAGATACAGATACACTAACAATATTTTATTATTTGTGACCAATCATTCTACAGGTCAGTGGGTAAATGTTATATATATATAGAAAATTTTTTTTACATCCCTTATATATGTAGAGCTCCACTGCGAAGGGATTTTTTGAAATTCTCATAATTAATAGGGTAAATTTGGGTAAATGTAGGGTAAAGTCGGATTTCTAATTTCTAAATGAAATTTTTTAGAATTTTCAAACCAAATACATTCAATAGAGTTTTATTATATTAAAATGGTGAAGTTAATTAAAAAATTCTAAAAAACTTTTTTTACCCTACAAACTTGGTTAAAATTCAAAAACACCAAAATCGAGTTTTTTTTAAATAATTTTTTTAAATCAGGTGTATTTTTTAGAATTTTTTCAAATACATTTTTAATTAGGAAATTAAAAAAAAAGTTACCCATGTTTAAGGAATTTTTTGTGGGCGTGGTTATTGTGGGCGTTAAGAATTTTTGAAAACTCATACATTTTTTTTTCAATTTTTTCACACTTTTTATTTTTTATCTTTTTAACGGAGAATGCTAAAAACTTGAAATTTATAGGTGTTGTAGGGATTATTAACCCTGACATAATTTCAGATTTCCAAAGTGCCGTTAAGCTGAGATATTTAAGTTTGAAAAAATGAGCAAATCAATTTTTTATAGTTTTTTACAATTATCTTTTTATTGGTAGATAGTAGGGAGTTGAAATTTTTACACGTAATAGAATTTATTGAGTTTGATGTAATTGCATTTCAATTTTATTTATTTTTACATTTAACCGGAAATAGCGGTAAATATTGACTTCTTTAACATATCTGTTAATTACGTATCACTGCGTGCATCGATTAATTTCGTTTTTCTTTAGTTTGCATGTCCGTTTAACAACAAAAACTTTGGTACCTCATTTGCATATGTACGCCCCCTACAAGCTTCGCAATCTTAATTAAAAACCAATCAAAAATCAATAAAAATGCACTAAAACTGCCTGTTTCGTTCGTTGTCAACCACCATGCACCAGTGGGAGATAACTGTTATTTTATCAAAATCCTAAAAATCAATTGATAGTGTTCGATTAAAAAATTCATAACTTCTAAACTATACGTCCGATCGATTAGGTTAATGTCTTAAAACAATCACAAAATGTTAAGCTTCAATTTTATGTAAAAATAATTTCATGGTGGTGAAGCATTCTATACCAAAGGGGGATGAAAAGCCGTCATCAAATCGATTTTAATTTTTCAAAATGCAAAACATGATGAAAAATTTTCAAATATCGAAAAACAATATACTACAAAGTTATAGCCACAACATTTCTCTACAAAAAAGTCAGTAGTTGTATACATGTAAATACGACACGAGACGAGCCAGGGGCCATTTAATTGGTTTAAAGCCAAAAAACGGCATTTTAATTATAAAAACCAAATAAAATCACCGACTTGGCCATCTTATAAAGCTAATAACTTTGCTATTAAGTATCGGATCTTCTTCATGTTGATAAATATAGAAAGAAGAAATGTTTATCTACATATATATATAAAATATTTTGCAATACAATAAAAAAAGTCATACTAAAAACGTGTTTTAGTCCAAAATCAATTCGATTTTTATTCTTTTAAATTCAAAAGTTGATGAAAAATTTCAAAATTTTGAAAAATAAATATAATATATATGTAGGCTAAAACATTTTCTAAAATAATGCCAAGCAAGGTTTTAAGGTTAATTCAACAGGAAAATTACTAAAATTCGTTTTACGCGGTTTTTACGATTTTAGTCAAAAAATGCAATAGACACGGCTTCATATATTATTTTTTTTTCTTCCAAACTACTTAACGCACCTTAAATGTTAATATCTTAAAATACTGTCATTAAAACAGGTATAAAATTAAAAAAAAAAAGAATGTATATAATTGCATTACAAATTTGAAAAAAATGTAAAAACAAATTGAAATAGTGTTTTTTTTTACCCACTTAATTGATTTAAAAATTTAAAACTATACTTGATCGTAGAGAAAAAAAATTATTAAAATATCATTGGGAAATATATTCTTTAAATATATGTAGAACACAACAAAGCCATTCATCAAACAGGGGAGCCGATATTAATTATTTTTTGAATTAATTTTTTTCAAGACTTGGTTTTTTAGGCCAGCGCTTGCCTGATTTAATCGTTCACTTCTTTTTATATAATTCACGGATTTAATTCAAATAACTTTTTTTCACTTAAGGGTAAATAAACGCTTTAATTTTTTATATAAAACATACCCATACGTGACGTAGTATTTACATAAAATGTTCCACAAAAAAGAATTCAACATAAAAAAATAAACCTAAAAATTGAAAAATAATTATTTTAAGTTGAATTTTCTGAGCTTCCCACCCTTACCATTTTCACCACGATCAGTTTATGGGTTAATTTTTTTCAGAATTGCATTCCTCAAATGTCATTCAATATTTTCACATATGAAACAAAGATGTGTGTTTTTTACAAGCCCCATAAAAAAATTTCAAAATGTATGCTAATGAAATTTCGTAATATTTCTAAGGCCAAATGCATGAAAAATTGCGAAATTAACGATGCAGCTGTGGAAAATCGGCTATAAGTCGAGAAATAATACTTCGATTTTTATAATTTAAATGTCAATAGATAGATAAAATCATCACAAATATTTAAATTATAAAAAAATATAAATAAGTAAATAATTTCAATACCTTAGAGGCTCCCGTCAAGAATAAGGAAAGTTTTCAACTAAATTGATAATTTAATAACGATTTTCCAATCGATTTTCAAGATTATAATTTATTTATTTTCTTGACTTACCAGCAATTATTTTGGTATATATATTATTTTTCTGTTTTAGGGAATAGTTTTTGAAATATTAATTTAAAATAAATATACATATATAGGTAAACAAAAAATTTCAAACTGATTTTTTTCAAAATTTTACGTAATTAATTACTATTTTTTTTTTTAATTTAGTGCTTTTATTAAAAGCAGAAAACCGGATCCTCAAATATCTTTAAGTTTTTAATAAAATTAAAAATAACGGGAATGGGAAATTTTCTAAAAGAATTGACTTAATACAAAAAAAAAATTATTAAAAAACAACAGCAAACAGACATTTTTGCTTTTATTTTAATTTTAAATTAAGTTGCTTTAGTGAACAGTTTTTCAAAAATTAATTTTTAATCTAAAATTTGTGAAGTAAAATAAATAAAAAAATCGTGTTCAAAATTTTGCGTTATTAAGTAGTATTTTTGTTTTTAAAATTCGAAGCCCCTAATAATTTCTAGTCAAACACTAAAAACTGGATGCCTAAATATCCTTTAGTTTTTGAAAAAATTGAAAATAATGAAATCTACTTTACTACTTAAACAGTAGAAAAAGGAGCTTTAGAGCAACAAAATATCGGATGGAAGTTCTTTTGTTATTTTCAATTTTGTAAAAACTAGAGTAGGTACATTTTGACATGTGGTTTTAAGTGTTTGACTTAAAATTGATGGGAGCATTGAATATAAAAAACAAAAATGCTACTAAATAACGTAAAATTTTTAAAAAAATCAGTTTAAACATATTTTTTTTAATTTTGTTGCTTCAAAAATTTTAGTTTGTAGCTGTTACCGTTGTGGTTTAATAATATTTTTTCTATTTTAAGTCAATGCTCTTAGAAAATTGCCTCTCCCGTTATTTTGAGTTTTCTCAAAAACTAAGACATTCTAGCATCCGGTTTTCTGTTTTTGACTAAAAACTAATATGAAAATTGAATATTGAAAAAAAATAATACTTAATTACGTACAATTTTGAAAAAAATCAGCTTGAAATTTTTTTTTTTCAAAATTTTGACTGAAAATCAATTTATCAAAATAAAATTAAAGAAAGGATATGTTTTCAAAATGCTATTGCGTGACTCTATAGGTACATACTACGAGTTTTTATTAATAATTTTTTTCTGTTTTAAGTGATTTTTTTTTTAAAATTGCCCCTCCCGCCTAAACAGGGGGAAATATACCCCCTCTCATTTTTGTATAGCTAAGTAGGTAGTTACCTACGTTAAAATGTAATAAAAACTAAAAAAATTGTTAAGTATTCTTTTCACTTACAGACTGTTCACATTGATTACAAATATGTTTAGCACCTATGTATGTAGGTACCCAGGCACATATGATCTAAATATATACCTAATACCAACCAACGTTGGTACGACTTTTTGAAGTACCTACATTTCAACGACGATGTTAAAATAAAATACAAGTACAGAACTCTGACTTTCAAAAAAGGCAAAACAAGTATGTACATATGTGTAGGTACATACCTACAACATAATCCGAACGAATAAAATTAAAAGAAGTAGGCACCTACTCAGCTACATTTATATGGCCACTTTATTTAATAAATCAGCACCGGAATGGGATAAAGTTTCTTCATAGATATCCATTTAAATGCATTAAACACAAAACCTATGCGTACTAAATAAAAATTACATAGCTACCTCTACTTAACTACATATACATACCTAACCTATCCTTTCTTTTAATTTTAGAAGAAAACAGATCTTTTAAAATCAAAAACTTATCGTTATCATTCATTTCATTATTCCAACTTGCACCCCTAATTCAAGAAAATCTTTAAGCGGACACAATAAATTATTGTAAAAAAATCCTTCTTCGTTTCCCACCCTCATGGATACACACAATCAGAAATCAGAATACACAACACCACATTTTTTTCTTGCCAAAAGATTCCGATATCTGTAACCATTAAAAAATTGCTACAAAAAAAGGTGTCGGCAGGTGGGCTGTGAATTTGAGAAAAAAAGAGTAAAAGAAAAAATACAGACGGAAGCAAAAGAGCAATAGAAAAAATACAATATTATTTGTTTTTAGAGAATACCAATTTTGAAGAGAAAAAGCATTGGACACATCAAAACAATTGTTTGAAAAGAGCTTTGTTAAAAGCTTTTCGAAATGCAGATTTTCAGTTTCATATGACACTTTTTTCTATGGAGCTGAGACATCTGTATATAATTGTTTGTGATTATATGTAGTCCGCGACCTTATAAGACACACCAAATTTCATATTCCTAGCTTTTATAGTTTAAAATAAATAAATTTGATGGCACAACAGCTCATGAAGAACTAGGGCTAGAACAACTCTCAACCATTCCTGTGTGCGTGTCTGCAGGAATGGAGGGGACCTACAGTTTATTGCCAAATCCGAACGGCTAACGAGCGGCACTTTTCTGTGACAGGAGATACTCTTGGAGGATTTGTCAATTCCTCGCAAGAGGCAGTAGCCGTTTTTTCTTTTAAATAAATAGGTTGCGAGGCTGGGGATCGAACCTTAGACCTCCGGCATGACAGTCCATCGCACTAACCAACACGCCACGGCTACTACAGCATATATTAGTTAGACTTAAAAATCTGTACATCAAAGCTTTACAGTTCATTTCATATATAATTAGAGTTAAGTCAGAGTTAATTGTTTAAAAAAAATTGAAATCGATTGCGAATTTTATCCCAGAAATTCGAACATTGCCAAAATAAGCGCCACCCTAATACATATAAATATATATAGAAGATATCAATTGAATTGGACTAATGATATATTTCTATAGTGTGTTGTTTGAATGTATATAACACACCTCGATCTGAATATACCATTATCAAGGTAAAAGAGCACAAATAAAAAAAAAAATTAAATAAGAATCAGGTTAACGACGCGACGGTTGGCATAGAAAGAAAATTGCATTTTCACATTTATTTATAGATGTCACTTCCTGTTATTTTACGAGAATAGATGATTTCCTTTTTTTCTTTTATTATTAGTCGATTAAGGCACGGATCTTTTTTCGATAGGAAGTATGAGTAAATAAATTTTTGTATGACTTTTGAAAATATTTTATGAGCATTTGATTGCCAAGAAACTGCATCGTTCGCCAGGATGCACAAACAAAGGTATATCTACGGTTAAATGTAAAGAAATAACGTTGACGTTCAGTATGACGATAGAAAAATAAAGAGGATGCAATCGATGATGTTCGGATTCTATATGCTGAGAAGGAAAAATGCCCAACTGCAATAAAACTTCAATTGATGTGCTTATATGTGAATTGACATGAATTTGAAATCAATGATGATATACCTACACTCGAAGAAAACTTTTTGGAAAGAAAATGAAAAAAAAAGAAATCTTAAAATGAAAACAAGAAAAATAGCGAGTTTGGAAGCGTCTTTTAAGGCATCTGCTTGTGACTTCCATATTAGCCATTAGAAATTTTCTACCAAAACGTTAGAGGACTTCGGACAAAGACCAACAAGGTCTACTATTCGACTTCAACCTGCTCCTATGATATAATTTCATTGACCGAAACTTGGTTACATGCTGGTATCAATGATTCCGAAATTTTTGACATAGTCCAGTCATTTGGTCCAAAAAAAGGGTTTGAAAAAAAATGGCTGCCAAAAATGGTTTTGGCCAATATTTATTTTCCGAATAATTTTACGACTAAAATTGTCAAGAGATAAATTAAAGCTGAGTAAATTACCTACATTTTATGTCCTATTCTTTTTTTTTGTAAGACAAATATTTAAAAAGATACGAGTGCAGTGGTTCGTTCTAAGGAAAAAACGAAATAGATTGATAAAACCTGAACCACTCCACCGAATTAGATGAAATTTTCAGGTATTTTAAGAGTTGGCAAAAGACATCTTTACGATAAATTTCCGCCCACCGACACGCCCATTTAAAAAAAAATTAAAATAATCTCCAAAATTGATAAAGAAGAGGGTTGTGTTCTATGTAAAGTGTTTAGTTAATATCATTTCAAACTATTCACATACACAAAATATTTCGTTGCGCCCACTTTTAGGGGCGTTTTTTAATTTTTCCAATAAGTTTTTTATCTATACATTTTTGAGTGTGTTTTCTTAAAAGAACTATTAATATGCAAAAATCAATAAAAAAAATTAAAATAGCTGCCGTAGTTGAAGAAAAAAATATTAAACTCAAAAAAACGGGGAAGAAATTTAAATATTTAATAATTTAAAAAATTAAAATAAATTATAAGTTTTTGTTTTTCAGAATTTTTAAAGTTTTTTTTTATATAGAACATTATTATTTTATAAGAATCAGAAAACAAAATTAGAATAGCTTGTTTAGTTTCAGAGAAAAAAAATAAAAGGTGAAAAAGGTGAAAAGTAGAAATAAGTGGAATTTTTAAAACTCGAAATAAATTATAAATTTTTCTTTCTACATAGAATTTTGGATGTGGTTTTTTAAAGGAATAGTTGAAAAAAAATAATCAGAAAAAAAAATTAGAAAAGTTACATTATTTCGAGATAACAAAATAAAACGTAAAAAGTGCAAAATCACAAATTTGTATGGGAAATGTATGGCCTTAGAGGCAAGGGTTAATGACCTCAGACAAAATTTTTTTTGGTCAATTAATTTTTCGTAGCGCATAAACTTTCGATTTATAAGGTGGTCGATCCAAAAAAAAAGAGTTTGAGAAATAACGGACACCCTAATATACATATATATACACAAATTTAATAAAAATTGATAAAAAATTTGTATCGTACATGTGAAAACAGCAACAAAAAATATTTAAGTCATCTGTGTATAAAAATATTGTATTGCAAGAGTTTTGGCTACTGCCTCTTGCAAGGAATTGACAAAATCTCCAAGAGTATCTCTTTTTGCATAGTGCCACTTATATTAGCCATTCGGATTCAGCAACAAACTGTAGGTCTCCTCCATTCCTGAGGCACACAGGAACGTTATAAGGAAAAGAATATAAATAGCAAATAGGCACTTCCACAAGATTTTTTTAAAAGCGAACCTCTGTCTATCAACTCCTACTCTCACCTCCAAGTGGTGAACATCGGGTGCCTAGTACCTTTAACTGGAGATGGGGTTCCAATCCCTGTAGACGGTTTAAGGCGGCAGCAGATGAGAGAGGGGAGGAGGAGTGTTCCCACTAAGGCACTTCTCCTTTTTTCAGGCGGCAGCGGAAGAATTCCCCAGATGGAATCAACGGTGGCGTCTACAGTTCCAGTCAGGTTGAACTACTTAGTGAACACCTTATATGGGCTACTACGACGTATTCGTAGCTCAGGCCTATAAGGAGCGGTTTATCCGGCTCCCCGTCCTTGGAGTTATAATAAGGATCTGGACCTCCAGGCTAGGGGGTTGTGCGTCGGGGTGACTTCCCTACCACGGAAAAAATATCGGTTCCGAAACGGTTGAGGCCGTAGTCCATCCTGGGCTGTGAGCGCCATCTAAAGTAAGTAAGTAAGGCACTTCCAGTAGCCAAATAAAATTATTTTATGTTTTATTTGTTAAATAGTTTGGATTTCCTATTCGAAATTAGAACTCAAAGAAACCCAGAACTCGTTAGTGACATTTTTGACTTTTATTTATGGGATAGACTACTGGAAAGTGCCGCCAAATGTACTCCAACTAGTGTATTAGATAAATAAAAAATTCAAAGAAAATGACAATGTTCAAAAATTAGAAAAAAAATTAAAATTTTTGGGTCGTGCTGCTTCTTCTGATTGCGCAATAACGGTAACTTAAAAATAATCATTTGCTAAAATTTCTCAATACAAAAATATAAAGCTTCAGAATGCTTTTTGTTTCATCTCAATACGAGCACTTTTCACAGAGATACAGCTTTTCAAAAAACACTAAAAAAAAGTGTTTTTTTTTTTTTGTTCCCTTAATTGTTTTGACAAGTGTATTTGCTTCTTTTATAATTATTACTTCTTTTACCTATTAGCGCTAAAATTTTCTAAATTTACCTATACTGTGACAAAACTTTTTAATTGATTTCTAAGCTTACGAAATACAGTAGGTACTTACAAATTTGTTTCCTTGATGGTTTCTTGGTCCTCACCTAAATTATTTCTAGCTATACCTTTATCACTCTCGAAACTTCAACAAAGTACCTACCTGCTTCGAGTTTAAAGTTTTCAAACAATCATTAGGTACGTGTCAAGCAGACAGTTTAAATCTAATAATAAAACGAAACTTAAGTAAATAAAATGAAGCGCAATGACTTTTCTGTTGGCGTACCTACATACATATATAAAGCCTCACAATATTGACAAGAATACACAAGGGAACTTAAACCTCAACTTCAATAACGACAAGGGACTTTGCTTCATCTTTTGTGATTAAGATTAAGTCACACTGGCAAAACATACACATACAATACTAGATATTTTGTGCTTCCGCATCGAGTACTCCATTGTTGCTTTTCCAGGATCAAAAGTTAAATCATAAATTCAAAAGTTTATAATTAAAAAGTAATTAGTGGATTATTGTTATTATTCGAGTTCATACATTGCTCATTAAGGTTCTGTATCTGTATACCCGGAATTAATAACAATCAGTCAGATAACTAAATTATATTAAAACACTCCCGAGGGTCCTTTTTCTTAAATACACCACAAATGCCTGTCCCTGTCAGTGTCCGAGTTAGTTTGAGTTCAAGTCCGAGTGCAGAGATATAGTCTAAATGAAGGAGGCAAATTATATATTTTTCCTCATCCTACACGTTCCGACATTTTGCTGCTGACGAAGGAAAGCAATTTTGTCTTATCTCGATTCTCATTAAGATTTTTAAGATTTTTTTGTTTTTGTTGTTGTTGGTGTTCGTTTTATGAGTGAAGTGTCTGCCCTAGGGATATACGTCGGCAAAGATTTTATGAAGAAAATCTTAAAAGAAAATCCTTAATTTCTCGTTTTAAGTAGATTAATAAAGTGAAATGCATTATTATGTTCAAAGTTCGAAATGATTTGAGGGTGGGCAGTGGGCAGAATGAAGATTCAAATCGATTCAACTGATTATTCTGATGAGGCATTTAGATTATAAGATAAGAAATAATTTGGAAAATGCATAAACATTTTGTGTTTATTTTATTAAAAAAGTAAACTTCGTAGATATTTTGGACACCGAATTATGAAACTTCTTAAATTTTTTTTCATTATTCTTTTACTGACTGGATCGCACGTACTTGCTCTTGTCTATAATATATTCAAATATTCAATTATTTACACTTGTCAAAAAAATTAAGGGAACAAAAAAAAAATCACTTTTTTTTAGTGTTTTTTGAAAAGCTGTATCTCATTGAAAAGTGGTCGTATTGAGATAAAACAAAAAGCATTCTGAAGCTTTATATTTTTTGTATTGAGAATATTTAGAAAATGATTTTTTTTAAGTTACCGTTATTGCGCAATCAGAAGAAGCAGCACGACCCAAAAATTTAAATTTTTTTTTTCTAATTTTTGAACATTGTCATTTTCTTTGAATTTTTTTTTTTGTCTAATACACTAGTTGGAGTACATTAGAGTAGTCTATCCCATAAATTAAAGACGAAAATGTCACTAACGAGTTCTGGGTTTCTTTGAGTTCTAATTTCGAATAGGAAATCCAAACTATTTAACAAATAAAAGAAAAGAACAATTTTTGTCAACTTTTTTCACAGTTTTGCATTAGTTACAATACTGATGAGATTTTAATGGGAAGAAAAACATCTTTTCGAGAAAAAAAATTACAACCCAAATTTTAAAATTTTGAAAAAATTATGCAATTTTTGTTCCATTTTTTTGAAAAAAATATTTTTCTTTCTTTTTAACGCTAATGTAACTGTAACTAACGCAAAACTGTGAAAAAAGTTGACAAAAATTGTTCTTTTCTTTCCCATTTTGATGACAATTTCACAATGTTTATGAAGCACCCAATTTGTTCCTTAAATTGTCTTTTACGACTTTGATCATTCGGTACTGGAAAACGGTTCAATGGATTAATTTCAAATCTTACAGAAATATTAATGGTCTATAGGTCTTTAAAATGTCTTACCAAATTAAGTCCTGCAGTCAATATTTATAAAGCAGTAAAAGATTTACAAAAAGTCTTTAAACAGTCCTCTTTTTGACCTTTTCTTAATGTAACGGTGAGGAGCCAAAAAAAAATAATCATTATAATGTTTTGAAAAAATATTATAGAAAATTAATTCCCGTTTTTAAAGCTAACCTTCAATTTTCCGTGTCGTTATTTTTTGCGAAGATATTGGTAGTCAAAGTCAAAAGTCTGTTTTTTCATTCAAAACCAGATATTCTTCTGAAAAAAAATTGTAGACTAACGAAAAAAGACGTCTTTAAAACTGATTAAACAAGTTATCGAAAAAAAGCATTGATTTGACTCAAAAACAATTTTCAAAGAAAATGCCAATGTTCAAAAAAAAAAAAAAATTAAAATTTTTGGCTCGTGCTTCTTCTTATGATTGCGCAATAACGGTACTTTAAAAAATTCATTTGTTGAAATTTCTCAATACAAAAAACATAAAGCTTTAGAATGTTTTTTGTTTTGTTTCAATACGACCACTTTTCACAGAGATACAGCTTTTCAAAAACACTAAAAAAGTGATTTTTTTTTGTTCCCTTAATTTTTTTGACAAGTGTGTACTACTAAGAAGTGCACTTGTAGAAGTAAAGTAGACTGCAGAGTAAGAACGAAATCAATCAGTCATTGAGTAAATAACTCTAAAGTTAGGAAAATTCCTTAAAACACAATGAAACCGTACTTGAGTATATTTATATGAATTTTGTGAAATAAGCTGAAACGACGCAATGTTTTACTGCAATCAATTTCAAAATTAGGAGGTTCTAATTTAAATAAAAATTATTCTAGCAGTTTCGTCAATGGAATAAAAACAATCAAATTATATTTGTTAAAGATTCAGTTAAATAAAAAAGTGCGCATACGCCCCAGTGGACCACCATTTTAATTGAATTAATTTCATCTCTTTGTACTGTAAACACACACAGGTATGAATTGTTACTTTGCGATATAGGTACTATAGGGCAAGTTATGGATTCGGCAGTTGGCCTCCAGAACTCAGGTGAGTCGAATTTCACCAGTCAACCGCGTCGATCTTTAATTAACCATACAACATCAGTAAAAGAGCTTCAAAACCAGATAAAATTTATCAAAAACGTCGAAATAATTTCAGAAAACAAGCTACCAGTAAACACTATTTCCTGCACTGAATACTAGCTTTTCAGTATTTACTTAGATTTGAATATGACAAAAAGTAAACCAAAATCCCACCAAAAACATTTCATGTAAAATAGGTCGCCAAGACTCACAAGCTCATAACGCTTTCGCTATGAAAAAGTTATGAGATCTCAAGAAGAGCCAAGCCCTTAACTCTATTAGGCCTAACTCTCCAAGCCCTAACTCTACTTGGTCGTTTCACATAGAAGTTTAGCATGGCAGACTTCATTTTACAATAAATCTATTTGAAACGGTCAAGCCATAATTTTTGACCACGATTTAGGGTTTGTAGAGTTAGGGCTTGGAGAGTTAGGCCTAATAGAGTTAAGGGCTTGGCTCTTCTTGAGATCTCATAACTTTTTCATAGCGAAAGCGTTATGAGCTTGCGAGTCTTGGCGACCTATTTTTCATGAAATGTTTTTGGTGGGATTTCATTTCTGTTTGTAAGATCACCTATTATCCATAAGAAAAACACCTGAAACTCCCTTAAATACTTCACGGTGGGATTCTGATTCCAATGAAACTACTTCTTAATTAATATTGTAGCAATAGGCCTAATACCTCGGAATAAAGTAACTACCTACATACCTAACCTTCATATTGAGCTAAGTCTCTTAGCAAAGACCAGAAACATGAAAATAATATACCTTTGTACCTTACTACGCATTTATTTAGAAATTATATAAGTAAAAGTAACGCGTATATTTTTATATTCGCAAAAATTAAGGTAATAAGGTACTTAAACTTTAAAAAAATGATCCGTCAATGTTAAATCTCTTTATTTATTTTGACCGAAGCGAAAAATGAAAGTTCATTATTTTTTCCTATCGCACACCCCTGAATATAAGTACATTTAAAAATAAAAATAAATAAATTTGATGGCACAACAGCTCATGAAGAACTAGGGCCTAGTGACTTACAACTCTCAACCATTCCTATGTGCGTGTCTGCAGGAATGGAGGGGACCTACAGTTTATTGCCGAATCCGAACGGCTAACGAGCGGCACTTTTCTGTGACAGGAGATACTCTTGGAGGATTTGTCAATTCCTCGCAAGAGGCAGTAGCCGTTTTTTCTTTTTAAATAAATAGGTGGCGAGGCTGGGGATCGAACCTTAGACCTCCGGCATGACAGTCCATCGCACTAACCATCACGCCACGGCTACTACAAGTACATATACATACATAAAATTCCAAGGATACGTCATACTGAACGAGACGACAATTCACCGATCGTGGTGAAGATCATACAATATATAAACAACCCTTATTTCAAGCAAAGCCATATAGTGCATTGTTTTTTGTGTTCGTGAAAATAAAATAAAAAAAAAAAACAACCCTCACATCAATTATAGGCGGGGTTTGTATTGCATTGTTGTGTGTGATTGTTAAAATTGTTGTTGTTTTAGAGGTTTTATTATGAACCACTACTTTTGGGGTGTAGGAGGGTGAAAGTTACAGATTTCTTAATTTTGTTGTTGTTTGTATGCAAATCCTAGTCTACAGCTTTCTAGCACTTCGGGAAGTACCCTTTAGGTTTTGATGAGTGAGTGGTCAGTGACAAAATTGACGTTTTTTGGGTATTAATAACATCCAAACTATAAAAGCTAGAAGGCCGCGGACTAAATCTAATCCTGAAAATTTCAGCTCTCTAGCTTTATCCATACCGAAGCTATGAGGGCTTGAAAATACGACGAAACGTTTCGAGAAAATATAGGTAGTGCTCACCGCTCGTCTTGGCGGGCGCACTACCGTGCGCCTAGATTTACATATATACATACGTATTCTGTGAAGATTTACTAGTAAAGGTGTGTACTAAAATGGTTTTCATCATCTTAATCGTTATTGAAGACATCATCAAGTGTGATTAAAAACAAAATCAACTGAGATTAAAGTCCTACAGCAACATCAAAATTAATTTTCATATCACTAGATACGCCTTTGCCACCTAATCGAGCATTATATGTATGTAAATTTTTAATATTCACACATATTCAATACACACAATTCAGTTGTCAGCATTTATTGCAAACAAACCAATTTTCAGAAATTTGACCATATTGAAATATTGATAATATCTCTTATTTAGTTAGATAGGAGGAAATTAGGGAGGGACACCCACAAAGTTCCAGATGTGAGTCATGAATAGTTGTTAGGATTATAAGTCATCTAATTGCTATGATGACATATTCATGCAATAGGGTTAAATGTTATTTGGCTTTATGGATTTCAGATAAATATATTAAGTTTAAATTCATATCATGAGTCATACGGTTTGACGGTTTGCCTTTACCTATCCAATGACCATAATATTATAGAGGTTTATGGTTCCAAGAATTATTTGGGAGAATCGATAATCCATAATAAATATAGTTTTTCCAAATGAATGCATTTGATTAAGCCGTGATTATATTGATTCAAAATAGTGTCCATTTAAATGATGTGCATATCTACAGTGAAATCTCCCATTACATACAGCTCCTTTGGGAGAACTAGATCCCAAAGGGATAAACGAAATCAACGCTCACATTAATTTCATCATGAGTATGATACATTTTTTATTCTTTTTTAGGCATTTGATTATCATTATATGAATCGTATATGAATGTATGTGCAATAGCGGATTTAGGATTTTGTTGTAGGGTGGCTCAAGCTTGAAACTAGCATTTAAAATAAATAAATATTTTGGTCTTAAAGCAGCCCATGATCCTGAATTCAAAAAGGTCGGATCCCGATTTTTATGATATTGGGTACTGTTTTATTAAAATTTTAACATTTTACTATAACTTACATATATGTACATAAGTATGTCATATTTTCAGTGCTCGGAGCTAACTAAAAAATTGAAACCGATTTAAAGCCATGGTTTTTGAAGTGCGCGAGAAAATTCAAATGAGTTATGAGATAGTTATGAGTTATAGTCAAGTTAATGCATCAAATTGTGTGATTAAATTCTGAAACTCGGAATAAAAACTAATAAGTTCATTACAGAACTTTCGGATATCCATATGACACTAGAACGAGTACATTTTGTCGATCGCAATGTGTTTAATATGATTAAACACTAAGAGCCAGTTGTACCAACGTGGTTTAATATTTATCCCGTGGTTCAGGAAATTTAATTTGCTAATTCGAGATTCAACGATTCATTAAGTTTAGGAAGACTACAAATTCGTGAAAAAAAATCGATTTTCTCATGTTTTTAGATTTCGGGAGCTCACTTTTGATAATTTTAAAACTTGTTAACTTGAATATACCCGACCTAATTAATGAAGTGCGGTTAGCGATAGACAAGCTTAAAGCGTGTAAAGCTGCTGGTGCCTGCCAGCAGGGCCGGCCCAAACCAAACTTGCACCCTGTGCAAGATTTGTCGAAAGCGCCCCTATTTATATTTACACACATACATACATACACTGAGGGACAAAGGGAAAATCGACCCATTTTGTGGGAATTCTTTAATTTTTAAAGAGTGGTATTTTAGGAAAAGTTGACATAAAATGCAAAAAAATTATTAAAAATCATTGGATGTTTTGAAGGCGAATATTTCTTTTTTTAGTTGTTTTGTATATCAAGTTGTTTAAATACCTAAATAATTTTTGGAAAAATTAATTTCAAATTCTAAATTTTCATTTTTTTTTTAATTTCTCAAAAATTAAAAAAAGATTTTAACGTCTAGTTTTCAGAATTGTCTAAGACAGCATTTAATATTAAAGCGAAACAATAGTACTTACAGTGCCAAAAACTTTTCACTTAAAAAACTTGATTAAAAAAAAAAAACACAAATAAAAGGAAATAAAAAAGTATTAGCCTTAAAAATAACTATAACCCAACATTATTAAATATGTGCTTTTAATATTTTTCCATTCCATTTTAAATCAACTTTTCATCATTTTTTGCACCAGAACCAGCTGTTCTCTTTTTTGTTATTTTTTTTTTGGCAGATGAGACTTCTCATCTGCCATCATACACAGGTACCTACGATCGGTGTATTATACAAAACCTGCACGTTCTGGCCCACACGATTCAGTATGCGTAAGTTTTTATTTTCTTTGCATTATTTTCCCATGTTAATTTTGGGACTCAGTGTTTATGAAATAAAACTTGCACATATGATGTGGCGTGGAACATTTTTGTGTTAAGGTTTTTAATTTTTTTTTTCGTTTGTATGAATATTTGAGATAAGGTAGGTAAGATTAAACTTGCATATAGGTCTAGAAGGATCTTTAATTTTACGATATTTCGTGTTAAATTCTCCTTGAACGCAACATTGAAAGTGATGTTAGTTGCTGTGCAAGAAATACCTTAAAACAGTTGTGATGGATGTCACATTAGATTAGATTACATTTTCTTGCTCCTGGTATTGCGCCCCCAGAACTTTGCGCCCTGTGCATTTGCACATCTTGCACATATGGTTGGTCCGGCCCTGCCTGCCAGCCGAGCTATTCAAAGCAGGGGGAGATGAATTGGTAGGGAGTATACACACCAATTTATCTCCAAAATTTGGTCGGATGAAAGTATGCCCGATGAATGGAACCTCGGTTCCATTCATCGGGCATACTTTCATCCGACATGACAGGAGATGCTCTGACCTGTGCCAACTACAGATGTATAAGCCTCCTCAACGTCGCATACAAAATTTTGTCATCTGTACTGTGTGATCGCTTAAAACCGTTTGTCCACTATCTGATCGGTCCCTTGAAACGGTCAGTTGAAACGTCAAAAGTGCCGTACGTGAAAAATTAAAAGTTGGTGAACTCTTCCGTCTGCGGCTGCAATTTTTCAAAAGTTTGTTCAACTACTTGCTTATGCACATGATGCTGATAATTAATGAGAACAAGACGAAGTATATGCTATCATCGAGAAAGGAATCTCAACATCGTCGGCTCGGGCAAAACGTCACGATGGATAGATACAACTTCGAAGTCGCAAGGACTTTGTCTACCTGCGCTCCACTATAACATCGCAAATTGGCACCAGCGGAGAGGTCAAACAAAGAATTACTCTTGCCAATCGCTGTTTCTTCGGGGAACCTTATATAAGACCCTAATCATCCCGGTCTTGCTATATGGGACAGAAGCATGGACCCTGTCAAAAAATCTGCTTGGGTGCTTTGAAAAGAAAATTCTTCGGGTGTTCTTCGGTCCAGTATGTATAGATGGAGTATATGGAGGAGAAGATTTAACAACGAGCTTTACGGGCTTTACAGCGACGTCGCACGTCGACTTGTCCAAGAAGCTGAAAATATAGCGGCTCAGATGGCTGGGGCCCGTGGAGCGTATGGACAACGACGCACCAGCCCGACGAGTCTTCGAATCTACCCCTGATGGTCTGCGGAGCAGAGGAAGAAACCACCTTAGGTGGCGCACATAAGTGGAGAACGACCTCAGCCAACTTGAAGTGCGTAACTGGAGGCAGCTAGCTAGCTAGGGACCGAGCTGGCTGGAGGGGCTTGTTGGTTGAGGCCGTAGTCCATCCTGGGCTGTGAGCGCCATCTTAATTAAGTAAATAACTTGAATATAGCAAAAACCGTTCGAGTCGAGATACAAGTTTCGAGTTTGCACAGTAAATAAGCGTTTAAAAAGCTACAATTTCTGGCAAAAAAAAAAAAGTTGAAAATTCAATTTTTTATATTTTTTGTTTCCAACTTTGGTTTTATTTTAACGGACCAAAAATACACTTTTTAAACTTTAAATTGAAATAAAAAATGAACCAGAAAAGCTATCCAATTAGTTTTTGCGCAAAAAATTAGCATTTAAAAAACTATACAATTTTGAGTGTAAATCATTATTTAAAATTCGTATTATTTTATATTTCGTCCGCTAACTTCAGACTTAACTTTTGAAGAGCTCTGCGAGATACAAATTTTTAGTTTGCTCAAAAAATTATCATTTAATTAGCTACTAATTCAGATATCAAAAATTTTTGATTCCGCAAAACAGTGTCCGCCAAAGTAAGGGATGTGGTCTTTTACGTTAGTTAATAGGTACGCCACAAGTGTTATGGATTCTGACCAATCCTTATTACAGACTAAGATTGTAGCTCTTAGGATACAGTTTTTGATAAAGAAAGAACTATATCTCATCGGTTACCCAACTACGCTAGTATTTTCCAGGAGGAATTACTGGCAATTAGGAAAGCATGCAAAATACTTAAACAAAACCCGAACTAAAATCGCAATACTGCCATCCTGGCAGTTGTAAAGCAATTGTTTCACCACTATTGACTTCTAAATTGGTTAACCAATATAGTGATGAGCTCGCAAGCCTAAATGGTTTTCTCAGGGTCTCCCTAATCTGGGTTGCAGGTGATTGTGGCATTGTGGGAAACGAGCGGGCAGACGAACTGGCCATCAGGAAACGATCAGCCCCTCATAATTCACTTGCGGAAACAGTCAACATTCCTCTTGGTGTTAAGTGCCCTATACACACGATCAATGTTTATTGACAATATTCATTGAACAAGTCATTTTTCGCTGAATATTGATCGTCCGTAGGCTCTTCAATGTCATTGTCAATGAACGTTGAACGTTAACCACATTGATGGGAACCAAAACAAATTTGGTTTTCATCAATGTAACTGTCTATATTTTAATGTTTTATGGCAGAATCAAAGTTTTTTCCAAATGGTGATGTTGTGTTGTGTACTTGAAGGCAAAACAAAATTAATAAATAAAAGTAAATAAGAGAAATGTGTCACTTACGTTTTAATTCTACCGAATTCCGAAGGACTTTTTTGAATTATTGTCAATAATCATTGATACGTGTGGTGGCAATCTTTCATAAATATTCATTGACAAAATATATCCACAAAAATTATTATCAATGAACGATGATCGTGTGTAGGGCCCTTTATGATGAATCCAGGTAGGTGGCGCAGTTTAACTAACTGAGAAAGACTTAGCCCGCACCTATAGCAAAACCCGTATAACTGACCTGATATGCAGACCCAGGCGAGATATAGCCAGGGTCGTTGCGACCTTTTCTGGACACTGGCCGATTGGAGAACATGCGGCGAGGCTGGGCATCCTTCACAATACTTACTGTCGTAGTTGTGGGGACCAGCAGGAAAGGGAAATTGTCGTTCAGCACAGTCATTAAGAAAGGCCGTACACTCTGTTTCGTATACTCTAGTTCCATCGATTAGGCGTTTCGTTTTAGTTTCGAAATAAATAAAGCCTCTAAGCTGATGGGCTAGTTGCTCTAGCCATTACGAACGATAATTGGTATAAGCTAAAGGCTTTATTTTGCAGTCGGCAACAAGCTCAAATATCTCGACTTTCCCTTGAACGATTTTGCAAAAAATATTTCACTCATATAACAGCTCAACGTTACCTTTCATTTGATACCAAACTCGTTTGTTTACACTCTTAGCCAGAAATAGGCAAGCAATTCCCTTTCACCTCTGATAACTGTCATTTTTGTAGAATGATCCAGCTGGTATTAAGTTCTAATATTATGTACATACATACATACATGTATTTACATATTGTATACCTTTATGTAAACTAAACCAAATCTCTTCTAACTTGAAGGCTTTATTCAAATAAGCTTAACTTGCGATATCAAGGTCAGAAAAGTTATTGTTCTGTCCATTTATTGAAAAAAAACGGAAGTACTGATTGATCTTCTCTTCTCTTCTTTTTTATTTTTTGAAAATATAGAAAACAAAGTAACTTTCTACTCAAGGAAAACTAATTTTTTGTTTGTTCGTACTCGTATAGGTAATACATTATTCAGAAGAAAACCAACTTGTGCTAAATTTACAACCAATAAAAAGGCTCCCTTTTCAATGTACTATATGGAACAATAAAAGCTATTCCGAAGGAAAAAAAAAAACTGTAAAAGAAAGTAGATAGGCACACCCTAAGTATTTTTCTACACCTTGGAAAAGATTTTTGTTCCCACATACATAATATCAACTTTTGTTTGACTCACTGGCACAGGACGTGTTACAAAAAGGATCCATAGGTATACCTATCATCCTATGAAATAAAACATTGTCGACCCAAGATTTATTATAACTTCGAGGACCTAGAAAAAAGAGATAAACTTGATTTTATCATCGGTATCATCGAGATTAGCTGCTACATCGTAAAGACGCTCATAAAATGAACTTAAGACAAAGTCAACCGTACTTGTATGTAGAATCTGGTGCGATGATGAAAACTAGGGTGAATGAAAAATAAAAAAAAAAAAATAAATGATTTGCAATAAAGGTTCCAATATAGTCTCTAGAGATGAGATACCACGAATCTGATGGCAAAATGGACGAACATTGTAAATCTTCTCGTCTCAAGAAAGTGTTGCGTTTTTGAGAAAATGTGTGGGAGAATGGGCTTGGGGAAAACCCTTTTCTATCATATCGAAATACAATACAACACAACACAACACACATATATAATAAAGTTTAAAACTTAATTTCCCGGCTATTGGATGGTAAAATTTCTCGGGTGCACTCTTTATAGATTTCGAACGCACGTTATATTCGAATATCCGGCACATAGTATGAGGACCATGAAGATGAAGTTATGGGAAAAAAAGTTTTTAACACGAAAGTGGCAGCAAAGCAAAAAGGATTCAAAGTGTTGGATGCCAAATAAGCAATATAAAATAAATTACCCCCAGGGTCCCAATAAAGAAGTTAACTATTGAGAATATTCGCTTTTTTTTTTTTTGTTCTTCTTCATCTTATTTCTTACTCCTATAACGATCTTGAGGATCCAATACGCGTCTTAGATTCAACGAACAAAGGCTTGTGTGTATGCTCTGCTCGTATATTATGCGCTTGTTAGAAGTTAAGATATATCCTTGGGATATATAACTTGACACAATTGAGAATGTGTGTAAGAGGATATTAGGTTTTTGCCTTGGTGAAAATAATAATGTTTTTCTTTTGGATAAAGTAACTTGACTAAGATTCGGTGTTGTTATGTCTAAAAAGTTTTCTTTTCAAATTAAGTTTTAAAAAATGGAAATTTGTATAACTTCAAATTATACCCAACAGAATATATTTTTTTTCATAAAAAAAATTTCAATGTTTTTCTGGGAATCTAATTAATAATATAGCTGGGTAATAAATCGACAAGCCTTGGAAGGAAAAACAAAATGCATTTATTAAATGAAAATTGTCTTGAAAATAATTGATAATTTTGTTTTAATTAATTAATCGATTAATCAACCGAGAACAAGACGATAGCAAGCAAAGTGAAGCGAAGCGAAACGACGAAAAAATAAGAACACCTAAAAAGGTTTACAAGTATGGGTATTATACAATTTATTAATAAATTACTAAATTACAAAGAGGTGTTTATTGCTTTCAGGTTGAATTGAAAAAGAGAATGATCTCTGTTGTAAATTGTTGAAAACAAGCAAAAAGTATAATATAACAAAAAGAGATTATGATTTACAGCAATAAAAAATTTAAATATTGACTGTTAGGATCAGCGTTGCCGAAGTGACACGATTTGTGCTTTTTTGACACGATAATTTCCTCGTGGAACGAAAATTTTAAATACACTCCCGTTCAATTGAATAGATAATCACTTTTTGAGAGCCATTTATAGCTATTGCTCCCAACTTAGTTATTTCAATAGATTTTTGTAAATGGTATTAGAAAGAGCATCAAATTTTAAAGAGAATAAAACAAACGCAAACGAAATTATGCCGTTACTTTTGGTTCCACCCAGATTTGTTTACTTACAGATCAAAATAGAGTGATTTTTTTTGGTTCATCGAAATAGTTAAATGCGCTGTAATTGTAAAATTCTACGTAAAACAATAAATAAACGACATTTTTTTGATAATGTATTTGTTTTTTAATCATTTAGTAAATGCGTGCTTCCACCTTTATTTGAAATAACCTCATAAATTCTACGTGGCATTGAATCATACAATTCCTTTAGGTAATTTAGGGAAATTTCGCTCCAAGCTGTCTTAATCGCAATAATAAATATTTTTTGTCCTCGAACTGCTTCCCGGATTCATATACTTTTCTCGCCAGTAGCCCCCACACGTTTTCAATTATATTTAAATCAGGAGAGTAGGGTGGCCACTCTAAAAGTCCTATACATTTTGCTGTTGAATCCAACTTTTAACGACCCGCGCAGTATGTATTGGAGCGTTATCCTATTGGTAAACCCACTTAATAGGTCCAAAAATTTCCGAAAATTTAGGAAAAGCTCTTTCTAAAATGCTTATGTAGGTGTTTGCGGTCATTTTAGTGGAAGGAAACTCTAATTCGAAAGTTCCGTAATAAGAAATTGACCCCCATACCATGACACCTCCAATTCGACTATGATTGCGGTTTTAAAAAACGCTCACTTTTCCTTGAATCATGAAAATAAAAGTTAAACCCATCTGGTCCATCGAAATTAAACTTTTTTTCATCAGAGAAAACAACTTTGAACCACTGTTTTTTCCAGGTCATGTGATTTTTACAAAAATTCAATCGGTTTACTTTCCGTTCATTGTTAAGGGGTGGTTTCTTTTGAAGTTTTTTTCTTTTTAAGTATGGGCAACTTACAAATTACACGTGGTACTGTGGAAATACTTGCTTTAATTCCAGCTTGTTTCCTTATTTTAGGAATAGAATACGAAGAATTGGATGCAATCCTTAAAATCGATCTTCTATCACTTGCGGATGTTGCACGTTTTTTGGAACCTTTCATATTAACACCGTATTTTTCTCTGTTTCTGAGATAATTATAAATCACATCATTAAAGCTTTTGTTTGTTTTTTCCGAAATTTTAAGTCCTGTTAGTCCTTGATCATGAAAACAATCAATGTTGGCGCTCTCAACCGCACTGAGAGCTTTTCCTCTACCCATTTCCACTTTTCGCCTTGTTTATTTATTTTTTAAACTTTACGCAACGCTTAAGGAGATCCAAATAATGCTTTCATAGGTCTGACCTTGACCAAACAATAGTGAAGCTTTGGCTGAATGAGCTAATTAGATTAACTAATAAAAATCACTCGATTTAAACCTGTACGTAATCAAATCTGAGTGGAACCAAAAGTAACGGCATAATTTCGTTTGCGTTTGTATTATTCTCTTTAAAATTTGATGCTCTTTCTAATACCATTTACAAAAATCTATTGAAATAACTAAGTTGGGAGCAATAGCTATAAATGGCTCTCAAAAAGTGATTACCTATTCAATTGAACGGATGCAAACTCTTTAACATCGTTCTTGCAGCAATTGAATGAAACTCACAATAGGCAATTCCTCGCAAGACGCAGTAACCGTTTTGTTTTAAAACTTATTAGGTGGTGAGGCTGGGTATTGAACCTAGATATCTAGCATGACAGTCCATTGCACTAACCATCACGCCACGGCTACTACAAGATGGGATTCTATCCATTAAAAAAAAAATTAATTGTCTTCATTCAAAAGGCTTTTAGTAAGTGTTATCCTTTTGTGGACCTTATGTTATTTTAATTGGGTCATGGAGCGAATCAACAGCATTGTTAACATGTTAGCCTTCTTATGTTTTTTTCTTTTTACAAAAAATTTATAAAATTATTGTCAATCCTTTTTTAACCCAACTCCACCTGTCATGAGCTATTTTTTTTTGGCTAGACTGTATCACTTCCTTATCCTGAATATTTTTAAACCGTTAACAAGCCTTTATATGAAGTTGGTTGCCCTTTTTTTTTTTGTTGTTATCCAAAAAATATGCAAATTTACAAATAACACAAAAGTAAGAAAATCTTCTTAAATGGTATTGCTTACTTGGCAGAAAATAACTGAAGCAAAAACAGAAAAAGAAACTTTTTCAGATTACCAAATACATATATCTCTTACAGTGACTCAATGGCTTTGTAATCCATGGTTACCAACAGAATTTACAAAATTTCTGTCAACAAAAAAAACTTTGAGTGATAATCTTCTTTGTTTTTGTTTTGCATAAATTATTTACACATAAAATGAGTTCACTTCTCGAAGGTATATCTGTTTACAAATTTTGACATAAACAGAGTTAAAAATAATTACTTCCTTTACTTTAATATCATTTTATTGTTTTTTTTTTTTATCTTATTTTTGTTTAAGCTTTGGAAAAACAAAAAGTTTTTAAAACACTCACAAAAGAATATTTTCAGTTGGTCTTTCTGGCATTTGTGATTTTCTTATTTCATTTACAAAAAATAAAATAAAATATGTGTATGTATGTATGTATATGTGAAGTCAACAGAATTACGAAATCCTGAGGAGGTCTTGAATCGGTATATCTTATCCTTTAATCACTCTTTTCAAAGATAATTCACATGACTATAGGATTTCAGATAAGACAACAATCAGAGTATGTGACATACTTTTATTTAAAGACAAACTCACAACCATCCAAGTAAATATTTGAAAATGAGTTTATGCACTCAACAAATCCCAAACAAAGTCTTAGTATAATAACATGGAGTGAATTTGTCGTTCTTTTGTAACATCAAGGCAAACACAGGGCCAGCAATAGTCCCAATGTTTCTGTTTCTCTCAGCTCTCAAGGTCCCAAGACAAAAGGAGGTATGTAATGTAGGTAGGTAAGGTACCTTCTCCTTGCAGAAGTAAGCCACTTGCCTATAATGTTATCCTTCATCAATTTTAAAACAAATTCTATCCTCCCTCTCGTGCTCGTCTCGGTTTAACTTAAATTGTGAAATTTTCATTTTGTAATGAATCCATTTGTTTTTCTACAATTTTCATGAAAAGAGAAATCGAAATCGAAATCGATTCTTTCGGTTTTCTTTTTCTTTTTTTTTTTTGTTCAACTTGAAGTGGAGAATAAACAGAGCGTCCTGGATAAAGGCAATAGGATCCTTGCAAAGGCGCCTGTATATATCCTAGGTAAAACTATATCGAAGAAGTAATAAAGGAAAAAAGATAAACAAAATGGGTATTGGTTTGGTTCGAACCGCACTTACAAGTGCCATTAGAGTGTATCCTTAAGAATTTATATCGATAATGTGAGAAGAAAACTCGATGAAAGTAAACGGCTAAGGGATTTTTTTTTGTGCTCAAGAGTTGTACTGAAGGGTTTTATGAAAAATACATATACGATTTTCAAGGCTTTAGAAGTTAGTTGACTTTAAAAAAATAAAAAGGAGAAGAAATGTTTTTGTTTAAAATGAAAGAGGACTTCATGTGGTTTTTTATAGCCCTCATTTTTCGGTCTGAAATGACGCCGATTTTGGCAAATCTACGTATAGTATATGCATGCCGAGCAAAGCATATATAAGCAACAATTTCTGATTTTTTTTTTTAAATTCGACCCTAACATTAAATTGAGTTATGGGACTAAGTACCTACGAACCTACTTAACATTAGATTTAAAATGCTATATTTTAAGGTTGGAAAGTTCGTTTTGAATGCAAAAATTACTAAAGCTGGAGATTTGGGTGTGTACCTACTAGAGTTGCCAGACATCGCGGTTCAACCGAAATTTCAGACATACACTTGTCAAAACAATTAAGGGACCAAAAAAATCACTTTTCTTAAGTGTTTTTTGAAGAGCTGTTGCTGTATCTTTGTGAAAAGTGGTCGTATTGAGATGAATCAAAAAGCATTCTGCAAAACTGTGAAAAAAGTGGGCAGAAATTGTTCTTTTCGTTTCCATTTTGATGACGATTTCACAATGTTTATGAACCATACAATTTTTTCATTTAATTGGTTTGTACGACTTTGATAATTTAGTACGGGAAAACGGTTTAATGGATCAATTTTAAATTTTTCATAAATATTGGTGGTCTATAGTTCTTTATAATGTCTTACCAAATTAAGTCCTGCAGTCAATATTTGTAAAGCAGTAAAAGATTTCCAAATAGTCCTTAAAAAGTCGTTTTTTTAACTTTTCTGAATGTAGTGGTAAGGAGTCAAAAAAAAAAAATAATCGTTATAAAGTTTTGAAAAAATCTTGTAGAAAATTACTTTTAATTTTTAAAACTACCATTAAATTTTCCGTGTCGTCATTACTTGCGAAGATATTGATAGTCAAAGTCAAAAGTCTGTTTTTTCATTCAAAGCCAGATATTCTTCTGTAAAAAAAATTGTAGAATGGTGAAAAAAGACGAACTTAAAGCTGAATAAACAAGTTATCGAAACGAAATACTAAATTGGCTCAAAAAAAAAAATTTTGAAAGAAAATGACAATGTTAAAAAAATAAAAAAAAAAATAAAATTTTTGGGTCGTGCTGCTTCTTATATGATTGCGCAATAACGGTACCTTAAAAAAATCATTTGCTAAAATTAGTCAATACAAAAAATATAAAACTTCAGAATGCTTTTTGTTTCATCTCAATGCGACCACTTTTCACAGAGATACAGCTCTTAAAAAAACACTAAAAAAAAGTTTTTTTTTTTTGCTTCATTAATTGTTTTGACAAGTGTAAATTCAACTGT
Source organism: Epistrophella euchroma (assembly GCA_947049315.1). Classification (NCBI taxonomy): domain Eukaryota; kingdom Metazoa; phylum Arthropoda; class Insecta; order Diptera; family Syrphidae; genus Epistrophella; species Epistrophella euchroma. The sequence continues at coordinate 58,546,026 of OX346246.1, read as the reverse complement.
CCCGCTGGGATTCATAATTTTGAGTATAATTATGAAGGCCATCAATCTTTCGTCAGCATTTTCAGCCCAAATAAGAAACTACCATTCGTGACATGATCATTTACCGTTTGCAGAGATGCCATTACTATATTCTGAGCTAGCTGCACATAGAAATGTTGGCCATGTGTCTCGATTTACTCCATGGACCAGACAAGGAGTTTGACAAGATAGTTAGAGGAAGTCAAGGTTTCATCTCGGAGACAACGTGTTGGAAAATTTTCCAGTAAATGTGGCAAAAATTGCTACGGAATCAAAACATGTAGAATTAATAAATAAAATGCATATACGACTGAATTGCACGAACTTGCTCTTATGGTTAAAATTAGAATTTTAAAGATCGAATTTTAAAGAACCTCCTGAGTAAAAATTTTGATCAAAATCGGTTAAACAGTTAATGAAAAAGTCGAAAATAAAAGAAAAATACAGTCTTATGACAGATACACCGTTAATTACAGTTTTTTTTTCACCAAAATGCTGACCATAATTGAAATAGCTCATTTAAAAAAAAAAAACCTTTTATTTTTGGAGCTAAATATCGATCTTCCTTCTAGCGAATTACCTAAAATCTCAGGTTTAAGGTTTTAAGAAAATTCGTCTGTGGTTTAGGAGATAGGTTAAGGTACAGACAGACACATACAGACATACAGAAGGAATTCCGTGACATACTTCTTTTCGTGTTCTCTATAATCGGGCGTAGTGTCAAATTTGATTGAATTCGCGAGTTCAATTTTGTTACGAATACAAAACTTGCCCTATAAGTACCGTAAGTACAATATTGGATGGGCAAAAAAACTATATCTCTTCTTTTGGAAACAAATTGGGTGGGCAAAAAAACTATCTACCCCCCCTGAGGCAGGGGTGAGGCAGGGGAGGGGCATTATTTCTTAAAAATTGACTTAAAATGGAAAAAAATATATTAAAAATTAAAGAAAGCAAATAGCTTGTCATCTTTTATATGCTTTTGAAATCAAGTTCATTCAAGTAATAGTTTTTGAGAAATTGAATTTCAAATTCAAAATTTTTGAAAAAAATTTTAATTTTTTTAAAATTTTGAGTTATTAAGTTCCACTGTTTTGGGCAAATATTCATCGCCCCTATCAATTTTTAGTCAAACACTGAAAACTAACGCAAAAAAATTACAATATTCATAAAAAAACATCTGGTTTTCAGTATTTGAGTAAGAATTAATAAGGGCATTGAGTATTTGCAAAAAACAGTGGAACTTATTTACGTAAAATTTTGAAAAAAAAATTAACTTGAAAGAGTTTTTTGCCCATAAAATGTTTTCCTTAGAATGATCTCTGAAATCAGCCCTTAAAATATAAAGCACACATTAATTTACGAAATGCTGTTTAGAAAAAGAGGATTTTGACTTTATTCGCACAACCAGATATTTTGTCCACCTTATCAAAATTTCTTCACAAACTATCATTTCTCACTCGCAATAAAGTAAAGTTATTAATTGGTGTGTGATTCATCTTCTTTAACGAACTTAAAACTACTCTAAACTAAATTAAAATGACTGTTATAAATGTCCTTGGGATAGTGTTGCATCTTCCATGTTCCATCGCTGCACTCGTCCTTAATACTTTCTTTTAATTAATTTTCTTTTTATGCACCTGATGATCAACAAATTTTCCTCCTTTTCTTATTGAATGGCGTCTTGTAAATAAAATTCAAGCTCTATAACCGCACGAAACTACTCGACATAAATTGATGATTATACAAACTTTGAATTTTGAAGTTTGTATTTCAATCATAAGTCATCTCGAACTTTAGCCTTTGCTATTTTAGTCAAACGAAAAGTTTCGATTCGATTAAAAGTCAAAGTAATTTCACTTGCCGCTTGTATATACGAGTACAACTACAACTATATGAAACTTATACTTGTACTTGTTTTCCACTTTCTATACTATTATTGAAGAACTTTTGTAAATATGAGCTACTAACAACACTATGGCAATTGGCAAGGGCCCTGTTTCAACTTTATAGACAATCTTAATTCTTATCATAGTTGCCCCTTGTGAGACATAATTTTATATTTTTACTTATTTTCAATTCAAAGTAGTGAAACTGATTTTTGCAAATACAACAGTGGATCGGAATAGAACATGTTAGAGGAATCTTCAATGCTAATTATTATTCTAGGACTAATTTTATTTATTATAAAACTATAAATATAAATATAAATATAAATATAAATATAAATATAAATATAAATATAAATATAAATATAAATATAAATATAAATATAAATATAAATATAAATATAAATATAAATATAAATATAAATATAAATATAAATATAAATATAAATATAAATATAAATATAAATATAAATATAAATATAAATATAAATATAAATATAAATATAAATATAAATATAAATATAAATATAAATATAAATATAAATATAAATATAAATATAAATATAAATATAAATATAAATATAAATATAAATATAAATATAAATATAAATATAAATATAAATATAAATATAAATATAAATATAAATATAAATATAAATATAAATATAAATATAAATATAAATATAAATATAAATATAAATATAAATATAAATATAAATATAAATATAAATATAAATATAAATATAAATATAAATATAAATATAAATATAAATATAAATATAAATATAAATATAAATATAAATATAAATATAAATATAAATATAAATATAAATATAAATATAAATATAAATATAAATATAAATATAAATATAAATATAAATATAAATATAAATATAAATATAAATATAAATATAAATATAAATATAAATATAAATATAAATATAAATATAAATATAAATATAAATATAAATATAAATATAAATATAAATATAAATATAAATATAAATATAAATATAAATATAAATATAAATATAAATATAAATATAAATATAAATATAAATATAAATATAAATATAAATATAAATATAAATATAAATATAAATATAAATATAAATATAAATATAAATATAAATATAAATATAAATATAAATATAAATATAAATATAAATATAAATATAAATATAAATATAAATATAAATATAAATATAAATATAAATATAAATATAAATATAAATATAAATATAAATATAAATATAAATATAAATATAAATATAAATATAAATATAAATATAAATATAAATATAAATATAAATATAAATATAAATATAAATATAAATATAAATATAAATATAAATATAAATATAAATATAAATATAAATATAAATATAAATATAAATATAAATATAAATATAAATATAAATATAAATATAAATATAAATATAAATATAAATATAAATATAAATATAAATATAAATATAAATATAAATATAAATATAAATATAAATATAAATATAAATATAAATATAAATATATAAATAAATATATAAATAAATATATAAATAAATATATAAATAACGCATCAACCTTAACGTTTCACCGATCGGAAAACCACGTTGCTTAGATTATTGGAATTTCCACCTTCTATTACTGTAGTTGTTAAAATACAAAAACTTTTATTATCAAATTAAGTCAAGTTGTTTTAGCCAAACATTTTGGAGAACTTAGTTCTTCGTACCTAAAACTTATTGGAAATAAGCGATATTTGGAGCAACAAAAAAATGCCACGTAACGTTGCAAAAGAATAAAAAAAGTATAAAAGCACCTTAACCTAACGTAGTGTTGCCAATCACTTTGGGAAAAATAATGCCTCACTTGAGAAAAAAAGATGCCTTTTTCAATATAAAAAAAACCTCACCTATTTTTTTGTTAACTAAACAAACAAAATCTTTTAAATAACAAAACCCTCCTTCATAAAAAAAAAAACTTAAATAAATCACAATAAACATCTTATTAAAGAACATTAGTTAATTCAGTCATTTAAATTACAAAGGTACTTATGAAATACTTATGAAATTTTTAATCGAAATTGTCCTGGTTCCTTAAAATCATTCATATTTTTTTATATTCAATAATAACAAGAGAAAAATGCAGTGTAAGCGGTATTATCGACTGCTTCTTAACGAGGCTCTAAAATCGCCATTTCCTCCAGCATCAAAAGTGACTCACTCAAAAGGAAATCGCAATAAAATTTGTCTTGCACTTTTGAAAGTTTTCATGAAATTTAGACAGTTTTCATGAAATAACTTTTAATCGCATGCATTTAACGTTGAAGAGTTAACAGCAATGCATGCAGCTACTTTTCCTCCCAAGTATATGTGTTCTAACGGAAAAAAATTGTCTTTACTATCGTTGGAAATGAATAGTTTGAAGGTGGATACACATTCTTTTAGAAAATAGATAAGAATTATTTTTTGGCCAAGATTTTTTTAAAATGTTTTAAATAAATTATAAGAAGAAGAACAAATAAATTTAGAAAAAAATGTAGTTTTTATGAAATGAAAAAAAAAAGCCTTTTTGAAAAAAAAAAAAATAAGCCTCAAAGCCTCAGGTAGTGAAATAATGCTTAAAAGGCATAAAAAAGCCTCATTTGGCATCGCTGACCTAACGTCATTCAACAATACAAAATGGAAAACACAAACTGTCAAATCAAATTGACGCTCATTTACAATTCTTATAATTTATTGACTTTTCAAAGTTCATTTAAAATACCAATCTTTCTTTGATTGGTAAAATTTGAATAGGTATACATATTATAGTTGATTAATCTCCATAGCAACTGTCGCATCGTTAGCAGGATGTACTTATTTGTTATTTTTTAACCTTTAAACCTTACCCTACATAGATAGTAATAATTTTATTTGATGCACTGTACTATACCATCCTCTTTATTGTTTCAATGAAATAAGAAACTTCCTTTTCAGCACTATCTACAATAGGGTTCTTGAGAAATTGAAATACTAGAGTTCAAGTTGCTTGTCGAGTTGTATATTCCCTATTTTTTTTTTTTTTTGTCTTCTAACTCTTTCCAATGATAAAGGGAAAAAGTTTATCTTGTCATCTCAAGGAAATTCAACCTCTCGTTTATGTGTTCAAAAGGATTTATCAGCAAGGGAGTCTCTTAACTTCTTCGAGAACTTTATAGAAACTATATATAAAAGTACACAAAACCTATACATATATGAAGATATATATACATATGTAGGTATATAGAGGACAAAAAATCTTACTTGGGTTCAAATTTTTATACATATATGAAAGAGATACTGTATGGGATTCACGAAATGTTTATTAATATTTTCAATAAAAATAATAAAGGAAATATTTTTTTATGTAATAATGCAACCATTTAGTGCCTTTATTTGCTGGCTAAAATTTTAGAAAAGTAAGTTTTTATCAAAAAAAAAAAAAAAAAAACAGACTTACGAAATGGAAAGGTATGTAAAGCACATGAGGAAGGCCAAAAGATCGTCAAATAAACATATAACTCTTTGTGATCGAAATTCATCTTTCGTGCTGAAATATTTGTGATCCTGTATCTGAATTATGTTGCAAGGGTGAGTAACCATACTAAGAAAAAAAAAATTAAGGGAACAGAATTTTTTAAAAGTGTTTTCTGAAGAACTCAAGCTCTTTAAAAATTTGTCGTATTGTATGATACAACAATTTTCTCGATATTTTTTGGCAAGGAAGCGGTGCAAGCACAGCCATTCGTCTTGAAGCTTCCTCACAGTGGACCAACAATGGTATTGGCCACTCTACCATTCTAAATTCATTCGGATCAATACCAAGTAACACAGACTACACCATTCCCCAATTACAGTTCGATAAGAACTTCCAGGTTACAATGCCTTGCAGATCTATCAGGGAGACCTTGACATTCCTAATGGGAGACGAATCGATCCATTTTTACACTAATGGTTCAAAAACTAATGATGGGGTTGGTGCAGGTGTGTACTCAGACAGATTAAATTTAGGTTTTTCGTTCCTTCCTCCTAACCATTGTAGCATGTTCCAGGCGCAAACTTTTAGCGATAAAAGAGGTCCTGTCTTGGCTGAAAGAAAACGTGATATCAAATAGTGATATCCCCATCTTCTCAGATAGCCAAGCTCCTACAAACTCTAACAACACTTAACTGCCGATCATATCTCATGGAGATGGTATAGAGAAGTTCAATATTCACTTATGTTGGGTACCATGGCAATAGGGACATCCCAGGAAATTGTAAAGCTGATGAACTCGCCAAAAAAAGGAACAACACTACCTATACCTAGATAATATATAGACGTATATTATACCCATCGATTCATGCAAATTTATGCTGAAACAAGATGCTATTTTGAGAAAAAATCTTAGATGGAACACCATCACCACTTGTCCGGCGACAAAACAAATCTGATCACAGCTAGATCTGAAGCGCTTTAAGTGTTTGTTATCTCTAAGCAGATTACGCGCATTGGCTCCGTAATATGTGTCATAACCGGACACATGTCTAAAAGGCAAACATACAACGAGACTCGGAGTATTCTCAAAGGATTTCTGCAAAACTGTATGGACGAAAAAGAATCGATTCCTCATCTTCTCTGTAAATGTCCTGCTTTATCTCAATAATGTAGTCCCCAACCTACTTATTTCCTTAACTAGGGGAAGGGCTCTTATTTAAACATAATTAGTCCAGTCAACGAAGACTCAAAATCATAAAATAAATGAAATAAATAAATGACCCCCAAGTACAACATACTAAAAGTCCCCAGCCCAGGCCCGCGAGCTTTAGACAGGAGGGGGGGGGGGGGGGTAAATTTCATCTATCGTAAAGTGGACAAACCTTTTCTGTAGCAAATTTAATTTAATGCTATAGTATAGCATTGTAGATGTTTCCGTTGTTTTTAAATGATTATTTATGCACTTTGATCCAATTTTTTCAGAAAATGGTCGCTCCCGGATAAGTGGGGGCAACTAGACCCCCCCTCCTTAGCAAGTTTTTTCTTAATGTATCTCACAAAGTATTGGTCAATAACTTGGAAATACATTGCATACTTCTTACGTTTGAAAATACAGTGTTTTTCATATCACAAAAAACGATGTATCAAATAAATTAAATAAGGATATTTTAACTCTCGACACCTTATTTAACACCATACCTTCTTTCTCATCAAGTCAATGGAATTATCATGAATCGATACGTATTTACTTTTTCTAAAATTTCACGGTAAATTCATCAAAAAACGTTAAATTTTTAACGCATTAACATGGTTTTTCAGATTTTCTGACCTTTGCACCCCCCATATCTCTCTTAGTATTGCTCCTAGCAAAATATGATTAAGACCTATTTTGCAGAAATTTAATTTACTTTCATATTGTAGTGTAAATTTTTCCGCTAATACTCTTAGTTTTCAAAATATTTACGAAATAGTACAAAAGGGGACCTTTACCCCCCCCCCTCCTGTCTAAAGCTCGGGGGCCTGGGCTGGGGACTTTTAGTGTGTTGTACTTGGGGATCACGCCTACCACTTAAAAAAATAATCCAGACTACACGATTTATTTCATTTATTTTTCCTTCGTTGACTGGACTAAATGTTTTTGGTGTGATTTTAATTTGATTCCTTCTTTTCACAAACAAATCTCAATTTAATGCGCCTAAGTCGAACCATTTTTAACTGTACAACCTTTAGAACAAATCTTTAAAATCGATCTACATACGTGAAAAAGGGTGCATCCACATCCCCTGAATAATAAATCTCAAGTTTTCAATGTTTGCCTTCGCATGGTTTGCAAACCCACTATTCAAAATTTCATCTTTCTACAACAATCAGAGGTGCTCCATATAATTGATTACATTTCGAAGGAAGTGGGCGGATACCACACCCCCTATATGAAAAATCCCGAATTTTCAAGATTTTCCTGTGTAAGTATGCATCAAGAGGCCTAACATTGTGCAAAATTACAAGATTCTAAGGTATCGGAAAGTGTTCCATATAATTTTGATGAACTTTTATTCACTGAGTCAGTTAGCTAGAATTTGATTCGTGATTTTTGATGTTCTATATCTCAGGAACCACGGTGAAATTTAGCGAGGCTCATGTTTACTTGCCCATCTTAGTAAATATTGACAACTTGAAGTTTCTGAATTTTATTGTTTCGAAGTTAGGGGAGAAGGTATAAAATTGCTTGAGTTTGTTCCGTACAAAAGGGTTAGCGCCGAGAACTTGGATGGGCACTGCCTCGTCCTTTGATGCAAATGAAGGTAAGCCTTTGGAGTTTTTCTAACGTTTTTCGAGTGTTCGATCAATGACAGTTCAACATTTATTCAACTGAAAACTATACCTGCGATTGTGACAGCATCACACAATTGTTTATATTCCACTGCAGCAGAAGAAAATATCTGAAATTAAATCTCCTTCTTACAAAGTCAATTATTATAACCCAAAAAAGATTTAAAAAAATCAAAAATCAGAAGTACATAATATGTCATCCAAGCCTATACAAATAATTTACTCAAAGGTCCCACAAGTTAGCCATCTTGGTCCACATCTTTTTTTATTTTAATTTTACTTAATTCAATTTAATTAATGTTTATGTTGCAAATAAAATTGACTTAAAATCTTCTGATGATGGAAAAATATATTGTTACAATTTCTATAAATATGTACATAAATATTTTTCGTAGACATAGAAATATTGATTTCATGAAACCAATACTTCTTCTTAATGGATATAGAGATAAAAAACAAAAACCGAAAACTATAAACAAACCTAAAGATGTGTTCTTTGAGTAAAATATCGTTCGCACATTACTTATAGTGCTTGCACAGTAGTCGATGGTCGTGTCATGTCGTCAGGTCCAAACAAAAAGGATAACTTTAGAATCAAAAGTTAGTGCAGTTATCACTGCAGCAACGTGAGAACCTGAATATTTGAACTAAAACATTGTGCAAGGATATAAGAATCAAAAACTTTACCCTACAGTTTCAGATAACATAGCTGCTCTAAGCTGAAGTAGGATAGGGCTTCCGATTGTCCTTTATATATTGTATATCTATCTCCCGAAAGGGGTCACAAATGTTAAGAAATTAGTGCACAAGAGTCGTCTCCGGTGTGCGGAATGTGCATGTTATGTAGTTGTCGTCTACAACTCTCATTGGCACATCACAAACACAACAAACTGTGACCTTTTTTCTCAGCTACTTTCATCCTCTCTCCTTCGTCCCCTACCTTTTACTATCTCTTTTCGCATTTTATAATCATCCCATGGGTTAAATTTTTCTTTTGTTTTAGCATCTTTAGCGAGAACACAAAAAAAAAAAGCTCTAGGACGACAACGAACGATGAGAAAAGGACTTTCTTTATTGGGGTTGTTGGATGTAATTTAAAAATGAAGGAAAATTATTTCTTTTTTTGTTTTCAAATTTTAACTTTGGTCTCTGTTTTCATTTTGATACTTTAAGGAGGTCATTTTCCTTGCGCCAAAAAGGACGACCGCCACCACGCAGACACACACATACACACACACACAAAAATGGGAGAAAGATAGCTCTAGGGACAGCTTAAAGGAATTACTTTTCATTTGTGCTTAAAGTTGAAAGATGCGAGAGATGCTTTTACTGTAATTGAAGTGACATATTTATGTGCCATTGGTTATTATGTGTACTGTATTAGGGCTCTGCGTACACATTGGAATATGCAGTTGGATACAAAAAAAAATAAAAATATTACCAATGTAAAATACCATCAAAAGACGCCCTTAAATATTGAAACTTAGGAAACTTTTATATTTTCTTATTTCGTGGTTTTATTTTCATTTTTTTCATAATAAATTTGTCCATTAAGTTGCATCCACGTCAGCTAATCGAGATATATACGAATACTTTTTCAATAACATTAATTTATACACTTGATGTTTTGAAAAGAACTTTCATTGGATAGAGAGAATAGATACTTTTGGTACTTTTGCTTTGTTACAAAAAAAAAAACGTATTCATTAGAAGCTAGTGTAGGGTGTTCTTGGCTCACACTGAGTCACTTGAATAAACTTAAACTTTTTGTGCATCTTTTGCTACAGAAATTAAAAAAGACAATGTAAACTATCATTAGCGAAAATTGTTAAACTAAAACTGAATGATAATGATTGTCGCATTCAAATAATATCAAAAAAGATCTCCATTTTGACATATATAGTACCTATATGCAGATTCTTATAAAATTAAAATGGCAAGTGAAAAAACATAGGATTATTCTTCTTATGAAGAAATCGTGTTGAGTTAAAATCATCGTGTTAAGAAAAACGTACCTATTAATCAAAAATAATTTTCTAAGGGCTGTTTGCACAATTGTTTTCTTACAACACTAACCTTTGATTTAAAAATTAATTGAGCGCTTCTTAATTATTTAAATCATATCACGTTACTGCAAAACATGTTTTCTCTGTTTACGTTTAAAATTTTATCATATCCCCTCGTTCTCTTGATAAATATTATATTTCTGAAAAATTTTAGAATTTCCTACAAGTAAGTAAAAGCGTTAAAGTTTTTTTTCGGCGAATTTCTTTCCGTTACAATTTCAGTCAACCTGTCCAAACGATTTTTGTTTTCTTTAAAAATACCTGAAAATCATTTAATTAAGTATTGCTCAACAACTTGGAAACACCCTGTAACTTCTTACCTTTACAGAAATAGTAATTTTCATTTGAAAATAAGTACTGCATCAAATAATTTAAATAAACAAATGTTAACCCCCAGAACTTTTTTAAAGATCTTATTTTTCTACCCCATCGTGATAATGGAATGATAATGATTATAGGGTATTTTACATAAGAAGCGACAAAAGGCTAGGGCGTGTAGTTTGGGTCAAAAGAAGAAAAAATTGTATTAGAGGGGGGGTCTTTATCTCAAGGTTTATGTAGGAGGGGGAATTTTCCAAATATGAACTGACTTGAAATTGAAAAAAAAAAAATCATAGAAAAACAAAGAAAAATTTTAAAAATTGTAATCAAACCAATTTTATTCAAAATTGTACGTTATTAAGGACAAATCTATTCAATATCCAATAAATTTAAATACACTAGGTACTACTTATTAAAAATATATGAAGTTTCATTTATTTTATTTATAGCTAATATTTTTTCTTCCAAGAAGGTAAATTTAAGTTTAGTCGATTTCCCCACTGGGGAATCACCCAAAAATCTTATGCTCCAAGTTTAAAGAAAATCGCTTCAGTGGTTTAGGGTGTAGTGTAGGCCGTGGACAGACATACAGACAAAAAGACGGAATTACGGGACCCACTTTCTTCGTGTTCTCTATCATCGTTATGTCAAGTTTGATTGTTATCTCGAGTTCGATTTTTCGCACGAATCCTAAACTTGCCCTATAGTAAAAATCACAAATAGTCCAGTCAACGAAGGAAAAATAAATAAAATAATTCGTGTAGTCTGGGTTATTTTTTTAAGTGATAGGGGTGACCCTCAGGTCCAACAAACCAAAAGTCCCCAGCCCAGGGCCGCGAGCTTAAGCCAGGAGGGGGGGTTGAAGGACCCCTTTTTTAGTTTTTCGGGAATATTTCGAAAACCAAGGGCTTAAGTGAAAAAGTTTGCAAAAAGGATTGAATTAAATTAAATTTCCTACAAAAAATGTTATATTTATATTTTCGCTTGGAGAAACACTAAGGAAGATGCGGGGTGGAAAAATGTCAAGAAATCTAAAAAATCGGTATTCGCCTACAAAATTAAGTTTTTATTAATCAATTTTACTCTGAAATAACAGAAAAAGTAAGTATATGTATTCAAAATTATTCTATTGATGATTTGGAAGAGAGTTTATGGGGTTAAAACAGGTGGCGAGGGTTAGAATTTCATAATTTAATTTATTTGCTACAGTGTTTGCATTCACTATGAAAAATACTGTTTCTTCAAAGGTAAAAAGTATAATGGATTTTTCCAAGTTACTGACCATGACTCTGTAAAATAATTTTCAGACATGTACTAAGAAAAACATATCGTTTAGGATATAGGAGGGCCTATATCCCCCCGTTTATAAGGGAGGGACCATTTTCTAAAGCATTGACGTAAAGTGCATAAATAATTATTTAAAATCAACGGAAGTACTTATAATACAATACTAAAGGTTTCTGAAAATCCAAAGACTTATTCTTTTATTTTGTTCCTAAAACAAGTTTTTTTTATTTAACACTTTATAAAAAAATTGAATTTGAATTTAAAATTTTGAAAAAAAAAAAAAATATAATGATTTTATTTTCAAAATTTTTTGTAGCTAAGTGCTAAATTTTAGTTCAGTATTTATTGCTGTTGTTAATTCTTAGTCAAATAGTAAAAACTAAATAGCTGTATGTCTTTCAGTTTTTGACAAAATCAAAAATTATGAATTCTACTACTTTTTCAGGGTAAAATTGATCAATAAATTTTTTAGATTTCTTGACATTTCTCCACCCCGCATCTTCCTTAGTGTTGCTCCAAACGAAAATGTAAACTTAACATTTTTTGTTGCAATATTTAATTTAATTTAATTCTTTGGTGCAAACTTTTTCACTTAAGCCTTTGGTTTTTGAAATATTTTCGAAAAACTAAAAAATGGGACCTTTAATTCCCTCTCCTGGCTTAAGCCCGGGGCCCTGGGCTGGGGACTTTTGGTATGTTGGACCTGAGGGTCACCCCTACCACTTAAAAAAATAACCCGGACTATACACGATTTATTTAATTTATTTTATGATTTTAGGTCTTCGTTGACTGGACTAAAAACAATTCGGCACAATATGTGAACGAGAAAAAAAAAAATACAAAGTCATTGGAGTTGCCTGTTTGCACCGTGTCACGGTTCTAACTGTCGTATTGTAAAGTTCTTTTTACAGATCTTAAAAGGTTAACACTCAGACTCAGGGAAAATGATGGTGATTAATACAAAGTATATATGTATGTAAGTAGATTTTTAACTTCAGTTTTAATGGTTTGATCATCAAGGTTGAAACTTTTTAATGAAGGTAAAATGAAATAAAACCCAAGGGCGTACGCAAGGCGGGGAAACACAAGAGGGTAGGGAGGGCGTTGAATAAAAAATTGTTTAATGTACCGGAAAAAAGTTCATAAAATTCTATGTCAATTACACAGAATAAGTTTCTGTTGATTAGAGGATAATGTAATTGGTACTCGGATTGCAATGGCTATACGTAGGAGTATCAATTTAATCGGCAACCAGACTTTAATTTAGGTCAAAAGAATTTTAATATCTTTCGATACTTGCACCGCTTTTTTTAAAATATGACATGCCTGTCTACCCTTCTTCAGTATGTGTCCAAATGAACTAGATACGACAAATATATAGGATTTTATTGATACCTATCTTTTGATTTGAAACACAATCAACAAGAACTTGATTTTCCTAGTTTCTTCTGGAATTTAAATCTGGATTATTTTAAATTAAAAAGAATTAAATTGAATATTTTTTTGTTCACAGAAACCTAAAAACTCACTCAAAATTTAAATATTTTCCAAGACAAAAGGCAAAAAATATAAATACTCTAACTTAAATACATCTCGTTGAAACTTAATGAAATATAAATAGGTGTGTCTTACCTTATAGAAATGATTTACATGCGTTTCGATACAATCTTTATTATTTAATTAACTTCCTACAAATATTTCATTTGAGTCTTTATCTAAAAACGTACAACATCGCATCTAAAAGAATTTCAAATGGTCCAACAATGTTTTCACAAACCCCGACAAAACAAATTATAAAAATGAATAGAATTTTTCTGATGTTTATGTAGCTCCAGAAAAATTGGATGGAATAACTTCCGAAAGTAGTGAATTTATAAAACATTATTTACCTACAAAATTGCCAAATGCTGTTTCTCTGTTTTTTTTTGAAAATAAATTCTTTATTTGAGTTACTTACATCTTTTTTGTAAACGTATGTTGTATCTCCCTCGATTAAGGTGTTTTGTTGGTTTCTGAAATAATAATGAAAACAAACAAATGAATAAATTATCTAACTAAATATCTTAAAGGCAGGTATAATAAATTATAAGTAGTCATTCATAGCATTGAAATATAATAGGTAAAATAAAATAAATTATCTTGAATACTTGATACATATTTGGTTATGTCTATAAAGGGAAATAAACTGTTTTATTTCTTAAATTCACGCAAATACATAATTATAGATATGCATTAGGTTTCCACGGTAGGTAAGGTACCTCACAATTCAAAAAAAAAAAAAAAATAACTAACTTAACAAAAAAAAAAAAAAAAAATGTATTCATGTTGGTGTGTGTGTTTTTTTTTTTTTTTCAAAAATATAAAATATATGTAAATATTTGTCATAGACCGAGAGCCCATAGTAAAAATTTGGGTGTGAATGTGTTTTCTTTCTATGCAAGTCCTGCATTTTTTTTTCTTTCTATATACAAGTCTGGCATGCCGTGGTTGGGGCCTTTGCAGCTAATGCTGAATTGAAAATTCGTTTTTTTCGAAAGCCCAGATAAAAGGTGTAGCCACTTATAACATTATATTTAATTAAAAAAAAAAAAGAGCTGGGAACGCTAGACATGGTCTAGAGGTCCATGGCCCAAGACCTCTTAGGTGGGGCCGTCTGTATACAAGACGCACTGGGGGGCCTTCTGTGTACAGGACTCACTCAAAAAAATACAGTAGCATTTTCTCTGAGTGAGTCTTGGACCTTAATTTTGGTTATGAGGAGGGAACCACTCTATCATTACTTTACTTACTTTACTTTAGATGGCGCTCACAGCCCAGGATGGACTACGGCCTCAACCAACAAGCCCCTCCAGCCAGCTCGGTCCCTAGCTAGCTGCCTCCAGTTACGCACTCCAAGTTGGTTGAGGTCGTTCTCCACTTGTGTGCGCCACCTAAGGTGGGGTCTTCCTCTGCAGCGCGGATAAGAAGAGTCGTTGGGCTGGTGCATTGGTGTCCATATGCTCCACGTGTCCCAGTCATCTCAGCCGCTGTATTTTCAGCTTTTTGACCAGGTTGACCTCGCTGTAGAGCCCGGTAAAGCTCGTTGTTGAATCTTTTCCTCCATACTCCACCCGAAGAATATTCCTTTGCAAGCACTCAAGTAGATTCTCATCCGTTTTTGTCAGGGTCCATGCTTCTGCCCCATACAGCAGGACCGGGATGATAAGGGTCTTATATAAGGTCTCCTTGGTTCTTTGAGAGAGGGCTTTATTACTCAAATGCCTTCTTAGCCCGAAGAAACAGCGATTGGCAAGAGTAATTCTTCGTTTGATCTCTGCACTGATGTCATTTTGCGATGTTATAGTGGAGCCCAGGTAGACAAAGTCTTTGACAACTTCGAAGTTGTACCTATCCATCGTGACGTTTTGCCCGAGTCGACGATGTTGAGATTCCTTTCTCGATGATAGCATATACTTCGTCTTGTCCTCATTAACAGCCAAACCCATTTTCGCCGCCTCCGATTCAATACTTGCAAACGCACTAGTGACAGCTCGCTTCGTTCTTCCAATGATGTCAATATCATCTGCATAAGCAAGTAGTTGAACGGACTTTTGAAAAATTGTACCACTGTTGTTGACTTGCGAGTTGCGTACAATTGCTTCAAGTACGATGTTAAAGAGGTTGCATGATAACGCGTCGCCTTGCCTCAAACCTTTCTCGACATCAAAGGGTTCGGTGGTGTTCTTGCCGACTTTGCAGCGAGATTTCTCCATCGTCATCCTGCACAAGCGGACGAGTTTGGCAGGGATGCCGAGATGCGCCATAGCTCTGTATAGCTCGTCTCTGTCTACGCTATCATATGCGACTTTAAAATCGATAAAGAGGTAGTGTGTATCGATTTGAAACTCCTGGGTTTTTTCCAAGATCTGTCGGAGTGTGAACATTTGATCGACGGTTGATTTGCCGGGCCTAAAACCACACTGATAGGGGCCGATCAGATCGTTGACAAACGGTTTTAAGCGATCACACAGTACAGATGACAAGATTTTGTATGCGACGTTGAGGAGACTTATACCTCTGTAGTTGGAACAGGTCAGAGCATCTCCTTTCTTGTGGATAGGGCACACTATACCGAGGTTCCATTCATCGGGCATACTTTCCTCCGACCAAATTTTGGAGATAAGCTGGTGTATACTCCCTACCAAGTCATCTCCCCCTGCTTTGAATAGCTCGGCTGGCAGGCCATCCGCACCAGCAGCCTTGTACGTTTTAAGCTTGGCTATCGCTAACCGCACTTCATTTAGGTCGGGTGGACGGAAGTTTTGACCAGCATCGTCCAGGTTGAATGGAGTGTTCTGTCTTACAGCGGAATTTTGGCCATCTTCGCCGTTTAGCAGTCTAGAAAAGTGTTGTTTCCAGATCCTCAGCACCGACTGTGTGTCTACCACCATATTCCCACTCTCGTCTCGGCAGGCTTCCGTTCTGGCCTTGTAACCCTGAGTAGTTTGCCTCACCCTTCGGTAGAACTTCCGAACATCACCCCTGCCGCTACAGTCCTCAATAGACTCGACCGCCCGCTTCGCATGCTCTCTCTTTTTCCTCCTGAGAAGTCGGCGTTCCTCCCTTCGTTTTTGCCCGTAGAGCTCCCGGGCTGCTCTCTCAGCAGCTCTGGTTCTAGCCTGCAGCATGGCTTGGTAGGCCTCGTTCTTTGCTTCATGCGCCAGTCTGCATTCTTCATCGAACCAGGGGTTTCGTTGTGGTGGCCTAGTGAAACCCAGTACATCAGTAGCGGCACTTTTGATGGCATTTTGGCAGTGCTTCCACTGGTCCTCTACAGATGATGCTTGTGGCGGGCTTGTTGAGAGTTTAAGAGAGACGTGGTCTGCAAAAGTCCTGGCTATCTCTTGCGATTTTAGCTTCGCGACGTTAAATCGTTTTACAGCATTCGCTCGTCGTTGTGGCGTCATGGATATCCGCATACGTACTTGCGCTACCACTAGGTAGTGATCCGAGTCTATGTTGGCACCTCGGAACGTTCGGACATCCAGGATACTGGAAGCATGTCTGGCGTCTATCGCAACATGATCAATCTGGTTGACGGTTCGTTGATCCGGAGACCGCCAGGTCCCTTTGTGTATATTGAGGTGTGGGAACATTGGGAACAAGAATTATTTCTGTATCGCTAAGTTCACATGCAAAAGTCCATAATGGACCTATTTGGATGAGCTATAAATCCTGTTGCGAGGAAGTGTCAAATCCTCTAAGTGTAACTCTTGTTATGATTGAAATGCATCTCACCTCAGTCGTTTGCATTCGGCAGAAACTGTAGGTCCCCTTCATTCCTGCCAATAGGTAATACGCACACCAAGAATGTTTTGAAAGTTGTAAGTCACAAGGCCTTAGTTCTACACGAGCTGTCGTGCAACTAAATTTTAGTTTTTTTTATAATATGTCCACAAATCAATTACGAAATTTTAACCCACCTTGATGAGCCAAAATCGCACATGAAATTTTTGTGCACTTCTGGCTCAGCGATTGTGGATTTCTGACCCACTTAAGTTTGTCCAGAAATATTCAATGGACGAGAAAACGAGGCCCCTTCGTAGTTTTTCTCTACGACATAATCTTTGACATAACGCGCCTGCCAATACACTAAACATACTTTTAGCGTAGCAACGGATTTGTTTGAGATGTACCCTGTAACGAAGTTACACTATTTTCGCTACGCCTATCCGAATACTATCAAAAGAATACCAAAATACCCGGAAGAAAAACATCACCAGAATTGCATCACATACTTTAAAGAGCCCACAACACGTTTGTGACGAGGTTCTACAACAACAACATGCGAACACTACACAACATTCAAAACCGTTTTTTGGTTTCCAATGCAACCTTCTGTATCCAAACTTGATTTTGTTCATCCAAGGGAGTCAATCCCACCTTCGTATATGAAATACGCTGTTAAATTTGTATTATGTATTTTAAATTTTAAGTAAGAGTAATAACTGTAAAGCTTATTATGATGAATTGTTAGAACTAGTTGTAAGAAATATTTAATAAAGAATTAATTTTTGTAACCGGAGTTCCGAACTTTCAAGCACAACCTAGTTTTATTTTGCTTTCTACGGTACGGTACGAACCTTGGATCCGCTGACGCTACCTCAGCTAAGACTAAAAAGCATCACAATACAGAGGACCCAAAAAGGGAGTTAAAAATCCTTTGAATCTTCGAAGTTGGATGAGTTTTTTTTTTAAATAATTTTTATAATTATCCAAAAGATGATACATATTTTGAATATTTATAGGTAGGCTAACTGGCTGAACAGAATGGTGACGCAGACGGAGACGGAGCTGGAGCTGGAATAGCTGTCAAAATATTGAATACACGCAAATTCAATGTTGCGAACACAACGGAACGTAGACGCATACGGAGCTGCAGACGCAGACGGAAGAGTTCACCAACTTTTAACTTTTCACGTACGGCACTTTTGACGTTTCAAATTGTATGAAGAAAAAGAACAACTTTTTGGGTCGGAAAAAAATATTGTGGTTATTTGTATCGCGAAAAAAATTATTTATTAAAAGGAAAATTATTGGAAACAAGAATATTCTTTTGTTTTTCTTCAAAATACTTTCAAATCTGTACAGCTCCATTGTGGACATGTAAAAAAGATAACGTGCGACACTTTTTGACAGCTCTTCCAGATCCGTCTGCGGCTTCAGTTCCGTCATTCTATTCTATTCAGCCAGTAAGGTGGTTGAATCACGGTCACTCAAAGAAAAAGTATGAAAAGACACTGTAATTTTTTTTAAATATTATTTATTTTAAATGCAAAACATAAATTACTTATTTCTTAATGTTTTTCAAAAGGCACTATAATTCTATTAAATATATTTGAAAAACAAAAAAAAAGAAATTTAAAAAAAAAGTCCAAACTGACCATCATTGCCCATCATAGTTGGTAATGACAATCATGACCACGGGTAACCACGGTATTTCCCAAGATCCAATACGCTGAGGTCATAAAACATTTTGCCTAGAACAATTTACCCGATCAGTAATTCTTTTTCCTGCTTGTGGAAATAAGCTTTCTCCCCATAGCTGGGGACCTTAAAATGACATTTTTTATGCGTTGCTAGTAGCAGCAGAGCGGTATTTTGTATTTTTTGAAAGTAATTCTTTTTATTTTTGTAGCTTTGATGGCATTTTTCAAGTCCAGTCTCAGCCATTATCAAAGAGAAAATTTATTGCTAAACAAAAATTTTTTTGGCGGTCATCTGACCGTAATTACCCAATTTCATGAGCAAGCAAAAATCAATTTTTTATAAAAAATTCCATGTATTTTTTTTTTGAAAGAAAAAAAAAGAATTAAACTATGTACCCAAATACATAAAGTAACCAATTAAGCAAACAAAATTATTTAATAATAGAAAATGCCATGCTTACTCAGATTTTCGTACAGCCAAAAATTAGATCAGAACCAACGAATTTTGATTTTGTTTATTTTCTCTTTGAATCGTGGCGGATAATATAAATTCAGGTATGCCAAATTGTTTTATTCGCTCTTCTCTCTCATTTGCGTTCAAAAACGAAATTAACTTCGCTTTAGTTAGGCCGAAAATACACTGACCGTGAGTGTACCAATTTCCCCTACCTACAAGTCAACTTTTGAACAACTTGTGATAGAAGTTTATTGTTAACTTATGACCCATTCATTTTTAAAATTATGGAAAATTGGCCCATTTAACTAAGGGTTTTTCGCCCACCCAAGGCTAGGTGGGTTACAATAGTTCACATTTAGCTAGTGGACTTGTAACCCACTGAAGTAATCAAAAGACCATTGTTGCCTGTTGCCACTGTTGGCCTGTGGACAGAGGCGGACTGGCCCACCGGGCACTCTGGATTTTTCCCGGTAGGCCCTCGGGCAAGAAAAAATTTCTTAAAGCACTTGAAATTCCATTTTTTAAAGAAAACTTTTTCATAAAAGTCACTCACGTGAGACCTTATAGTAAATATAGTGTTTTCTATGAATTTCTTGATCAATAATTCGAAATCCACTATGGTATGTGCCACAACTATGTATTTTTCGAGGCCCTCAGAATTATGATTGTGGGCCCCATATGTATTTTTCGAGGACCTCAGAATTATGTTTGTGGGCCCCCTATGGATCTTTCGCGGCCCACAGAATTATGTTTGTGGGCCCCTCTGGATCTTTTCAGGCCCAAAAATTAAGTTTGTGGCCCTTTTAGTCAATTTAGGCCCCTATGGATCTTTGGAGGCCCACTGGATTCAGTTATTGGGCCCCCTATGGATTTTTCTACTAATTAAAAACTTATATATGAATATTTTGAATAGTTTTTGTTTCATCTCAATACGACCATTTTTCACAAATATACAGCTCTTTCAAAAACACTAATAAAAATTGAAAAAAA
The DNA here is from genome assembly GCA_947049315.1 of Epistrophella euchroma. NCBI lineage: Eukaryota > Metazoa > Arthropoda > Insecta > Diptera > Syrphidae > Epistrophella > Epistrophella euchroma. Next base: position 58,525,700 of record OX346246.1, on the reverse strand, counting down.
AAAATTGCCATTAGTTTTTTTGACTAGCCAGTGTAATTTTGTTTTTACTAAACTGAAAGTCACACCCTCTTAACGTCGTAAAATTAATGTTAAATAACTAAGCCCTGCAAAACTTTTTTTGGTATCTATATTTATGTTCAAAAACTGAAATAAATGAATCTGCCAGTCGAAACTGCTAAAAACTAAAAAATAATTACGATTACCTACACTCAATGAATTGAACATGGATATTAATAAATTTTTGTACATTTGAACATTAATAAACATGACAAAATGAAATATCAAGAAACAATTTATGCATATCAACTTTTATTTTTAACCATTTTGAGACCAGGCTGGAAAAATGGCAAGTTTTTGGCTAGTTTAGACAAGGCCCTGGGTAGTTTTCGGTAAGAAAAATCTAGACGAGGAAAATATGACAGACCCCCTTTAGTGCCTCGCTGAGAATATTTATTAAGTTAAGTGCTGATGAAGCTCTAGCTAGTAACTAACTAGTGAAAACATTTTATGAAAATTAATAAAATAAGGATCGTTTTAAACTCTAATAACAATATTCATTTTTTCGTAAATTAACCTTATTGTCCTTCGTCGTTTTCCAAGCTTTCGCTCCACAAGCTCTCATTATAATTTTATAGTTATTTTATTATTATAAAAAGGACTCTATCTCTATCAAGTCTAAGAATTTCATGTTTTTGGAATGTATAGAAAAATATACTTGGCTAATTAACACCATAGTTCAACAAATTGAAGCCCGAAGATGGATTAACATATCAGAAACGCGTCGCTTTTATAATTTATATAATTAATAATTAATGTTGTGATAATTTCAAAGTTTACTTTATAATAATAAAATTAAATTGTATTTTAGTAATCTAATTTTTATTTTTATTTCATTATATACACACAACATAGAGACAACACCCCAAAGATATGTATAGAGTCGGTTCAGTAGTTCAAGACTATACCCCCTACATACAAACCAACAAAGTTTATAACTTTATAATATAGGCTATGTCCATCGTCATGTTACCAATTCTCATACCAATCATTTAATTTATTTTCTAGGATTAATTGGAACTGGTCAGGGCTTAGACAGGATTTAACTGTCGAGGCAAAAAGGTTCATAACTAGAGAGAGCCTAGCAAATGCCTATTGTAACCCTTGCTAGACCCTTGTTAGTAACTATGAAAAACTTTTCAGGGCCTCATTGAAAACTAGATTCTTTTTCCAGGCAGGAAGTGATTATGTATTTTGGGGCCCTTTGCCTAAAAGTCCCGGTAGGCTCTTTGGCTCCCAGTCCGCCCCTGTCTGTGGACTTTAACCCTGTGCCACATTGGCATACACAGTTTATACAAGAAAACTACAAAGATACATACTAGATGTCACTCATGGTGATGCATAGTAGATGCTAAAATTATTAGTGGTCATATCGACTACCAATTTTGGAAAAATTGACTAAATTTCCACAAAAAACGCGGAAGTACAACATATGAGCCGAGCATATGTCTTAATTCAATGAAATCAATTTCCTAATTTTGTTAAAATCGGTTCTGCAGATTTAAAAAAAACTAATATCTACAAAAATATGACATACACTGCAAAAAATCATGCAAATAGCGAAACAATATCTTTTGATTGACATTTAGTATCGATAAAATGAATTTGCTGATGGAATACCTATATGGCATACAAAAAAAAACACACACACACACAAAAATAATACGAAATAGAGCAACGTTTGCCGATGTCTTTTATGGATGAATGCCAACAAAAATTGTCCCTGCAATTTACCATTATAATAAACGATATAACTGTCATAATGCAAATTGTGTAGAAAGACAGAACTGGAAGAAGACCCAGCAAATAACAAATTTCCGAAACGATATTATCAGCAACCACCTCCACCCCCGCTGCCACTGCCTCACTTTATAATATAGCAACTATATTATACTGCGCTGGAAGAAAGAGGTGTGGGAATGAAACAGATAAATATTATGAGTTCCATGCCAACTGCCAACTGCTCCACGATTCTGAAAAATAAAAGAACTGACTGATATGCTAATTTCTTGGCACTGCAAAGTGTTGAGGATGCGAAATAAAAAAAGAGGTTACAATTGAGTTGCATGTATCTGTTCGTAAAAACACAAAACGGCACCTTAATTTAATTCAATTAAATATGTATGCATATGGAAAATTTGAGAGAAAGAAGCAACTTAAGGGCATGTAACGTTGCCAGTTAATTGATACCCCACTTTTAAACTTTCCTTCCCTTGCTTTTTTCTTTTGCTATGGTTTCGAACAAAAGTTAATCTTCAGATTAAATATATCTACGTTTTGTACATTTTTGACAGCATGTCAAAATAAAGTAATTGTATTTGATCTTTTTTTACGAAATGAAAAGCAGATGTAGATATGTAGATATGTCGTATGGTTTGGTGAGATCGATTTGTATAGAACGAATGGTGTTGTGAAGATTTAAACAAGATTAATTTATAATCTATACTGGACTAAGAAATTAATGTGTATGATAAATATGAAGATTTTAAGAAGATCAATGGTAACTTTTAGTTCATTTCTCTTTATTAGGTATACTCAGCGAAAAAGTAGCATTCGCTATGCTTTATTAAAAACTTGAGATGGATTGTTTTTTTTTTTTTTTTTTTTTTTTTTACAAATTCTTAACTGCCCTTTAGTAACACGATAAAAACGTTGAATTTTTTGTGGAAGTCAGTGGAAGTCATAGTGTTAAGGTGTTAGCAGTAAGAATATTTTAAAATAAACGTGGTTATAAGGTTCAATTTGCGACTTAAGGGTTAAAATTGTAAGTTGTAAGTATAATTTTATGTTATTTAGGCCCATTTGCTAAAACGAAACTATAATTTTTATGTTCAACTTAAACGCTTATGTTCTACTTTTTCCTCAGCGTAAACTGTCACATAAGCTCTTATGTTGAACTTAAATATTTAAGTTTCGTTTTCAAAAAAATGATTTTTCAAATTTTTTTTTTAACTTTTTTTGAAAATCCAAAAAATATTTGTATGCAGTATTATTCATACTTGATGAAAGGAACTTCAAAGTAAAAGTTTTGATCAAAATCGGTTGAGCCATTAACGAGAAAATGGAAAATCAAAAAATGACGGTTCCATGACAGGTACCGTTAATAACGGTTCTTTGAAAATTTTTTTTTCACCGAAATGCAGACCATACGACCATGCACTAGTACACACAAAAGTTTAAAAAAATCGTTAGAGTCGTTTTTGAGATAAATAAAATTTTTCAAAACGGTTGTATGACAAGTACCGTTATTTTTTGAGTAAAAAAATCTCGATTTTCCCTCTAGGGCAGTATTTCCCAAACTTTCGACATTGATGTACCCCTTCTAAGATTTTTGTAGCCCTGAGTACCCCCCGTTATAGAAATTTATTTGTTCTTTACTTTAGTAGTTCAAAAATTAGTATTTAAAGGTATAGAAGACGAATTGTTATTTCCTAGTGTGAACGCTTTGAATACTCAAAAGTTTCAACATAAATCTAGATTTTGCTTTGGTTCATTAGTGGTGAAAGCTGAATTTGGGAGTCGTTACCCCGTTGTGTACATAATAGTACCTGTACCTTAAGTTACTCAAGTTTTATGCGTTTATGTATTTTGAAAGTCCAGACAAAGGGTAGGTGCAGAACTTAAAACATTATCAGCCTTATTGTGAGTTTCTCCCGAACAAAGTTTACGTTTTTCGCCTTATTGCTCACTCGTTTGCCTACTAAAAATAGGTGCAATGAATGGTAATACATTCTATCTGAAATTAATCTTCAAAATAAGGGATATTTTCGGAACATAAAATATTTTACGGGTGAAACTCACAATAGGCGAAAACATTTTCTGGGTGAAATGTTGTTCGGGCGAAACTCACAAAGGCTGTACATTTAACAAAAGAGGCAAGCGGTATTGTTATGAAAATGGGGGTCCAAGACCTCTTGGTGGGGCCTTTTGAATGCCAGATGAACCAAAAGATGAGTATTAAACAAAAGTTCTAAATAAATTGTGATAGCAATTTATATTCGCACTGATAGAAGCTTCTCCTGATAACGAATGTGGAGATCCAAGACCTTTTCCATAGGGCCGCTTACTGCAAGACGCTTTCAAAGGATGCAAAAAGTCGATTTTACTAATAATTGTGATTATAAAAAGCATACGAAATATCCATGTCGGTTATGGAATCCGCAATAGTCGATCCGCAGTGATTTGCAGTAGTTTTATTGTTCTCTTTTCTTTTCGCGGCACATCGATGAAGAGAAAAGAGAGCACTACATTGCGAATTACTGCGGTTTTACGGATTCTATAATTGTAAAAAAGTTTTTTTTTAATATTGTTCTTTTTTTTTTCTTTTTCTAATCAAAAAATGTAAACTGTTTGCCATTGCCAGTTACACATAGAGAAAGGACAAAGCTGCGCGTACCCCCAAAAAACTATTTGCGTACCCCCAGAGGTACGCGTACCACACTTTGGGAAACACTGCTCTAGGGAATCACTAAAAAATCTAATGCTCCAAGTTTGAAGACATCCCTTTAGTCTTTTAGGCTGTAGGCCGGGGTACAGACAGACATTACAGACGGAATTGCGGGACCCACTTTGTTCGTGTTCTCCATTATCGTACTTTCAAGTTTGATTGTTATCTCGAGTTCGAATGCACGAATTCATAACTTGCCCTATAGTACCTATATCGCAAGTAAAAACGGATGCTTAAAAGTCGTCTTGTTTTTAAGAAAATAAAATTATTTTTATAAAAATAAATTAGATATGAAAAATTTAACTCGAAATATAGGAAAAAAAAATGTCGGCCTTCTAATTAATTTATGTAAAAATATATATCCATGATAGATATTTGGATAAGTTGATGTATCAGAAGTATGGTTTATAACGGAATTCATTTTTTCGTCTGTGATAAACGGCCGTATTGGGAATAGCTAATTGCCAAGGTTCTCGTAGTGTTTTTTTTTTTCTGGTGAATTTTCGGATATTTCTTAAGTAAGTAGGTACCTTCTAGTTTCCTGAGACCATTCGGATTCGCGCTAGATTTGTCTGCGGGAAATATTAGATTTTCTTGACTATTTTTGAAGCGGGTCAGGGGTCAGCTTCACCAAAGAAGTCCATTACAACAAACTCCTCACAATTGAATTGAACCATTTCTTGAGCTTGTACATACATAGCTAAAAGAAACATGTATATGTATACACAAAAAAAAATTTTGTATTTTTAAATCCTCCACAATTATGTATAATTGTCCTTTGCATTGTTTTTATTAAAACTTATTTATGAGACAATCTAAATCTCTAACCTAACACAACCAACGAAAGTGGTTCTCCCAATACACCCATCCAAGCGAACAAAAATAATGACGTTGTTGTTTATGTTGTGTGGTTGTTTAAAAAGAATAAATGATTCATCGAAATGGGTCATAAGGTTGGTACATAATAAAGAAAAATTTACCACATTCCAATCCGTCTTAAAATATATTAACATCAAAAACGCATATAACGCTTTACGATTTATGCGATGAATATAACATAAGAGAACATTATATTGTAGAACATGAAATTGAACCCCTGAGATGAACTTGACAATGAAGAAAGTTATAAATAATTTATACTTTGAGCTTTAAAGGGATGCTATGACTTTTCTGTTTTACATTTTACAAGAGTTAAAAAATATTTATAGTTTAAACAAATGTTCGCAAACAAAATTAAAGAATTTGAAGGGGTAAATACCAAAAAAATGAATTTTTGATTTGAGTAACTAACAGTTAATGTAAAAAAAAAAATTTATATACTGTAATCTGGAAGCAAGAAGCGCGAGATTGCATCTGCAGTCCTAGTTGGGTGTCTTAATCGAGCAAGGAGTAAAAAAAAAAAAAAAAAAAACAAGAATAAACTTGAACATTAACAAACAACTTAGATAGTAAAAATGACAGTCCAATTAATGCAATTCATTATCAATTATTAAACCTTTATTGGGATAGACCTCATACATTAGTTTTTAACTCGTCAAAAAAAATCAAACGTGAGGAACATTTTTTTGCAACACTGGAAAAAATTACCGTAGTCATAGTGACAATCGCCGATAGTCAACTTGAAATTGTATTGGCGAAAAATCCGCAAAATTATTTCACAATTTTACAACACGATAGTCAATATGAAAATTTTCAATTTTCAATTTCTAACATGCAGCCTCCACAGGCCATGAACGATGGCAAGATTATGAACATGTCTACAAAAAATCCAATAGAGGCACAAAAATCCATGTCCATGTCATGAACATGTCAACGAAAACTAATTTTTTAACAAGACATGAGCTCTGTTCTAAGCTTGGCCATGAGATTTGACGTTCCATGTGTGTGAGAGAGGTAGAAGTAGTACTGAAAGGAATTTTTGTCTGATTCTCTTGCTCTGACTTATTAGTGGAATTTATCGACATAACTAAAGATATGACATAAAGTGCCCAGTGCGAAAAAACAAGCTGATTATTGATTGAATTGTGGTTTAGATCTTGGGCATCTGTGTGTCCTGTGGAGTCGGCGTGTAAATTTCAATTTGAGAATTAAAGTTGTCATGGACTATTTCGATTATTTATATGATGACCGCAATATTTTTGTCATTAAATTGACAACCACAGTCATCAAATAGACGATTTCAGTTGTCAATTTGACTATTGTGATTGTTAATATGAAAATCAAGATAAATAAAAAGAAAAACAACTTTGTAACGATGCGTAACACTTTCAAACCCCAATACCCAAATGCAATATAAATATTCACCGCCGGCCTAACTGCCATCGCAGCACCCTACCTAGTCATCTGATATGCATAAAAGCTGTCCACCAGCACCCTACAATCAAACCCACAATCGCCCACCTCTCACCACACACCGACAGAGTATCAAATCAACAAGCTCGACGTCATCACTGGAAGTATTTATTTTCACTTTATCATCATTACAATTCACAGTGTGTCGTTACCGCAAATATAATAAGAGGACGTTTGAAATGTCAACAATTCGAAGCCCAAGAAAGAAGCTAACAACATGGTTTCCAACTACAGGACAGTTTCACTCCTCAACAACATCAACAATATTCTCGAAGAAGTCATCCTCTGGAGACTCAAGAAGTATTGTAGCGAACACGACATCATCCCCGACATTCAGTTTGGATTCCGTGAAGGACACTCCACACTGCATCTACTACTGAAGTTCCAGTCCGACGTCACCGCAGCGCTCAATAGCCACCGAGCCATAGTTGGATGCTTTCTGGATGTCGAGAAAGCATTCGGCAGCGTATGGATAGGGGCCCTCATCCATAAACCCCGACTCACTGGCATTCCACAGTCATTAACAAAAATTTGTATTTTCTTTTCTTTCTTCCAGGAAATTCTTCGTGGAAATCGATAATTGCAAGTCAACGGTGAGAAACATCAAGGCTGGAGTTGCCCAGGGATCGAAGCTCGGACCCTTCCTTTACAGCCTGATGACATATGACCAACCTGTGCCAACCGACTGTGAGAACCTTCTTTTTGCAGATGCATCGTCAATATCGCAGGTAATAGCGGCCAGAAGAGTTGAAGGCCACACCAGCAGACTCTACAAGTATTACCAGAAATGGGGAATCCGAATCAACACTTCCAAATCGGAATTAGTATGTTTCAGGAGGCCCGTCACCAATAACATCCGCTGTCGATCGGCGGCAACGTGCAGAAACCTAGTCCTGAAGTTTCCGGATGGATCAACGATTCATGCCAAGAAGAACGCCAAATATCTCGGGGTCAACTTCAACGAGCTCCTGAGATTCAACCCACACTCTAGGGCAGTGCTAACAAAGGCGAACTATGCATTCCACCGAGTCCATCCCCTCTTGAAGAAGACAACAGGACTGAGTACACCAACGAAGCTGCTGATATAAAAGCAGCTACTAAGACCAGCCATCAGCTACAGTTTTCCGGTATGGTTTACCATATCGAAGACTGCTATGGAAAAACTCCAAGTATTCGAGAGGACGATACTCAGGATATGCACTGGACTACAATTCGATCATCAAAGACAGGAGAATCTACGAAGAAGCGAACATCAAGCCACTGGACCAGTTTCTTGCACAAACTGCAAGGAAAATTATTACAAAAGTCGCCAGCCACCCTAACCCACTGATGAGAAGTATGGCCACCCAGTAACGACCTCCCGAACCGAAATATCTCTGGTGGAATGTATATCCTATAGAAAATGCCAACTGACGATGAAGCTTCCTTCTATGCTGGCCACGAGTCAGCATTCTACCGCGGCTGAAAGCCGACCCTATCACTCAACACTAACCCACCATCTGAACAACCGGGATTGAACAACCCGAGATGAACCTTGCCAACGACATTTAATTTTAAGCCATTTATATTATGTTAGCATAATTTGAGATATTTTGTCAATGTATATAGTTAGGCCCCCTTTGTGCCAACAAAATATTTTTATAATCATTATATTCTAATAGTTTTAAGTTAACCAAATTGTATATACATATAATGTTCAATAAAAAAAATCTTGAATCTTGAAAATCAACAATTTGAAGCTTATTCACTCGAGATTTTCTTGTTTGCGAATTAGAAGAGCAGAGTCTATGTTTCTGGCTGATTTCAGTTTGTAGCAACTGTGATGGCTTCCGGTTCCTTTAGTGGTGCATTCGTGCATACGTAAAGCTAACCTTTTTGGTCAAATAGACCGTCACAGTTTTCAATTTGACAACCGTGATATTCAATTTTACTGGCCAATCACATCATATTGACAAATGCAAATTTTCTATATGAAAATCGTAGTATATTCAATATGAAAACTAAATCATCAAATTTTTACCCTAAATTGTCATATTGATTACTGCGGTAATCGGTTGAAAAATTACTATTTAATCTTTATATTGACTATCGTGAATGTCCATTTGAAAGCCGAAGTTGTCAATATGATAACCAAAATTTTTAGTGATAAAATTGATGATCGAAAATGATCATATTGACAACTGCGGTGGCTATTTGAAAAATTACTGTTTTATTGCCATATGCGGACTACCAAAATAGTCCCTGTCACTACCGGATTATTTTCAGTGAACTTAAAGTGGTCCCAACTAACAATTCAACTTTGGTTAGGCGTAACCGAATAGGCGTTCTGTATGTGATTTTTATTGTATTTATTCTATTTTTAATCTGAAACCATGTATCACATACAATTATTTATTAATTAATTTATTGGAAATATTTTTAAAACACAACGATTTTTATACCTTTCTAGAGATCGAACTCGGAACTCCAGGGTAAAAGTCCACCACTCTTCGCACTCAACCATCTAAGATATAATTGGGAACATGCAAAAACTTGCTCAGTCTTTTTAGGAACTTCAAAATGCTTTTTACACAAAACCAAGCTTCGATACATTTTTTTTCGAATGATGCGAGGAAACAATTACAAAAAAAAGTCAATTTTGTTTAATTCCATTTACTACGGTTGATCTGTGGGATTCCCCCATCTCAAATGGTTTAATAGAAAACCACATAAAATATGACATGTCTCAGCGAAGTATTGGATAAAGCTTCCAGAAAATTGTAACAGAAACCTTATAAATATTTATTGACAGTTACTTATATAATAAACCTTATACAATCCTAAGGCAGGGCGCTCACTGAAGTGGAGACGAAGTGGAGTGGTAGTGGAGTAGCGAGTGGCAGTGGAATAGTGAACATTTGGATTGTTGATGGAGTGGTGGCAATGTGATAAGAAAGTGATTTAACGCGCACTGAGGTAGCAAACTACATAAATGGTGCCACTCATACTTAAGTCAATAATCACAAGCATCTTCTAGAATTAAAAAAAATCTACTTCGTCACCACTCGCTTGCCACTTAAAAATTAAACATGTTAGAGATAAGTGGCACCAGACTGGCACCACAGCACTTTCAAAATATCTTGCCACCGCCACTCCACTTTGATGAGCGCGTCTTCATTTGTTTACATAAAAAAATAAAATAAATTTGGTAGCACAACGGCTCATGAAGAACCGGGGCCTTACTTACTTTAGATGGCGCTCACAGCCCAGGATGGACTACGGCCTCACCCAACAAGCCCCTCCAGCCAGCTCGGTCCCTAGCTAGCTGCCTCCAGTTACGCACTTCAAGTTGGTTGAGGTCGTTCTCCACTTGTGTGCGCCACCTAAGGTGGGGCCTTCCTCTGCAGCGCAGACCGTCAGGGGTAGATTCGAAGAATGGTCGGGCTGGTGCGTTGGTGTCCATTCGCTCCACGTGTGCCAGCCATCTTAGCCGCTGTATTTTAAGCTTTTTGACCAGGTCAACGTCGCTGTAAGAACCAGGGCCTAGTGACTTACAACTCTCAACCATTTCTGTGTGCGTATCTGCAGGAATGGAGGGGACCCACAGTTTATTGCCGGATCCGAACGGCTGGTGAGCGGCACTTTTCTATGACAAGAGATACTCTTGGAGGATTTGTCACTTCCTCGCAAGAGGTACTAGCTCCGAAAAAACTTAAGGTGGAAGCGGCTGGTATTGAGCTCCAGACCTCTGGCATGACAGTCCAACGCACTAACCATTACGCCACGGGCTACTACATATTTACATAGGTTTTATTAATTCCACATGCCACTTAGTCACCCATCTACTACCACTCCACTTCGTCACCACTTCAGTGAGTGCCCTGCCTAATACAAATATTGCTTCATTTACCTTCTGTCACTTCATTTATAAAGGTCTATTCGAAAATAGGTACTAGCTTCGATTAAGTTTCTTCATCAAGCTTTCAAACAATTTTAAAAAGCAGTTATTGAAATCGTGACTTTTATAGGACATTTTTTTTTACAGAAAGCCCTATAGAAGCCTTATACATACATATCAATATTTCTAAGCTAATAGAAACTGAAATGTTAGTTGGTGTGTGCATTAGCGCGCTTCTTTCGAATGAAAAAAAAAAAATATACCTTTGGGTGCCAGAAGTATATCAACCAGTTGAGGACCCAGGCTCTTAAGATAAATAAAATAAATTTGGTGGAACGAGAGCAGGGCCTAGTGACCTATAACTCTTAAACATTTCTGTGTGCGTATTATTAGCAAGAATGGAAGGGACCTACAGTTTTTTGCCGAATCCTAACGGATAAGTTATGAGGCACTTAACTCATGACAAGAGTTACTCTAGGAGGATTTGTCACTTGCTCGTCAAGAGGCTGGGAATCAAACCCAGACTTCCGGCATGACAGTCCTACGCACTAACAATCGTGACAATACTGCTACGACAGCCCTTTAGATAGGTCAAATTAGGTTTGCTAATCGAAATTCATCGCTTGTTTTCTTTTGTACGTTTTAATCATTCATGTGATTTCTTTGGTAACATCATCAAAAAGCTTCCATATGCGGAAGCTCATTTTCCATCCCTTGAATTCATTTATCAATTTAGTCATCTTAGGAACATCATAATTTTCTCAAAACGATTCTCAAATATTAAAATTTAAAAAAAAATAAACATTTTTCCACTTACTCCATTGTACCGATACCAAGTACCACCAAAGGTACGTAAGGAACAAAATAATGGTTCTTTATATAAATGAATTTATTCTCGATGCTCATGCAATTATTTTTAAAGTATCCTCTTTTTCTCTGGCTCCGGGAATAAACTAAAAATAAATATCTTCTCGTTAGTTTCATTCTACCAGCTTCTTAAATAATGTCATCGAGTTAAGCTCACAAAAAATAATAACAACAAAACACAAACAGAAGCAGATTGCATTTTTTGTAAAATAATCTTTCACTTGACTTATTTTTATATAAAAATCATCACAATAAAAATATTGAAGTATTCACGAGAGCAACAATTTTCATGGTTTGTGTAATTTTCTCTCTTGGCTTTATTCAGAATTATTTGTTCCTAAAAGCTTTATTCTGTTGGATCTAATGGAGGAAGAGTTTTTGAGTGAAGTCGAAACACTTAAGTTGAAATTTTTAGCTCTTATATTTGTTTTTAATTTAGTTATATTTCTAAGTATATAAAGAGGAAAAATACAGGAAATATTGATATTGTACTTTATTTGCCATAAATTTATAAAAAAAAAACTGTTAAGATTGATGCTGAAATAGCAAAGCTATCCGGATTAAAAATAAAGACAAGTACTTATTAAGTCGGGATAGATTTTTTGTAAAAAATATGGTCGTTAAAAAATCACTTGAAAGATATTTTATTTAAACAACTTTATCATTATAAACAACTTTATTATATAAAAACTAGCTACACCAAACATGATTTTGCTCTTTCCGGAAGTTGTCACGATTTTTGATCTATATTGACTCCACATCACTCCGCATATACTACAGTTTTTTTAAATGATTTCTACAGTATATTTTGAAATTAAATTTACTACCAATTTGACCACAACGCATCTTAAAGGAAAAAAGTTGATTAAATAAATAAATTTGGTGGCACAACGGCTCATGAAGAACCAGGGCCTAAAGTATCTTACAACTCTCAACCCTTACTGCGTGTGTGTCTGCAGGAATGGAGGGGACCTACCGTTTATTGCCGATTCCAAACGACTAAAGTGAGTCGCACTTTTCCATGACAAGAGTTACTCTTAGCGGATTTGTCACTTCCTCACAAGAGGCAGAAGCCCTAAAAAAAACTTAAGGTGGAAGCGGCTGGTATTGAACCCAGACCTCTGGCATGACAGGTCCAACGCACTAACCATTACACCACGGGCTACTACAAAAATTTGGTTAAAAAATCTTATTTGCAGCATTTTTGACTTAACAAGAGGAGATCGTGCTAACTTTAGGTACAACCCAACAACATAAACAAGATTTTTTTAAATCATGGTATGCGAAAAAGAAATAGCTTAATAAATCAATCGTTAGATAATTTTAAATAATAAAACATATTTCATTAACATAAACTATTGTAACACGCACAAAAAAAAATAGATTAAAAATGGTTACAAATTCAAGGTGATAAAAAAGTACGTATACGCCACAGTGCACCACTGGTTTATCGTTTGTTTTAAGAGATACTTGTTCGCCACCTAAACTGAAATTATGTTTATCATGATTAAAACCCATCTGAAAAATATGACATACCTATTCTAACGAAATATTGTTAGGCTATTAATAAGCAAATCTAAACAAATGTGATTCGACCTTACACTAAATAAGAATGAACACTATTTTAAAAAAAAGTGAAATTGCAGCCAATTTTCCCCATGGAGTAAATCCAGTAATTTTTGAGACCAAACAAACATACCTACATATGTTGCTCCAGAGATCAGTGGGAATTGAAATTATTTTTTAAATAAATTAAATTTCTTGCATACAAAATGAATGTGATTTTGTTCCACATTCAGTTTCATAAACGTTTTTGCATTTCGTTAATTATTAAATTGCCTTCAAATAGTATTACGATGTTGGCCTAAAATATTAATATCTTTAGTCCTTGGAAGAAGTATGATAACTAAAAAAATAAATGTGTTCAGTAAACGCATTCGAATATACTTTTTTTACTTGCGATAGGTCACAAAGTACCAAGTTTTGGATTCGTAAAAAAACTGAACTCGAGATTTTGATCAAACTTGATATTATAGGATGATAGGCAAGACAAAAAAGTGGGTTTCGCAATTCCGTCCGTCCGTCTGCCTGTCTGTCTGTCTGTCTGTGGTCTCGCCTACAGCCTGGACCCATGGAACGATTTTAATTAAACTTGGTATAAAGTGTTTTTGGAGCATTCCCCTGACACGTTTTTTTTCATTTCCTTTTTAGGACCAAAAATGACGGTACCTTCAATACAATTTTTTTTTAGCATTTTTGGAAAATCTTATTTTTCTCAAAAATGTGTCGACAGATTTTTATAAAAAAAAAAAAAATTAATACATTTTACTAGGTATATGCTATCTTTTTGCGAAAATTAAATTTCCAAAAAGTGGTTTTAAATAGTACCTCCCATAGAACCATTTTTCTTTTGTTTTCGTTTTTCTCGAAAAGGAATAGATTAATTTTGATATTTTTTATGGAGAATATTCTGAAAAAATTAAATAGTATTGTATACCAAAATTTTCAAAAATTTTTTTTTTTTTGGATTTTTAAAAAAAGTTTCAATTTTTTTTTTGAAAACCAAATATTTCGAAAACGACTTAATTGATTTTCATGAAACTTGATAACAAGCGGTTTTTAACATTATCTCAAATATTTTGAACAAAAATTTTTCTTATAGTCAAAATTAACGGTACCTTCCATATAAAAGTCAAAAAAACTGTTACAGAAAATATAAATTTTCTCGAAAACGACTCCTACGATTTTGATTAAAATTGTTCTAGATATTAATATTAGTATGGTCTACGAACTGCCGAAAACAAAACTTACAGCTAAGAGTACCTACCTCTCATACAACCACTTTTTTTTTTATTTTGGACTATCTCATTATTTGTGTAACCGATTTAAATTAAATTTTTTTTACAAAAGCTTCTCAAAAATTGATTTCATACTGCATATCAAAATTTTCAAAAAAAAAAAACAAATTTTGGATTTTTAAAAAAAAATTTCAAATTTTTTTTTTTTGAAAATTCCATAATTCAAAAACGGGTAGATTATTTTTATTTTAAAAATTAAATTTCTAATTCAATATATAAATACTCAAAAATTGTGTACCAATTTTTTTCTTAAAAATTTTTACAAAATTTTATATATAAAAAATTAATTTAAAAAAAAAAAACACCGCTCCTACGATTTTTAATTTTTTTTTTCTCTGAAACTAAGATTAGTTAAAGAAATTAGATAGTGTACTTTTTTAAGCTCTCAAAACAATTTTAGATTTATTTCGAATTTTGTTGAACGAAACAAACACACAGACACCCTCGTACTTTAACCTAATATTGTCTGTAATTTTGAGCTAAATTCGGTCTTTTATTTTATTTTAAATTTCCTGAAAACTTGAGCTCAATCGGTATGGTGGTTTTGGAGTCTATAAGCCTATAAACAACAAAGTGAAACTCGCACTTGTCGCACGAAATATAGCTGCACTGTGTGCAGCTACATACGAATATATTTGAATACGTTTTTCGCATCGCTTCTCAAACCGCATAGTTTCAAGATCAAGTTCATAGCCTAAGGCTGCGTACACAGTAGTTCGAGAAGCAATGCGATGCGAGAAGTCTTTAAGTGCGAGATAAGTTTTTATGTATTTTTCCTTCCAAAAATATCGCAACACTGTGCGTAATTACATAAGAATAAATACATATAACCCTTTCTCTCGCGTTCAACGCTTCTTGCTTCGCTTCTCCTATCTCATAACTTCTCGCACTACTCTGCGCAAAATTCGTATACTTACTTACTTTAGAGGGCACTCACAACCCAGGTTGGACTACGGCCTCCAGTTACGCACTCCAAGTTGGTTGAGGTCGTTCTCTACTTGTATGCGCCACCTAAGTTGGGGTCTTCCTCTGCTGCGCAGACCGTCAGGGGTAGATTCGAAGCCTCGTCGGGCTGGTGCGTTGGTGTTCATAAGCTCCACGTCTCCCAACCATCTCAGCCGCTGTATTTTCAGCTTTTTGACCAGGTCAACGTCGCTGTAAAGCCCGTAAAGTTCGTTGTTCCTTCATACTCCATCGATACAGTCTGGGCCGAAAATTACCTGAAGAATCTTCCTTTCAAAGCACCCAAGCAGATTCTCATTCGATTTTGACAGGGTCCATGCTTCATGCGCAAAATTCGTATGCTAAAGATAAAGAGCTCCAAATCCACTTGCCACTATACCTTGTCCACTAAAAATTTTCAGTACGGGGATGATACGATATTTGCCTTTCACTCTGGCTGTAATGTATTTCAATAAGCTGTGGCTGTCACTGCTTCAAAGCTCTTAAAGTGTAGCCATATTGAGCATGATGAATACTGTCACTAACATGCTACAAAACATAGTTGGGTTACCATCTGTTGATTTGAATTTAAATTTGTTCATACAAAAAGAAAAAGAACCGCTACATAAAAATAGCTGCAAGCACCTTTGCTCCTAATGTTTAATTATTTCCTCCTAAAAGCCAATGTTTTGCATAAACCTCTCCCAATAAAGCCTATACTGAAAATTGTTAGTGGACAAACTATAATAACTACGAGCAAAAATGTTCTCCCAAAAGTGCTCCTTCTCAAATTTATAAGATTTTGAATTTGCTCTGGAATCAATTTTAAGGCATGTTTCTTTGGTTGTATGTCGTTGTATCGAAAGTGGTCGTACTATACCGTTGAACTATTTTTCAAATCGAGACTTTGGTTAAGACCACATTTCTCATTTAAGCAATATTTAAGAAAATTTCTAATTTCATGCCTTTTTGTCACTTTACAGATATCCTCAAATTTTAAAAATGCAACCCTGGGCTAGATATTTTGCTCCCTATCCGCATATGAACATATGCGCGTTATGTGCAATTAACCTACATTACAATACAGACTTCTGGCAATAAGCATAATATCCAAAAGATGGCAACCAGTATAAGTGGTACATGAGTAGGCAGATATTATTCGTATACCCATCCTTACGCCAAAAACAATACAACGATAGATTGGAGAGACAGTCTTTTTGTAATAGAAAACGGAGAGAAAAAAAAAAATAGAAAAAAGGACGAAAAAGCAAGCAGCTGGCAGATAAATTGTTGTTGAATGATGCACAAAAGGAAGGTTGCCCAAACCATCTTTGTTTGCTTTTCTTGTCGCATTTCAAAGGGTCACATTTCTCCGAAGAGCTTGTTGACCCAAATTCAAGACTTCCAAAAACACTCAGTTGTGCATATCGTATTAACACACATATAGGTACACACACATACTCACACACACAGCATAAGGATAGCCTTTTAGCAAGCATAAAAGATTATAATGGCTCTCATGGTCTCACCATGGATACGAAATACGGATGTTTATGACAAAGCTATACAACATAAGTGTGTGTGTACATTATGTATATTAATTTAACGTTAACAGTACCCTGGTATCACTTGGCATAGCATTTTTAAATTCATAAAAATGCTTCAGTGATGAACAATAACTTTCAAAAATAATGCCAATGACAAAAATGTTTTTTTTTTTTTTTTTTTTTTACAAAAATGAATGAGAGCATCATATTTTTCTTATACCCATTTTTGAGTATTGAAATGATATAAAAGACAACAGACAAAAGCTTTACAATACCTATTCTTATTCCTCATTTGCCTTTCTCGGTCAGTTTCAAGAGTGATGGGTATATTTATTTCTACCCCCGCCCAAGAGCTTCTTTTTGCGTGTTTTAAGAAGAAAAGAGGACTTTAATTTATTTATTATTTCTTGCGATATAGGGCAAGTTTTGAATTCGTGAAAAAAAAACCTGTCTCCAGATTTTAATTAAAAATGACATATTAAAAAGGGTAGGTAAACATAAAGATAAAAAGAGCTATCAGAAAATTTCTACTCGCTAGCGATTTGTGAAAATTTCATCCCTATTTTACTATTTTTGTATTCAATGCATATTATCTTATGGGGTTTCAATTTGTGGCGTTCAGAAGGTTCCTAGCCGACCAATAGAATATGACATTATCTTAATTTTTCTCTGCATTGTTGTCATAACTGACGTTTAACATTGCCTTTACTTATAGGATTCACAAAAATGTTAAATTGTCGAGAAACAGGAACAATTTGGGAGGCGGACAGAATCCCGAAAACCGAAAACACAAAACCTCGAAAACCCAAAGTCCTGAAAACGCAGAATCCCGGAAACGCGGAATCCCGGAAACCCAAAATCCCGAAAACCCAAAATCGCGAGAACCCAGAATCTAGAAAACCCCAAATCCCGAAAACCCATAATCCCGAAAACCCAAAATCCCGAAAGGCCAAAGTTCCGTAACTAAAAAGCACCTCAAAACCGTCTGTTTACAAAGCAAATGAAATATAACAAAAATAAAACTTCAAATAGAGAAAGTATAAGTAAGTAAATCAAGTCATATTTAATATAAATTAATATTGTAAGAAATTCCTTCATTTCTGAAAGTTCCAAGTACTTAATTTAATTTAATTTTGTTCGCTTTCATCTTGTAGCGTTTTCTAATAACATACAGTAGCAATACTCATCTTGACGAAACCTTTAAATATAACACCATTTACAATAAAATAATAATTTGAAAATTAAAAAAGTAATACAAAACTCACAAGTTATTAAATTTTAGTTTAATGAAATCTTTTCTTCACATTTATAATGTTAATCACAATCACAACTATGCAATCAACACTGAAAGCACAATAACAACTTAATAATATCAGAAGAATATAACCAACAACTTTAACGGGAGTGTACATTAAACTTCTTGTTAACTATTATACTTGTTAACTCTACACTTAAATCTATTTTACGAAACCGAAATCCCGAAAAATTATATAAAATTAAAAATTTGCATACATTTTTCATTTTGGGTTTTCGGGATTTGGGAATTTGGTTTTCGGGATTCTGACACCAACCCGAACAATTTTCCATTTTATGACAAATCAGAAGTAGGATGAACTTTCATTTTTGATTCAAAAAATTTATAACTCATAGAGTAAATATGGGGACATTGAAAATGACATCTTTGCTAGATAAATAAAAAAAACCATGACTAATCCTTATAATTTATATTTGTTGTCCCATTTTTGCATTGAAACTAAATATCCGATTTTAGACACCATTATACGTTCTAAAAATGTCGCTTTCCATTTGTCGCATACCCTTACAAAAACGTACTTATTTTCCTACTTCATTTTATTTTTGTTTTTCATAATTGTATTTGTGCAATTTTACCTACTAGATGGCAACGCTGATCAATTTCAATTAAATTTGAACTTATTTATTATGCATACTACGGCATCGCGATAAGAGCTTTTACATGCGATAGACTTATTAGTTCATTGAAATGTTACATTAACCTTGCATTTCATACAGGACAAATTTTTTTTCATGGATCTATAGGAGGGATCCAGTGTGAGCATAAAAACGAGTTTTCGGGGTTGAACTCCCCCCATTTGGCCGCCATTTCGGAAAAAGGGGCGTAAAAAGGTCTTCGCGATATCTTGAGAACCATACATCGCACAATCAAAATTTTACCACATTTGTGTATCGAATTAAATTCTCTACAATTTATGTTAACACACTTTTTATCATAAAATTGAAAACAAAAGTTATAACCAAAAAAAGATGACCGTTCAAAGAAATTTATCTTAAAGAGTATATAAAATAAATAAAAGAAGAAGATAATGATACTTTTCTTGACAATGGTCATCTTTTTTTGATTATAACTTTTTTGTTTTCAATTTTAAGATAAAAAGTGTGTTAACATAACTTGTAGAAAATTTAATTCTCTGCACAAATGTGGTAAAATTTTGTTTGCGCGATGTATGGTTCTCAAGATATCGCGAAGTTATTTTTACGCCCCTTTTTCCAAAATGGCGGCCAAATGGGGGGGAGTTAAACTCCGAAAACTCGTTTTTTACACTCACACTGATCGCTGATCCCCCCTGCAGATCCATGAAAACAAAATTTTGTCCTGTACAAAATGCAAGGTTCGGCCAAAATTTTGTAACATTTCAATGGACTATATGAAATGCAAACGTCCTATCTTCCCTGTACTGACAAGAATTATTGGACAAACTTTAGTTCTTATAGTCAGAAAACAAGAACGGTAATCATGCATGGACCTCAGGCTCGGCTACCTAAATTGTAAGTTGTATCGGAATTTTATATAAATGGAGGTATTTTTTTTTAACTTTATTACCTACATATATTTAAATTTATTTAATTCTTAGAAATTCTATGTTATGTTCGTCTTATCTTTAATTCTTTTCTATTTTTCTTTGACGCTTTGGTTCTATTTCATGCAATTGCGGTGTTAAAAAGTGTGTCAAGCTCTACGCCTGGATCAACTTAAATAAAAAACGATTTGGTGCACAGGATCAGGATGCAGATTAATTTTAATTTATTTTATATATTTTTCTCTTTTTTTTTCTATTATTTCTATATTGCATTGAATAAGCCTATATTATAATGTATATGTGCATGTGTATGTTTCTAGACATAACCACACTTTATTAAGAGCAAATCCAGCCAAAAGGATATATGCCAGAATGTAAATTGGTGATTTTGTTAAAAGTGCAAGGGTATAGGTTTATAGTTACAAGAGTAGTTGCTGCTATTTTAAAAGGTCCACATGTAATTAAGCTCTTTGGAATATGGTTGGGAATAGTGCCTGAGATTAAGTAATGCAAATTGAGTATTTAAAACAGAAACCCTAATGACTCTTAGCCAGCCAAGCAGCTGTAATTAATGTAAAATTATAAAAGTGATAAATTATTATGGTAGTTGTATGTGTATGTACTTCGTACATCTAGATAAATATGTATAAAAACGAGTACTAATTTGAAGAACTAGGTATACTTGTTCAAATGTTTAACACATTGAAATATGAATATGGGTGTTTGGTTTGATATAGCCATGACACAATTTTTCCAACGAGGATATAGGGTGCAGGAAAAGAGAATTTTTTGGTGTGGATTTTCGTTAGTATATGACATCTCTTACTGATATACTTTGCTATTAAAAAATAGAGTAAAAAGGGAAAAGATTTAACCGGATTCAAATGGAAATAAAGATAAATTTCCTTAAATTTAAAATTAAAATGAGTGATAAATTTCACTATGTACCTACCTAGAAGGTTTTTTTTTTTTTAAATCTAAATTCTTCTAAATTTTCAGACTACAAGAATAAATTGCACGACTGGATCACACGAAATGATGCTGTTGTTGTTCAAATGAGTTGAAGTTTTTAAGTATTACAGGTACATTTATGCAATACATATAATTAATAATGATAGATACAAAATAAATATTAATTTATAAAATAAACTAGCTGACTAGGCGAACTTCTTTCCACCTATAATTGATTAAATTATTATTGTTCTTTTCGAAAGTCCAGCAAGTTCCAATTGTTATCACGACTTTCCGACTATTCCGGCCTAATTTTCCAATTTTTATGTCCGTAATGTTTTTATCTTATTCAATAAAAATCCAACAAAAAAAATCTCCATCCAATTTGGAGGATGTTCAGCCGAGTTATGCGCGTATAAAAAAAAAAACAAATTCAGAAAGTTTAAAATTTCAAGTTATTTTTACAGTTTTCTGACTTTTTCGGTTGAATTTTCAATTTTTGTTCGAATTTTTCAATTTTAAGCTCCATTGTGTGTTAATCTGGTTCAGTAAAAATCCAGCAAAAAAAATTTCAACGAAATCGGACGATTTTAAGCCGATATATATATTTTTTTTTAATTGCAAAAACAACTCCTTATAAAATTTTTCCACCTCAAAGAGAAAAACGATATCTGAATTCCTTAAAAAAAGGCTGTGTTTGACCCCACACTGATAATTATTTTTCTCATAATCTAGAGTTTTCTTTTCTATGTTCCTATACTTAGGGCCAGTTTCAAAATTCATACCTATACTTACCGAAAAAAGTGGCACTTAATTTTCTCATATTCGAATTTTAAGATCAGTTTCCTAGCTTGTGATAGATAGATAGATAGATAGATAGACTTTATTCAATAATTTAAAATAAAACTGTTACATACATTTTCGAGACTTTTCGAATAAATTTTAAGGCATGACAGAGAATGTCGTCTGCCCGAGTGACAATGTTATATGTACATATATAATTTAAATTTTACATTTTAAATCTGTTAATTCATTTGAGTTTTCAGTGATAACAAGTATTTGTGCATTTACATAATTAATTTTAATTTCAAGCAATACAAAAGCTATTTTGAATACAAAAAAAAATGCTAGTTATTGGTGACTTTTAGTTTAGTCGAAACAAAAAGGATAATTTAAATGACCTTGAGCTTATATGTGTAATACGAACTACAAGAAAAGCGGCTTTTAGTTTAGCTAAAACAAAAAGTAACTCAGAAGTTTTCATTAATAATACGGCTTCTATAGGATATCGCTTCGGCTATATATTTTTGGGTCCGCAACCAGTCTTTTCCATTTAGGTAACTTAAAACCTCTTCCTCATTCAGATAGCGTTTTTCAAAGAATATCATTCTTAGTTCCCTTAATATTGGACATACTCCGATGAAGTGAACGATGTTTTCTTCTACTCCCATATTACATAAGGAACAAATATTATCTAAATCTCTTCTGTGCGGCATACAATTAAGTTTAAGCAGCTCCCCTCTAGCTTTAAAAATATTTGCAATGACTTTTCTTGAAAAGTCGCTTTTGAAATAATTATGTTCATTAAGATTATAATTTAGTTTTGAATATAATTTCCTTTCCATAGAAGATCTCGCCTTTTCAATGAAAGTGTATCTTTCATTTTCATCGATACATTGAATAATCTCGTACAGTACTTTTCTGGCGTAAACAGCGTTGCAGCCTTCCAAATCCAGGATTATACCACAATTTGCAGCAAGATCCATCCAGTCTTTATAAAATACGTTTTTTCTATGTATGGCACTTTGCAACATAATATTTGGAAGTCGGTTTTCATCCATATTAATTACTTGCGTCAAATAGTCTGCACTCAGCTTTAGTGTAGATATGTAGAGCGTCGATAACCCTGTTTCCAAATGATACATGTATTTAGGTGTACTAATAGGCAGGACAAATATTTTCCTTAGAAAGAAACGCAGTAAATTTTCAACTATTTCATATTTCCTAACACCCCAGATCTGTGCTCCATAAAATAGAACTGCTTTTGCGGTAGCGTTAAAAACTTCGTACTTGGCGTTTGTTGAAATGTATTTATTACTGAATATTTTCTTCCAGTTGGAGCAAATAGCTGTTTTAGCCACATCAGCCTTAACTTTGAGGTGGCTGTCCATATTTAGGTTAAACGTAATTGTCATTCCCAGGTACACGTATTCCTTAACTACTTCCAATGCCTCTCCATCATATTTCCAATGTTCTCCTCTCGCAATCCGTCCTGCGCCGTTTTGGAAAACCATTATTTTAGACTTTGCAGCATTTACTTCTAGTCCCCATTTCTTACGATAATCGCACAGTCTGTTGATCATTAGTTGTAGTGAAGCTGAAGACTCAGCTAAGATGACAATATCATCTGCATACATTATAGCTTTTATTTTAAGGTTTTCAAACTCTACTCCGCACGGAAGCGAATCAACGATGTCATCAAGAAATAATGCAAATAACAAGGGACTAAGATTACAACCTTGGCGTAATCCTCGATTCATTTGTATCTCTTTAGATTTACTATATCCATTATAAACACTAGCGGTTGTTTGATTATATAGTTTCTCCAGCGCTTTAACAAACTTTGATGACACACCATGGTTATAAAGTTTATAGAACAGGGCTTTTCTGTCAACTGTGTCAAATGCAGCCTTGAAGTCAACAAAGAATGTATAAAGCTTTGCATTGCGGCTAAGTTTGCATCGTATTAGACATCCTAGCATGAAAATGTTATCGATTGTTGAATATCCTTTCCGAAATCCGGATTGAAATTCACTCAGTTTCTTATTTATATTTACCCAGCTAGTAAGCCTTCTATTGAGAATTGAAGTGTAAATCTTCAAACCGGCATTAAGAAATGATATCCCTCTGTAGTTCTTAGGGTCGTAAGGGTCACCTTTCTTATGTATTGGCCATATGATTGCCTCACCGAAGCAATCAGGCTGTACAGCGAAATTGAAAATTATGTCAATTGCTTGTGCTAATTTCTGCTTAAACTCGATCGAAGCATATTTAAAAAATTCTGCAGGAATACCATCTGTACCAGCTGTTTTTCCATCTTTGAGTGACTCTAATACTTCTTCCACTTCAGACGTTGTTATCTTAGCATCAAGGATATCATCTTCTATATGTGGTATTGCATAGCTCCATAATGGTTGTTCTGCTGTTGAGTTTAGTAGACTTGTAAAATGATCTCTTAAGTCCTGAAGCGAAACTCTGACAACTGTTTTAACTCCCTCATATCCGTTTAATTTTTTGGTTATTTTCCAGAATTCTGCAGTGTCGTTGCAATTGCTTAACTTTCTTGCCAAGTTTTCCTCGTACGTTTTTCTTTTTTCTCTGCATAATTTCTTAAACTGTTTTTTAGTATTAACATACTCTATTTGAATTGATTTAATGTTGTGTTTTCTGATACATTTAAGCAAAGCAAATGTCTTCTTCCTAAGATTTTCGCAAGAATGGTCGTACCATTCCGACTTTTTCTGTAAAACGTGGGTTGTTTTCATAACTCTTGACGCATCTCTAATAATGTTTTCCAGTTCGAGCAATGGCACATAACTTGCTCTGGAATTTATTAATTTAGAATGCAACAGCTCATCCATTTTTACCTTATATACATTTTCCTGCCTTTTCTTCCATCGCAAAACATTTATGTTTTCTGCAAGAGTGTTATTAACAGTGGTTCCGTTGATACTTTCTATTTCAATTAGCAATTCAATAGGCACGTGATCGGAGTAAGAAGCATCACCAACCTTTAAATCTCTGGTAATGGGAACCCAATCTCCACCAATAAGACATAGATCAATAGTTGAACCACCTTGTTTGCATATGTAGGTAAGTTCTCCATTCGCGTCACCATCCGTACACCCATTCAATATCCCCAGTCCAAAGTCATTGCACATCTCTATAACTTTTTTCCCTTCTGCATTAATTTTAGAATCTTTTGAGCATCTTTCACGGGTGCTAACCTTAAATGCTGATTCCTTATCTGCAGTTCTTGCATTAAGATCTCCAATGACCATCATATTAAGCGAATTAAGATTACTTAATATATCATATAACGTTTCGTAATCATGTTGCCAATCATTACAGTTTAAATATACAGGAACGATAAAAAGGCTCTTTTCATTGATTTTCAATTCTAAAATTATACTTTTTTCTTCTATTATTTTTACCTCGCATAAATCAAACACATTTCTTTTAATGGCCGCAATCACTCCTCCACTTGCTCTACCTCTAATTGCTGTCTTTTTGGCCGGAATCCAATGGCAATTAAACATTGGAAAATATTTTTCGTATGTTTTGCAATCTTCCTTTATAAGATGGGTTTCAAATAGAAAAATTAGGTCGAAATTCAATAATTTATTAAAAAACAATGGAATAAATAACTTATTTTTTAGACCTCCTATATTATATGCGACAATATTAAATTTAGTAGATAAGTTTTCATTATTACTTTTCTTTGAATTTATTTTTGAATTTTGTCTATCCATAACATCCCTGTGCTATTGGGAATGACTTTGCAAATTTTTGGAACACATCGCAATACCTTCCACAGGATCCACAGAGACACCTGTCATCGTCTTGTCATTGTTGTTTTGATAATTTTCATTTTTTGGTAAACAACTTTCGAAGAAGTGTACTGGCAAATTAAACATTTCGGTAATTTTCGGGAAACCTGAATGCTCACCGTGCCTCAAACCTAGATGGTCATTCCATGTGAACTCCAATCCTTCTACTATTAGCTTATCACCTTTGACCGTCGCTTTTACATTTTTGTGTGCTCGTTTAAGTAACTTACGAACGTGCAAAAGGCGCGCAATCCTCCTTCTCATACTTGGTGGATAGTCTCTCTGAACTGAGATCCTTGTGTTTTTAAGCTTCGTAGTGTTTTGAAGGACAGCGAGTAGTTTGTCTTTAGAATTAAATTTGCAAATAAATGATTTTAACTTTGGATTCCAAGATTTTATTTCTTTTATATCTTCTCGAGCGATTATATTGATATTATTTGACAGCTGTGCACAAATGTCTGTCACCTGCTGTATTTGGTCCAGATCGTTGTTCGATTCGACTTTAAAAATGAGATTATTATCCGTATTTTGCCTTTGGATATTTTCAATTTGATGTTCAAGATAATTGACTTTCATTTGCAATGCATGAATATGTGTTTTAAGATCTTCATTCTCTTTCTTTAGTACCTGCAAATCAAGTCGAACTTCTTCAACATCAGCCTTAGTTGCTAAATGTTTTTGCTTTTCATCAAATACAGATTTCAGGTCGGCAATAGTCAGATCTGCTATTCGGTCCGATTTGTTTTTACCCTTTTTGCATGCATCCATAGCTATTTCAGGTGAAGTTTCAGATATAGTACGTTTGTGCATACGAAATTCTTTGAAGCAAGATTTTCTTTTTAATTCTTTTTTTTTTTTTTTTTTTCAAGGTGCTAGGCACTGTTATTGACTCTGTCACTGCCTTTGCTTTTAATACCCGATATAATTCTTTTAATTACAAACAAAATAATCTGAACTTGCCTGAATATGATATATGTTTTGTATACTTTTTATTTAGTGATTACAAAGCTTCTATATTTTACTTTAAAATTGCTCTTTAAATATATAACTCAATAACTTTTTGTAAGAGGAAAAAATTCAACATTACTTTCACTTTGCCACCAGTGTTGCCACCACTAGCTTGTGTAAGTGGCACTTAAGTGACTTATGTAAGTGCCACTCATTTAGGTTAGTGTGCACTGTTATATTGGGTGCTCACAGTCCAGAATGGACTACGGCCTCAACCAACAAGCCCCTCCAGCCAGCTCGGTCCCTAGCTAGCTGCCTCCAGTTACGCACTCCAAGTTGGTTGAGGTCGTTCTCCACTTGTGTGCGCCACCTAAGGTGGGGTCTTCCTCTGCTACGCAGACCGTCAGGGGTAGATTCGATGACTCGTCGGGCTGATGCGTCGGTGTCCATACGCTCCACGTGTCCCAGCCATCTCAGCCGCTGTGTTTTCAGCTTCTTGACCAGGTCGACTTCGCTGTAAAGCCCGTAAAGCTCGTTGCTATATTTTCTCCATACTCCATCGATACATACTGGACCGAAGATCACCCGAAGAATTTTCCTTTCAAAGCATCCAAGCAGATTCTCATCATTTTGTCCATGCCTCTGCCCCATATAGCAGGACTGGGATGATAAGGGTATAATATAAGGTCTCCTTGGTTCTCTGAGAGAGGGTTTTATTACTTAAATGCCTTTCTTAGCCCGAAGAAACAGCGATTGGCAAGAGTAATTCTTCGTTTGACCTCTGCGCTGATGTCATTTGGCGATGTTATAGTGGAGCCCAGGTAGACAAAGTCCTTGACGATTTCGAAGTTGTTAGCAGCCTCGTACGCTTTAAGCTTGGCTATCGCTAACCGCGCTTCATTCAGGTCGGGTGGACAGAAATCTTGAGCATCATCGTCCAGGTTGAATGGATCGTTCTGTCTAACAGCCGTTCAGCAGTCTTGAAAAGTGTTGTTTCCAGATCCTCAGCACCGACTGTGTGTCTACCACCATATTCCAATTCTCATCTCGGCGGGCTTCCGTTCTGGCCTTGTAGCCCTGGGTAGATTGCCTTACCCTTCGGTAGAACTTTCCAACATCCCCTCTGCCGCTACAGTCCTCAATAGACTAATTTACTAAACAGCAAATAGATGTAACCCGAACGCAAATTTATTATAATTACTTATTGAGTCTTAATTTTGGCGCTGTCCAAAAACCAAGAAATGTGTCGTTCACTTTTTCTGCAAGTTCTTGAGAAAAAAAAAGGGCAAAACTTGTTGGAATGACATGATGGAGTTTGTAAAAATTGTATGAAGAATTATGAGGTTAACATTTCTTCCACGAACAGCTTGAACGGTCGAATATGTAAATTAAATTCGCACTCTTCAAAAAAAATCATTTTATCTCTATATTCCATGAAGCTCATTCCGTGAACTCAACTGTTTTAGCGGGAGGGAATTAAGTACTCACTCAAAATTGTAGCAAATCTTAATTTTAGCTAAAGTTTCAAGTTTGTTACATATACAATGGTTTAGATTTCTTTTAAAACTTTAGGTTTTTAGTTTTACATTTGCTTCTTTAAGAAAATTGCCTGAATTAAAAGTTTTTCAATAAAAAAGTTATATTTTTAGTACTTTTGACTTTTTTTAAAATTTTACGGCTTAAATGTAAATAAGTATGTATTTACATTTACATACATATATCTTTAACTACTAGAGCGAGCTCATCCTATCATAATAAAATAAAAATATATTTGCAACCCACACAATTGAAATCGCGATATAATTAATTGGACAATCCAATACTCACAGAGTAGTGGTAAATAAGGATTTCGCCACATTTATATAGTCCCCCAACTATAATGAATTTTACAAATAGGTACCACGTGCATACACCTTGAAGCTTTATGCTTATACAAGGTGTTCGGTATACGGTGCCCCAAAAATCTAGAGCGAGTAGGTTGGGTAAAGACAAGAAAAAAATCGTATGGGAGGGGGGGGGTCCATTTCCCCCCGTTTAGGCGAGAGGGGCAGTTTTCTAAAAAAAATCGACTTGAAATAAAAAAAAAAATATTAAAAAACAACGGCAACACCTTAAATGTCATGCTTTACTTTTTTTAAAAGCTACAAGCTCGCTCTTTTATTTTCTTTTTAATTTAAATTATTTGAGAGAATAGTTTTTGAAAACTTTATTTTCAAACTCAAAATTTTGAAAACATACAGACAAAAAATTTGTTTTCAAACTTATTTCTTTCAAAATTTTACCTTATTAAGTATTCATGTCGATTATAGAATCCACAATAGTCGATCCGCAGTATATTGCTCGCTTTTCTTTCAATTTTAAATCGATGAATAGAAAAGAGAGAACTACATTGCCAGCCACTTCGGATGCAGTTTTGACGATTCTGTAATCAGCATGATTATTTTTGTTTTTAATATTCGATGCTCCTATTAATTTCAAACACTTAAAACCGGATGCCTAAATGTTATTTAGTTTTTGAGAAAATTGAAAATAACGATATGTACTTTCCTAGGTACTTAATTAGTAAACACCTAATCTTTGGAGCAACAAATTAACCGATGGAAGTCAAATTCAAGGAAAACTTACTTTAGTTATTTTCAATTTTCTCAAAAACTGGAACACATTTTGACATCTGGTTTTTAGTATTACCGTTGTTTTCTAATAATTTGTTTATCTATTTTAAGTCGATTTTTTAGAAAATTGCCCCTCCCGCCTAAACGGGGGGAAATAGACCCCATACGATTTTTTTCTTGTCTTAAACCAACCTACTCGCTTTACCTTTCTGGTGCACCTTATACCGAACACCCTGTATATTGAGATTTCTCTTTGGCACAAATCGAAACCTTCAGGAGGAAGTGGTTGTTCACGTTCAAGTTCTGGATGTGGAAACTGAGTTCCCAACCGGACGTGAGGGTCGATACTAAGAGCTAATGTTTACATAACTTATTCCCCAAGTGAATAATGTATAGTTCCGTTTGCGAGTCGCCATAGCCCCATCGCCACATTGGGGCTGGGAGCTTTGGTATGAAAGAGTTTGAGTGTATGGAGCATCAGTAAAGAGGAACAAGCACAAACAGTGAACTCTTCTGTTGTAACTTTTCCATGGTAACGTGATCATAAATTATGCGTGCTTACTCATGAAAACAGTTTTAGGAATGCATATAGGTTTAGCAGCGAGCTGCTGATGCTGAGTATAGAGCCACCGGAACTTGATTCAAATAAAATACAAGTAACGTTCAGTATGTAGCGTATCCTTTTTGTGAGAAACTGTAGAGGCACGATGTGAATGTTACTTTTTGAATGTTTGTAGATCTGCAATTCTAACATTCCACAGAGAACCCCAATCCATTTAAGGCTTGAAATTTGCTGGGGCTAGCTGGCTGGCTATGCGTAAAGGTTAGGTTGTCGAGGCATTCCCATATATAAATATGTACCTACTGATGAGTGAATACAATTTCTTTGACCTAGAATAATTTATGTTGCGTAATTTGTGGCAAAACGCAAAACTAGGTGAAGGAGGTGCCTCAGTTTTGTGAGAACTTGAATTTTTTTTTTTCTTAACATAGCACTGGGGAGTGCAGTCGTGGCTTTATAGGATTTGGAATACAAATTATTCCCGAGTGTTGAACAAAGTCTTCAGTTGTAATTATATTTTTGTTAAAAATAAGAACGCACAGAAATAAAGTGATTATTTTTGTGAAAGGATATGCTTTTTATTATATTTTGTTTCAAAAGTACTTACCATAATTTTTTTGTTAAGAATAAGTATTGTTAAGCTGAATAATAGAAACTTTTTCAATTGAATTCGGTTCGTTGGACTCAAAACACTTCTTTTTTTTTTAATAAATTCAAAATTTATGCTCGAAATATATAGCAAACAAATGTGGATTAAGTGGGAAGTTGGAAGCAGAGCAAAAAATTGAGTGCTTAGTTGATTACCCTCTTAAGTTTATGTCTTTTGAGGAATAAAAAACTCTTTTGAAATTGTATTCGTGTGACATTCACCTATGTATTATCATTTGGATTGCATTTTTTTTGTGAATGATCTTAAATTAAAGGAGACTTCAATTATCAGTTATTTATTTTAGTGTTAAATCAATATACAATAGGTAGTGAATATGCTTATAGAATTTCTGTAAAATGTGGAAAAAGTAGTTAAGTCAGTTTTCAACCGTGGCTCTTGACTCATAACGCACTTTAAAGATGCAAACCAACATTTTTTTTATTGCTGCTAGACCGATGAAATTAGGTTTGGACATATACAAATTATTTGTTAACAAAATTTGGAGTTGGAGTGGTATAAAACATTTTGAGCAAAACGTTTACCTGCTTTTGGTACAGTAAAAGCTCCTATTACGGCTCTGTCAGTGATCAAATGCATAACGGATTTTATTTCTGCCAGCTGTAGTCTGTTTTTGTATCTTGTTTCTGTATCTTCATGTTCATTTTTAGTTTGAATGAATTTCATGGACTGTAGGTGCAAAAACTTTTCATGATGCCACTATATGTACATATATGATATACTATACATTTCCTTATATAACTATTTTTTTATATTTTTTTTCGACGGAAAACTCCCTAAGGCGGTTAAAAGGGTTGCGACCGTCCTTGTCCGGCAGGTGTTAGTGCACCCGGCATGCGTTGCTTCGTGCCTAACTACTGCTAAACCGATTTTGGCTAGCTGAGCTTATTTTTAATTTTAATTTTAATTTTAATTTTAATTTTAATTTTAATTTTAATTTGAATTTGAATTTGAATTTGAATTTGAATTTGAATTTGAATTTGAATTTGAATTTGAATTTGAATTTGAATTTGAATTTGAATTTGAATTTGAATTTGAATTTGAATTTTAATTTTAATTTTAATTTTAATTTTAATTTTAATTTTAATTTTAATTTTAATTTTAATTTTAATTTTAATTTTAATTTTAATTTTAATTTTAATTTTAATTTTAATTTTAATTTTAATTTTAATTTTAATTTTAATTTTAATTTTAATTTTAATTTTAATTTTAATTTTAATTTTAATTTTAATTTTAATTTTAATTTTAATTTTAATTTTAATTTTAATTTTAATTTTAATTTTAATTTTAATTTTAATTTTAATTTTAATTTTAATTTTAATTTTAATTTTAATTTTAATTTTAATTTTAATTTTAATTTTAATTTTAATTTTAATTTTAATTTTAATTTTAATTTTAATTTTAATTTTAATTTTAATTTTAATTTTAATTTTAATTTTAATTTTAATTTTAATTTTAATTTTAATTTTAATTTTAATTTTAATTTTAATTTTAATTTTAATTTTAATTTTAATTTTAATTTTAATTTTAATTTTAATTTTAATTTTAATTTTAATTTTAATTTTAATTTTAATTTTAATTTTAATTTTAATTTTAATTTTAATTTTAATTTTAATTTTAATTTTAATTTTAATTTTAATTTTAATTTTAATTTTAATTTTAATTTTAATTTTAATTTTAATTTTAATTTTAATTTTAATTTTAATTTTAATTTTAATTTTAATTTTAATTTTAATTTTAATTTTAATTTTAATTTTAATTTTAATTTTAATTTTAATTTTAATTTTAATTTTAATTTTAATTTTAATTTTAATTTTAATTTTAATTTTAATTTTAATTTTAATTTTAATTTTAATTTTAATTTTAATTTTAATTTTAATTTTAATTTTAATTTTAATTTTCCTCCCAAATATTTCGTCCCTCCAGATTCTCTACCAACTACAAAAAAAACTTGGAGGAGGGAGAACTCCCATCAAACTAGCAATTCTTGCAGATACTCTGTTGCACTTAAATTTTCAGCTCAATCGGTTCTGAGTGCCATACTTAGAAAACATAACTTCATACCGTTCTGACTGAATTTCACCTACTGAGTGAAGTGTTAGAAAATATTTATCCATTCACCTGTCCTCTAATTATTATTATTCCAACACAAAAATAATTTTTAAAATCGGATACCATTCTTTACATTTATTATCCCAATGGGGAGTTAGAACCCCAAAAACCCCCCTTGCGCATGAACCTGGTCAATGGTGTGGTGTAAATAATTCTAAGGAAAAACTTCTACGTTGGGGTTGACTTCTGTTAAAATTTTTCTATAATTTATTTTAGTACAGAACAGAGCTATTTTTGTCGTGTCAGGGCCTTCAACATCTTTAGTTCCTCATACATAACCTTCAAAATCATGTTTATCACATAGATTTTTTTTTAAATTTAAATTCCTTAGTTCCGAAGTATTCCGCACTTCCAAGGTATTGATTACAATTTCGCAACGCATTTCTGACTTTAAAGACATGAGATGCAATTTCTTGGTCATTAGGGTTTTTCTTTGGTAATACTTAAGCAATATGCACATACAAGGAAATAAAATTTTTAATCATACATTTTTTCGCTGGAAGGAGAATCGGAATACGGATGCCTCTGTAAAGGAGAATCAGAATTAACAAGAATTTTCACCGACTCTAGTAAGCACAAAGCAGATTTCTCAGCAAAATTTGGATCGTCATTATATGAAAAAAAAAAAACACTTACTGTCGTTCTCCCCTTTGCCAACGGAAACCGAAAATACAACATTTTATGTATCTTAAATTGAATAGCCAATAAACTTCTACTTCTTCGAGAAGCTCATATAATTTCAAAAGAAGTAGTTTCCAATTCCCATTCACCTTGACGTTTGTAAAATAAATACTTGACGGTGGAGTACAGATGACAAGAGTGAAGCTACATAAGGAGCGACCCGCAAAGAAGGTGGCCTGCAGCTTGCACCTCAATTCACACCTCTAAAACTGAAGGTAGCAAATTTCTAAGGAATAAAGTATCTATCAGATGCACATAAAGCGATGATGCGTAAAGCACTCGAATAAGATTAAAGCACTCATGTGAAAAGCTGTGGATATTGCTTCTCGAGTTTATGTGTGTTCATTTATTTGCCTGATGGTTAAAGTCGATTCGGAAGAAATGTTCGGGTTTTATTATGTATATAATTTTTGCTTTTTGTATTTTTGGTCTTTGCTTATCTCTTGTGCATATGACATGGATATAACGTCGGCATCTGCAGTATATGGTGTATGGATTGTATTTTGCAGCATCTGACAGTTTATGGTGAAATATTAACTTTTTAAAACATAAATCATTTTATGAGCTTTTTAGTTTATAGAGCGAAGAGTTATCTATGTTTCTATATAAAGAGTTAAGGCGGGTGAATTTTGCAATATCATAACTTAAATGAAAGCTTCTGAGGATTATATTTTGATAAATGATTTTCTTAAGCTTAAATTGCATTAGTGTTGTCCATGTAGGAAATTAAAAAAAAATTAAATAAGTAAATATGTACTTATATAAGTGCAACAAGAGTTATTCCAAAGTTTTTAAATTACATTCATGATGATCGATGTTGTATAGATTAGATACATATATTTATCAATATCTATGACATATTAAAATAGATGCATGTGAACAACTTGGAGTTTTTTCTAAGTTTGTCTGAATTATTAGGGGAAATAGATTCATAAAAAAGCGTTGTTTGCTTACAAAAAAAAAGTTAAAAGAATGGGAGGTGACCGAAGATTATCTATCTGTATGTTATACAAATTTTGTACAAATCGATAGATTTATTCCAAAAATCAACAAACCGCTGGTCGGACATGCTTTCAGCGGCTTGCCTCTCGGTTAGAAAATGCAATTTAACAGTTTTATTTTGGGCTTAATAGACATCTACCTATTCCATAAGGGATTCCTTATGAATGAAGTATTAAATTTTCAAATTCCGCGATTGGTGCACAAAAGCGCTTGGGACTCGCATTACACTATTCCCCGCTTACTTGCACTGCACATTTTGTCAGATTTTTCGATCAATTATCCGGGTGGTTCAATTACCCGTATAAAAAGCTGTTCTAAATAGTAATACAGGACATTTTCGAAGGTATTTTTTTTTATCAATTAAGCGGAAACATTAATTAACCGAGGTGCAATTAAAAGGGTAATACTGAAATTGAAAAAAAAAAATTTGCATTAAAACAAAATTTTCGCTTAATTAATTTCAAGGCTTAACTACATTTAGAAATTTTTGCAAAAAAAAGTTTGAAAAAATTGTGTATGATCTATGTATAATTGTGATGATCTATGTATAATTGTGTATGATCTATGAAATGACAGATCGAACACACGTTTTTTTCACACACACCAGATATCTCTAGCGAGTAGCGGTAATTTTTGTTTTTCACTTTTTGCAAAAAGTCTTGAATGTAGTTCCCAAATAACAGTTTTAGTACTATATTCATCCAAAGAAGTTTCTTATTACTCCTTAACCTACTTCTATTAGTTTTGTATTAAACTTTAAAGAGTTAAAAAGGCGACATTTTTTCACTCTTATTTCACCTTTATGGAGTAAAATCGTTTTACTCCAAATAATACTCTTGTAAGATTTTTAAGAAGTGCTATAGGAGGAATGTATTTCTATAAAATATCGCTAACCGTTCGACCAATCTGTATTATGCAGTGCTTTGCATGAATTCGGGTTCTCTTTCATACAAAATTGTAACCTATAAGCCTTGATTAATGACTAATCAAAGATGCTGCACAATAATGTAAATAGGTATGCATACTTATATAATCGCTATAGAAAACAGAATACGCCTTTAGTTTTTCTATAGCGATGATCTAAAATCGTTCCTCTTTTTTTTTAATTGTTAGTGGTCCTTGTTTATACTTTTATAGCAGTTTTGCCACGATTTTATTATTATTTATTTATAAATTAAGATATGAATAGGTTTTCAGATAAATATAAATGATTTAAAATGGCTGCATAGAAGCTCTTAGTTTATTCTAGAATTTGCACAGTCTTATACAAAATCTATAGGAACTATACTGCACTATAACACCCAACAGAACAAATTATAGCGTGATAATAGTGTCTTGGCCACTCCGATAAGCATTCTATAAAAATGTCGTGTATAGGTCCCATAATTATTCCTAAATTAAAGCTTTACAACATTTTCTTATACAATTCATATCGGAACAAAGCGACAACTACTAAAATAAGCGAGTTCTTGAACTTTTTTATAGGATAATTTTGGGAGCAAAAAACTCTATGGTCATTTTATAGTATGACTATAGTATAATTATAGAAAAATTAACTCATTGTGCCTGTAAGGCTGACATAATGTACTCCAGATGAAGCGATGTATTAGACCAACATTTATACCAACTAAAATACCTTAACTCCGCTCTGGAAGGGCTATAATAGCGCTATAGTAGCGAATAATACTTAAGTTGCTGAAATCGGAAGCTATTTTGTTAGTTGGATTAGGCGTCTATAATTATATTTTTAATAGCTACGTTTTATTTTTCAACAAATCTGATCCCGATCAGATCATGATAATAAAACAAACTGGATCAAAAAAATGTTAAGTTCTCACAGTTAGTAATTTTTGCGTAAGTAAAATTGACAGAAGGAAAATGTTCACAAAAATTGTTTGAAAATATAATATTTTGTGCCCAGGAAGAACGAAACGTTTAATAAAAAAAAATGTTCTTATTTTTTTTTATACATAATGTACCTACATAATGAAACACAAATATACCTAAGATTTTTCTTTCAAAAGCATTATCAAATAAAACAAAACAGATTTTTTAAAGTTGTACTCCGCATGAGCTCGAGTTCAAGAATTTTTTTTTTGTAAATCTCAGCAGTGCAAGTGTTCAAAAAATAGATTTGGAAATCCAAATCCAGAAGCAGACCTGGATCTTGTGTTGTTTTTTTTAATATGTACTTGTATTTATGTTTTCAAATCAAATCCGGATCACATCTGCGGGGAAAATAAAATAAGTAATTAAGTAATTAATTAACATTTTCTGTAACAAAAATAGATCAATCTATGACTGATTTAAAAAAAAAAATCAATACAAAATTGTTTGAATCATTCTGACTCATTTGCGCTCGTGGTGTGTGCATTGCGTGATCGTAAAAGGATACAAGAAATGGAAACAATCGAAACGGAACACAATAAACTAACAAGGCTTGCATGAAAAAGATAAGAATCTTTTTAAATGTGCCAGCGATTGCTTTATTGGTCAAAATATATTCCCGATCGTCTTATATTTTTGAATAAAAGTTAAGTTCACCTAACAAAATTAACTAAGTACACGCATTTTTATACTCTGGTCAACAAAAATTGCCTGTACATGAAAGAAAGGATGTTTGCCTCTCATGCTATCCCTGTTTACTAAATAAACCCTACATGAGGGTTTACTTAGTTAACATAACTAACTTCAAAAATCAACAAAACCCATTAAAGCTCTTTTAAAAAAACACCACTGAAAAAGGTCTTACCTTCACACTCGCTTCCAATTGCCTCTCATAAAATCTTACTTAAATTTAAATTTCGGTCTCAACTGAAATTCCTTGTAAAAATGAATACCTAAAACAAAATAAACCATGAACTCTTGCGCATAAAAATTGCTTAAAAATTTTCTCTATGAAAAAAATATAACAAATCAATAATAAATATAGGGTTGGTACATGTGTGAAATACATACATACATATTATATTACAAAAACGAAAAACTGTCAAGGATGTCGAACTGAAATTTTCAAAAGATATTATTGATAGGTATTTAATTTTGTATTTGTCAACAAAAAAAAAAAGAAAACCTTCGAAACGCAGCTGATGCTATATAAATACATATTTCTAGCTATATTTTTTACTCTTCTGCGTTTCATACATATACAATTATACATATCTGTTCCTACGATGTACTTACATCGATATTTTTACCTCACTATCAGATTTTAGAATTTGGAAAACGGTTTGTTCAGCAACTTTCTCTCAACCAGCCGGAAGAGGAAATGGAAATACAATGAAATAAATTCAAGGGGAAAGTAGTTTAGAAAGAAACGATGCATAGAAAAATATACTTAAATCTGCCTTTTATTTTTATTTATTTTGAGTCGACGGATGACTTATTTAAAATTGTGGCTTTTCTAGACATTTTATTCTTGTATACGAGTAGACAAGAATTACCAAAGGCAAACGTGCCATAACCAAGTAAAAAGAAAAAGATGTTATCTTTTGTTGTTAAAAAAGTGGTATAAAATTATTGAAAAACTTAATTTTTAATAATGGGTGTTTGCGACGCAGGCTCTAATTACTTCGTGGAGCCGGTTTGACAATCCGTCAATGATGTGCTGAACATCCGACTGAGGGATGTTATGAAACTCCTCTACTGCAGCTGTCTTAAGCTCTCCAAGAGTGGTAGGGACATGTATCCGAGCACGTCTTTTAAGGTTGTCCTTAAGATGGTCGATAGGTTTGAGATCTGGACCGCAAGATGGACATGACAAAACTGGAATCCCGACCTCATTTAGGTAGTTATTTACAGAATTTGCGGTATGGCAGAGTGCGTTGTCATGCATTAACCGAAAGTGTTCACCAAAAATTGGTGCGAAAGGCATCACAATGGTCTTGCAAAACGTTTTCCACGTATATCTGAGCGTTCACACTGCCTCTATCGAACACAACAAGGTCCGTGCGAGCTTCATAACTGATGCCTCCCCAAACCATTATAGATCTCCTTGGTAACCCACTGTTTTGGTTATCGTGCATGGAGCAAACCTTTCGTTTTTTCGCCTGTAGACACGATGACGTCCATCTGGACCTCGTAGACCTATTCTGCTTTCGTCTGAGGTTAAGACGTCGCTTCCTTCCTCTGCAGTCCAGTTAACACATTCTCGCGCAAGACGAAGTCTTGCTGTACGGTGCTGTGGGAGCAATTTGGGGCCCGCGCTGGTCGGAAAGCTCTGAAATTTAATTCTGCCAACCTTGTTCTGATGGCACGTTCACTCACACCAACATTCCTCACCTCAAAAAGACGTGTACGAGCTTCAGTAGCGATGCAAAACCAATTTATCAGTATGTTGTTTAAGTAACTGTAACAATATTTAAAATCGCTTAAATTGCAAAAAATGCTTCGATGACAATTTTATCGGGCGAAATAAGGGTTTTAGTTTTTTATTTCTTGCAAAAATATCCGCTGAACAAAAAATAAATAAGCAGATAAATTATAGTGAACTTAAAGAGTTAGGGTGACGAAAAATGCAGGTGGACGGATAATTGTGCCTGTGAGTGTAGTTAAAAAAAAAAAAACAATTGAGACTTTACTTTAACTGCATGGAGATGGAGTGCAGATTCCATAGTAACAAATCTCCGAACGGATTGTCACGCTACGAATCACTAAAAATTGTGTTCACAGAATCCAAATGAAATCGAAAAAAGCATTGCCTCATTCAGCGTTCCAACTCTCAAATTTCGAAATCAGCTGTGTTGTGTCAAATCATTCACAGTTTTAATAAGAACAGTGATTGTATAAGTACATCAATCCAAAAAAAAAAAATACCTGGAGATTTCAAAAAAATCACTATTTTTTCTCTAAAGTTAACACGTTAAGAAAATAATTGATATACTGGTTTTATATTCGTAAATTTAGTTTATTAAGGTTATATAAAGTAACAACATCATAAAAAAACTATTGAAAGTTTATTACTTACACATTTATTAACGAGTTTGTGTGTTTAGTTGTTTTTTTAATAAATATTGAGTAAGACAATTTTATGAAGAAAAAAATTAACAAAAATAAAAGAAAATTATTTTTGTTGTTTTTTTCATTGAATTTGAACAACAACAACAACAACAACAACTTAAAGGTGCTACCACCAATTGCTTACGAATTAATTTTGGGTATTTTAATTCGTTTTTATTTTTGTTTGGCTAGAGATATAGCTATTTCAAGGGGTGCCAAGCCCTATCATCAGTCTCCTTTTTATAGTGGTGCTGAGCTTTAATCCAATTTTATTTGAAAAACTTTCTACACATCATGCGGTATTTGAACCCGCGCATCAGATTTGCTCAGTCTTCGGAGCTGTGTACCCTACGTACTATGGCACCGTTGACCACTGGCGTCACAGGTCTAGATGTGCTGTTTATTTATCAATTGCATTTGGAGCATCAGCATTTTTATAAGCCCCTTTAAGTATGCTGTCTTGTTCCGCCTCCATTTTTCTCCGAACCTTAATAAATTATTTTTGTTGTTGTTTTAGTGGACCACGGGTTTACAACAACAACATACATATATTTCTAGGTGCAGGCATGTAACCATGTTCCCCTAGAAGAATAAAATTTACAGTGCGTATGCGCTGTAGATTTTATTAAGAGTCGGGGTATTCATCGACCGAAAAATTGCGTCTTAGAAAGGTACAACAGCATCTAAGATCTAACTGATGAGCCCAACTGTCGTGCCTAGGCGAAACGCATTGGACTGGGGGTCGCAAAAAATCTGACAATTGTATAGTTAAAATAATATAATAGCAATATATCCATCTACTATAAAAGAATTTGAGAGGAGTGAAAAATGTAGTTAACAAAAGAATTTTACAGTTTTACTTGCGAAAATCCCTTATGAGTTGGGAATTTTTTCCTATATGTATCATCACTGTAAATAGAGAAATAGTGGTTTACTGCACTCTTTCATGATGAATTATTCAGTTCGAGTAGCCCGAAGATGGAATTCTAATTCCGAAACGCATTGCCAATTATTGTTAAAATTAGTTGTGTAAATTAAAACTGTAATAAAAAACATATAAAATTAAAATTATTATATATTTTATTTAATTATTTATTTAAAATCAACACAACTGAAGACAGAAACCCAACAATATGTATAGTAAAAACTTGCCATATAGAACAATGACTTATGTCGAATTCCTTTTAAGAAAAAAATCGATTTGTTCAGAAGAAAAAATCGACTTTTCTGGACAAATCCCTTGTAGTAAAAGAAAAAATACGATTCTGTTTAGAAAAAAAATCGAATATTTTTGGTAAAAGGAATTCGACATTATTTTCTTTTCATTCGGATTCTGTGATATCAAATTCAACAAATTTGGAAATTCGTAGGAGGTTTTTCACTACGAACGTATAAGCCCAAAACAGATGTGCAGCTTTTTCCATGCAGCGAAACTAAATTACACAGGTTCTTATGGAAGAAAATTCAATTAAAGGCTGCATGCAGCTCAGGGCTGCACGATGTCTCTATTTCTAAATTTGCTGCCTAGTTTCATTGCAGCCACAACTGCAAAACAAAAATTTCCAAATAATTGCTAT
Source organism: Epistrophella euchroma (assembly GCA_947049315.1). Classification (NCBI taxonomy): domain Eukaryota; kingdom Metazoa; phylum Arthropoda; class Insecta; order Diptera; family Syrphidae; genus Epistrophella; species Epistrophella euchroma. The sequence goes on along the minus strand of OX346246.1, from coordinate 58,485,196 downwards.
CTGGCATTACTGATATTGTCATTTTGTTGTCAGTACCTCTCATCTTTGAAATAAAGTTTGTTTTTGTATTGGTGTCAAGTGGGAAAAATCAAAAATAAAAGAAAAACTTATTGAATTAGTAAATAAAAACAAATTTATTTATCTTACGCGATAAAAAAATTTGAAGAGTTGTGAAGGTTGGGATTGAGCTGGAAAATCCCTTTTAGATCAGCAGGTGGCACGCTTGATGACGCACGGCTATGCTCGCCGGATGGGGGGGATCTGGCTGATTAAACCCTCAAAAATAAAAAAAAATCGTGCCAATATATAAATTGAGAAAAGAAAAAACTTCGTCTCATTCGCACAATACAAAAAAAAACTTTAAGCAACCGATGTTTTGTTGTTATTTGGCAACCCTTATCCTGCAGCAAGGTATGCTGCCTCCATACTACACCTGCCAACAGTAAATTTTAGTGTAGTCCCTAGCCACACATCTCTCATATCATCCCCTCATCTATATCATCATTACCTCTTACCCTTCCCCTTTAATTGTTTTGTTCTAATGATTCATTTTGTCGAAATAATAAACAAAAATAATTTTTCCTTTTTTAAATGATTCATGATTTCTTTATTCTTAATTTAGTACCATAATCCAATAAAATAAGTAGACAAAATTTAAGTTTAGACTAACATTTTTATAAAAATAATTTGTGAAGAATTCTCATATTTGCAATCGTCATAAAATTATTATTTTTATATGTACATTGTACATCTTCTAATGAAGTGACTCGCCTTCCTGTGTCTTACAGGCTAAATGGATCTGGCGGCGAATTCGATCTGTTTACAGAATTTAATAAATTAAAACTCAATGACAAGTGTCATGTGTGGCTCTTGACAAAATAAATTAGCTGAGAGCGAGCTCAGCCTGCAAAGCATTTGAGAAACAAGAGTTTAGATCTGTATTGGGTATGATATGACGAATGCGTATCTACAACAACACGTATTCAGAGATATGACGTACAATTATTGATATGAGCATTTACATAAATATTGTTTTCATTTAGGTTTTTATTTAAAGTTAAATTAAATATTTTTTTCCTATTCTTTTTAATCAGAATTTAGTTTAGGTAGTCTTAATTGTACTTTAGATATAAATGTTTGAGTAATAAAGAAAAAAGTTTAAGTTATAGGTATATTAATATTTTCCTCTTTTTATGTTCTTTTCGTTTCTCATTAACCAATTAACCATAAAACAAATGATAAAAAAAATAAATGTACTCACTCGTTTTGTCGATGATCCATCCAACGTTGTGCGCACAGGTCGATGTAGATCACGTTTTTTTTCTTGTCACTTTGAATTTAATTTAGGTGATTTGATAATGCTCTATTTAAATGAGGTATGGTAAGTATTTGTTTACTGGTTAGAGATTGGTAGTTAGAGTATTATATTTTTTGTGTTTTTTTTTTTTTTTTTTTTATTTTCTTTATGACTAATTTTCGTAAATTTTTTTTTTCTTTTTACTTTATACACTTTGTTATTTCAACTTTAACTTTTTTTTTCGCTATATTTAAATTTGTGTTCCTTCTTAAATGAAATCAACTTAACAATTTTCTTATTTTTAATTCTATATTTAATTTTTTTTTTCTTTTTTTTGCTCTACTAATTTCAGGCTTATTTTCTAGATGTTTTGCTTTTAAGTTTTAGGTTATTAATTCACTATGGACATAGGCCTATGGATTTGAATATTGGGATTTCACGGAGGGGCTTGATGATGCTTTTTTTTTTGTTTTTTTGTTCAATACACTTATATTCACAAATACTTTTGAGCTACACAAGTTTTGGGATATGATGGCAACGTTGGTATTCTGGGATATTTTTACCCTCGATGTGGAGCTCTGGTGCTCCTTGCGAATCAAGTTATGGTGCACTGGAATAGGTTTTGATGTCGTCGTGGTCGCGAGCGTTCTGTCTTTAGAGAACTTCTGAACTGAGTATGTGGACCACGACAAGAGAATTTCCAGAGTGCATTAGTCTTACTGTGCGCTTAAAGAGAAATCTTTATGTCCCAATAATTTGCCTTTTCCCGGTAGTGTAAGATAATTTGGATAATGAAATGTTTGATAGCCACGAGGGCAGCCAGTTGGACCTTTTTACTTGGGTGGCTGAACACAGAAAGAGAGATCAAAAATAGGAAACTGGCGATGGCCATTTTTCGATTTCCGAAAGGAAAGACCAAAAGTGCAAGAATCGGAGTGTATGATTTTTTTTTTCGAACTAATATTTTTTTTTATGTGCTGTTTACATCTGGTGTGGTGAATAAATTTTGGGCTATCGCATCTCTTACTGGACTTCGTAAATAATTTTATTACAGAGTTCTCTACAACATTGAATATCCCCGGTAAGCTATAAATAAACAACAATTTAAAAGAATTTATTTTGTCTCCGACTCGTATTTTTCTTTATTTTCAGGAAGACTATAATCTGCTTTCCTGTGGAAAGATGCTATAAACTATAGCTTCTTCCTTCTAGGATGTTTACCTTAGCTGAAATTAGCTAGATTGAAATGCAGGCACTAATTTCATGGATGGATTTCTTTTTAACGTGTCAACACATAGTGAGGACGTCTACGTCTTGTGTTTTTTTTTTTTTTAATTTTCTCCTAGTATTCATTTTCATTCATGAATTCGCGCAATCATTTTTAGTATCTAATTTTCTTCAGTTGCATTTCACCTTTCAATGCTGCAAATTCTCGTCATGATCTTCATTTTTTATTACCAAAAATAATTTTTGGAAGAACCCGTAGAGTTCCCTTTCGATCTCACTATAAATAAATCGCGTCCACGGCCTCGAAGTTCTTAATTTTGAAAAGCGAACGGTTTTAAGAAATTTTAAATACTTTTCGTAAACTAAAAGGAGAACTAAAAATTGTTTTTTCCTCAGCGTTTCAATTTCCATTTTTTCACGATAACGGTTATAACCTTTGCTCAATGTTTTTTTCAAAGAAAACAGTCATATGATTTGACATAACTTGGCATCATAAATGTTAAAGAGTATGCACATCTGTTTTAGGTGCAGCGCTGCATGCATCGATGCGTACAGCAACGCTGCACATCTGTTTTCGGCATTAAGAATAAATTCTGTGATCGCTTTTTTTTTCGTTCGGAGAATATTTTTTATTACGATGGATTCTGTGATAGGGCCGAATATTGTGGAATATTTGTGATGTTTAGGCTCTGAAATTTGTTATTCAAAATAAATAACCCACGAGTTCTTTCCTTTTTGTAAGGTTTGGAATTGGAACATCTCTGCTTCCAGGTAATTTTTTCGTTTACCGTGATGCCTTTTTTTTTTTTTTTTTGCTAACCTTAGCAATTCTTACTCTCGTAAAATATTCAACATCTATACCCAATGAATATTCACATAAATAGTATATAGCTATGGTTAATGGAAAGGAGTGAGTTTCATCCCTCATTTTTGTAAGCCAATACGGAAACGGAAGTAATGCTTTCGTTATCAATAGCAACACATCAGTGATGGCGTATAGGAAAATGTATGAAAAATTCAATGAAAATACGAGGTTCTTAATTTTTGTTTATTGTGAGTTAAGCTAGCAAGGTTTGCTCTTTACAAAAAAGTCATGTTAATTTTATTTGTATTTATTAAGTTCTTCATATGCTATGCATATTACGTAGTTATTACACCTAAAACGATATCCTTTTTTAAGCGTCTTATATTGCTTTTTGCTTGTGTGTTTAAAGTGTTCTATTTATTTTTTATTATACAAATGATGATTAGTTTGAAAAATTTAGATATTTTTGCAGATTCTACTTTGTGAATGGTTTTCCCGTGTCCTGAACTCGAATTAAATTTTATAATTAGTTTAAGTTATTTGCTTCTGATTTTCAAAGGCTTTATTGTCGCTATCTCAAGTAATTATTTTTGAGATATTCGAATGTAAAAATTTACAAATAGAATTAGGTCGGCTTTCTTCACCATTGTTCAACTTGTGTTTATTTTGTAGGAAAGAAGTGCGAAAAATATCAAATATAAAAAAATAAAACGAAATTTGAAAAAATCGCACGTTTTATGCCCAATCTTCGAAATATTGTAGATTTAAGTTTATAGGTTCGTTCATTTACTTTTAAACTTTGTAGTTTTCTGTGTATTTGTGTGAGTTTAAGTCCAAAGTTCTAACAAAGTTCATATAAAAAAGATAAAATTGTAGATTCTAAAATGCACAGAAAATAACAGAGTTTCAAAAGTATAAACATTATACATTATGTATTCTCGATATTTAAAGCGAAAATAACTTTTGGTTAAACCAAAATACAGACAAAAATCAAAATTCGGATTCGAAATCTCAAGTTTGCTCAACAAAAACTTCTCCTTTTTTCAGGAGTTGAGAAAATCGAAAGTTGCCCTTAGAGGTTCTATTTTAAAAAAAATAAGAAAAATTAAAAATTTAATTTTGTTGTGTATCAACCTAAATATTTTATTTTTAGTTATACAGGGAGTCCAGTAAATAATGGATAACCTCGCAAACATACATACCAGGTCTTAAGAGCTTTCAGAAAATAGCCTACAAAAAAAATATTTACCACGTGGTCTTCATGGTATAAAATTTTTTTCAAAAAAATTAAAAAAAATTATGACTCTCCTCGAATACCTTAACACTAATACCACCAATGAATGATTTTTGTTGTTTTTTTTTATTTTCATAATTTTTTTGAATAACTATTCTAATATACAGATACTAAAATTTAACACTTGTTTTTGCATTTTTTTATTATAATTTTTTTAAAGATAATTTTTTCAATACAAAAAATTACTAAATATTTATTTTTACAAAACTTTGACCATCTGTAATAAAATAAAAATGTATGAGAACATCAACGACAAATTCCGTTAAAAAGTTGCCTATTTAATTGACTTTTTAAAATGGTACAACAAATGATTTAGCCTACAACAATAACTAAATAAATTTGCTGTTAATCAACTAAAGAAGCTTTTCCCCATTTTCTGAAATGTAAGCTAAGTTACAGTGAATAGTTAATTATTAGACTAATAAAAGTATAGTGTTTGCAAATATTAAGTGGTAAAATATGTCACATGATCCAAGCAAGGAACATCTATTGTGGTGTTGTGTGTCGGTTGCCGCGTGTTCAGGAAGCTGTAATGCAAATTAAAGAACGCCTATATTCCCGTTTGCTGGTGGTATTAGAGTTAAAAGCATTCGAGCAGAGTCATAATTTTAAAATTAAAAAAAAAAAAAATTGTATACCATGGAGACCACATGATGAAAATTTTTTGTATGCTACTTTCAGAAAGGTCTTAAGGTCTGCTATGTCTGATTGCAAGGTTATCCATTATTTACTGTACACCCTGTATAAAAATTGTCCGACAATCCACAATCATGAATGAAAGAATACAAGATTGCGCCATTTGTTACCTCATTGGAGACAAATGATATAAAAACAAATATGGCCGCCAGTAGTTTGTTTAGTTAATGGATTGTTCGGTTGTGTTTTTTCCTTTCGAGCGCGTTTAGTAGATTAAAAAAAAAAGTTTTCGTTTAAAAATACAAATATAAATACCGAATAAATATTTTTTTTTCTACACATCATGCGGTATTTGAACCCGCGCATCAGATTTGCTCAGTCTTCGAAGCTGTGTACACTACGTACTCTGCCACTGCTGACCACTGACGTCACAGGTCTAGATGAGCTGTTTATTTATCAATTGCATTTGGAGCATCAGCATTTTTATAAGCCCCTTTAAGTATGCTGTCTTGTTCCGCCTCCATTTTTCTCCGTACCTTATTTGATAGACTACAATTCGTAGTACGTATCAAAGGGGGAGAGGTTGGAAGATTGGTAACAAACCAGACTATTAAGTTATTATTATTTGTATTGTATTATTTATACTGACATTCTGACATTCTAGTATAGAATGACATCTTGACGTCAAGTTAGCACCGCCACAGGTTTGAGGAAGAAGGGAATTAAGTGCTCAACTAAAATTTCAGCACTTAATTAGCACCTAATTAGCTAGGTCCTATAATTATTGCCTCATCAGATTTTTGAACTTCGTCTATGGCGGCGCCATCTTGACGCACCTGACTTAACTTCCATAAAGACTTTTGTATGATGGGTTTGCCAATAAAAATGAACTGTTAAGCTGTGAACTAAATATATGCTGACAAAAAAAGTACGTATACGCCATAGTGACTCTGCTAATGCTTATTTTATATTATTTTTTTAAAAGGTCTATAATGTAATACATGTGTGTATACTAAAATAAATCAAAGACTAAGTTAGAGGATTTTTTCACGAAATATAAAAATTTATCAGTGTGTAACACGCTTCGCTAGATTTTTTTCTTGGGTCATAACATTTCGTTATTTCCTTCTTCTAATTGAATATTCATAGCTCAGCTGTCTGGTCAGCTAGTTTGTAATAAATAAAACAAAATCAAATCAGGATGTTATTTATATGTACTATCTTGCCTTTGTTTGGATAAAAAAAAAAAAAACGCTTCAAAAATTTACTGAAGTGGAAAAGAGCTTTTAGTTTAAAAGGTTGTTTAAAAGAATTTTAAATTTAAAAGCACAAGGTGACAACAAATAAATCCCAATTTTATGCTAAATGAGCTTTTAAATATTTTAAAGTCTTATTTTAAAACCGGAATCAACTTAGTAAATTCCTTAACATATTCAGTATTTTCTGAAATTTATTTTATCTTTGTGAATTATTATTTTGCATGATTTGATAAATATTTAAAGCATAGCAGAGAATAAGGATGGTGGAAATGTGGAAAACTAATACTTTAATGCAAACGCCCATCACATTCTACTAACCCGAGACTCATCTTTCATGAATATCACGTACATCAGCCATTAAAAAAAAAAAAAAAAAAAAACAATAACTTTGGAGGCCAAAAATACCAAAATTTGGAAACATATTCATCCTCTTTATATTCCTTTTACTCCATCATCGTCCTGCTAAATAGATTTTATTGGAAAGAAATAAGGATAATGCGTCATGTATTCTCCAAGTCATAATCTTTTTAACATTTTTTTCTCATCACCATCGGGCCATCTTGCAAAGTATGAGTTGATGTAAAAATATCAAAGCCCGAAGGTTATACCACATTAAGTGGGTGGTTCGTGGCAACTCACAAAAAAAAAGCATCCTCCTCTTCGTCCACCTCTATTTTCTCATTTTTTTTTTTTTTAACTTATAGTGGTATTTTCGCTAATGTAGAGAGCTCCAAGAAAATGAAAGAACACATAGATTTATTTTTATCTAAGACATGTCTTACCGTGAAAATGGCCCTAAACAAAATAAAAAAAAAATCAAAGAAAAAATTAACCACCCATTTTGGAATGAAACTTGGCTTAAATGCGAGACATGGGAACATCCTCTTTGGTAGTTTTACCATCAATTTTTTCGAGGAGGCGAGTAAGGACTGTCATGATACTCACGCATTTTACGTAATGAAATGGTTCTTAAGAATTGATGACATTTTCAGGTAATCGAAATAAGCATGGAGGGAAAAACTTGCAGATGTGTAGTGTATACAGGCAACGGAGATACCTACGTTTACTTTATAACAAAAAAAAAAAAAGAAATCATCAATAAAGGACTCCTTTCTATTTCCCTGGTGTGTATTTTTCAGTTGAGTCCATATCCGTTTCGTCATCATTCTTGTTGTCCATGGTTGGATGGATGATGGAACCTTAATCTGGCAATTTATTATCGTAGGTAGGTACACATGTACTTATACCCACGTACAGATAACGGATCTGGTTCTGAAAGCTATAGTGTGTGTGTGTGTTTTTAAGCAATATCTCTGAAATACATGCAGTTTGTATACACTCGTTCAAGTACAGTTGCCATAGATACTCTTTTAGTCGTAAATCCTTTTTAAATTAAAATAATTTTACACATAAGGGAGCATCAGGATATTCATATATCCTCCCCATATATCAAGTATCCACATTCAACTCGATGGCTTATCATATTATGAACTGCGGCGTTGCACAGGGTTGACATAGTCGTGTCAGCTTGCGGGAGGGCCAAAAGCCTTGATATAATGTTTTTGAGTTTGCTCGCAGTATATATGCTGGCAATGCAGTACAAAAAGGAAGGTAAAAAAGGCGAAACATAAAAGGCATATTTAATATAAATTTAAAAGGTTCCCTGTGAAAAAGCTCTTTTACTTTCATATAAAAGTAAAAGAGATACAATAAAACTACTATAAGAGCAAGAAAGGTTTTTCATGTTTTCATTTAATTCTTTTCCGAAAAAAATAAAATGCACGACTGTATCGCACAAACTTGCACTTGTAGAGAAAGTTTCTTCGAATTTTGAAGATTGGGTGTTATATAAACACGTAATTAATTATATATGTATTTATTCCATTTAATAAATTGAAGAAAAGAAATTTGAATACGGAAAAAAAGCGTGAAACACGTTTTTAAATTGATAAAACAAGTACATTTTGAAATTTGGTAGGAAAACTCGTTATAAGTAAAACTTTGGCTAAAAATATAAAAAAAAAAAATCCTATCACACGGTTTTGGAATACCAAGTACACAAACCTTTAACTTCGTTTTTCTCGAAATAGTGCCGATGGCGTATGCGACATAACGATTCTCAGGCGACGATTTGTTGAGTTAATATATTTTTTCTTTTTGTGAGCTTAGTATTTGGAATACAGACAACAATCTGTCAAAAATGGTTCTTAAAAGATTTCAAATGCATAGATCTATAAAGTCACTTGGCACTAATAACAAGCTTATTTAGAGCCAAAAAGAGCTCTCAAACTCAATGAAGGCTGATTTCCAATGGCGCGTTGGGCGTTGCTTTGACAGATTTTTTTTTGTCAACGCGAAAGTTCACAGATAGCAATTTATGCAAAGTGTTTACAATGACGCGTTGGGCAGTAATGTTACGATTTGGCATCTATTAGCATATACACAAACCAACGTAACATAAGCTACCTCAACGTTGAAGTTGAAAAAATCCAACTTCAGCGTGCGTTTTGACAACTCAACTCATGTCAAATTCCTTTCAACAAAAAAATCGATTTGTTTAAAAGAAAAATCGATTTTTCTGGTGAAATTCCTCCTAAATAAATAAATTTCATGGCACAACAGCTCAGGAAGAACTAGGGCCTAGTGACTTACAACTCTCAACTCAACCATTCCTGTGTGCGTGTCTGCAGGAATGAAGGGGACCTACAGTTTATTGCCGAATCCGAACTGTTAACGAGTGGCACTTTTCTGTGACAGGAGATACTCTTGGAGGATTTGTCAATTCCTCGCAAGAGGCAGTAGCCGTTTTTTCTTTTTTAAATAAATAGGTGGCGAGGCTGGGGATCGAATCTTAGACTTCCGGCATGACAGTCCATCGCACTAACCATCACGCCACTGCAACTACAAATTCCTCCTATTGAAAGGAAAAAAAATCGATTTTGTTTAGAAAAAAAATTGAATTGTTTCTTGAAAGGAATTCGACATTACAGTTTTGTAGGTTCATTTTGATTTTCAGAATGACACTTCAATTGTTTTTAATCAGCTGATTCTCTTCAAGTCGTCTGTCATGTCGACGCATTCGTAAAGCTTGTAAACGTAACGTAAACGTCTCTAACGCGAACGCGACGATATCTCGAGAACGCATAGCAATATCGACTTCAAATAAATTTTATTTTACAGATAATAAGGCCGTAACGTGCAGAAAGAATTTTCAGAAAAATTCAAGTAGCGGTTTTTTTTATTACAGTAATTAAAAAAAAAGGTGTAAGATTGTTTGTTTCTCGAATATCTCCAGAAAAAATAATGCTATCGACTCCGGTCTGGTTTCATTCTATGCATAATAAGGTAGCGCAAAATTGGTAATATTTAAAAAAAATCAACCCACAGTTTTTTTTTTAATTAAAAAAAAAATAAAAAATTAAAAAAAAAAAAAATATCGAATATCTTAAGAACACATAAAGATATTAACTTCGGGTCAATATTTTATTTAATACACAAAGTTATAGCTGAAAATCTGTAGAGTTTGTAAACATAAATTCAATTAATGTTTTTTTTTTCTACGTCAAACAAACTGCAAAAAAACTGCTAAAAATTAAAAAAAAAATGTTTTTCGGCTCGAATATCTCAAAAACAACCAACGATATCAACTCCGAAATAATTTTATTCTGCACACTATACCATAATTAGTAATTCATAAGGTTTGTAAAAGAATGCAACTGACGTTTTTTTTCTAGGCCAAAAAACTGCAAAATAAACTGCTAATAATTGTTGAAGTTTTTCGTGTTGCATATAGTACCTATATATAAACAGCCTTCCTTCGATTGGGTGGGTCAAACAATTTTAAAAAGGGTCAAAAAAGCTAATTTTTTAAAAAGTCGTCTCAAGGTCGCATGAGGCTCAAAAAGGGGTCAAAATGCAACTAAAGTCGCACAGCGGCAGCGTTATGCCCTGTAGATGCTGAGAAACTCCAGCGAAGCATAGGGATAAAATTTATGTGTGTGTTTTCATCTACATAATTAAAGAAATATTGCTTGACATTTGATCTTTACTTAAAGATCCGGCAATCCACACTCAGTCATAGGATTTGTAAAGCTTCGATGATATCCGGAGATTTTTCATAAATAACAGGCTTTGACATTAATTGGCCCCTGAAGCTTGTCGATGTAAAGCAAAACTCTCAAGCAGCTAATTTTGGTCTCCATATTTCTTTTTCTTTGCTACTCTAATATGGTGTCAAATTTCTTCCGTTTTCGACTGTTTATCGCTTCGCGATAACTCCCCATTCCAAATCCTGTGCTTAAGAAGCCTTATTAATTCATGAATCATTCAGTCTTTTTTTTAATTAATAGTTAGCTTAATAAAAGTTCTGTAGCTCTTCAAAAAAAAAAATCAAAATAGATAAAAAAACAGTTTTTTAAACTTTAATTTATGTTTATTAATTTTGTTTTTTTGCGAAATCTAAATTTATCTTCCTTTATTCAATTAAGAAAACTTTCTTCATTATGTTTCTTCTAGAACGTGATTTGAAATTGAATAAAATAATAGAAGAAGGTTCATGATTTGAATCCATTATAATTATATATGTCTTCCCTCCAGTTCTTAGTCCTTTGTGTGAAAGCTTACATTAATAAGTAATTTAATTACAATTATCACAGATAAGCAAACAAAACTAATAATATATGTATATACGGTGACCATTTTTTCAGAGGTTCAAACGAGGACAATTTTTCATACTAACGTAAAAAAGTTTAAGAACGAACTATTTTTTATTAAATAATTTTGTAGGTACCCGCTTTTCATATATGTAGGCCTAAGCATATACACATTTTAGGGTCAGTTCATTTCAGTTTTTAAAAGGAAATAAAACAAGTAAAAATTAATACTGGCCACTAAGGTCAGTAATAGCTATCATTCAAATTCATCATTGAATATTTTAATTGTTAATTTTGGGACATTTAGAAAGTCAAATCGCTAAATATTTTGATGCCCAAATATGAATTATTATTCTAGTCGAAAAAAATGTTCATTTTGGCTAGAGCCGATTACCAAAATGATCCGATAATTTAAATCAATCGATCATACGATCATTTTCATTTACGTAACTCAATTCAGTATTTCATACTGTTCCGATTCAATTTTTCATTCGATTTATGAAATTCAATCTCAGAATCTAACGAATTCAATTCAATAATGTACCGATTTTGATCGAATCCAATGAGAGAGTTCCTCAATCCTCAGTACTCACCGATCCGATGACGGCTAGGTCAGTATAAGGGGTCAAAATTAATAAAAATGAGTTTTTTGCAAATATCTCAGAAACAGTATGTGCTAGAGAAAAATTATTCTATTATTAATCTACAATCTTGTAGCTGACGTAATTTTCCACAAAAATGGTCCTTATTATTTTTTTCGTAGCATTAATCGAAAAGTCAAAAAGTCTCATATAAGGGGCCAAAGGTCAAGAACATGTGCTGTAACTTTTAAACGGTTAATGCTACGAAAAAAAATGTTAATTCCATTTTTGTGGAAAATTGCCTCAGCTACAAGATTGTGGAATAAAATTTTTTTCTAGCACAAACTGTTTCTGAGATATTCGCAAAATGGCTTTTATTATTTCAATGATTGAACTACTTCACCAATGATCATTGAAAAATTCAAAGCCATTTTTCTTCGAAGTTTGGACCGCAAATAATTATTTTTTTTGTCTAGAATAATAATTCAAGTCATGGCCTATATTTTGGCATCAAAATATTTGCCAATTTGACTTTCTAAATGTCCCAAAACTAACAATTAAAATTTCCAATGATAGCTATAACTGGCCCCTTACTAAGGGCCATTTGCACAAAAGTTTTCTGACACCAGTAATCTATGGTTAATAAATAATTGAGAGCTATCTAACTGATTTGATTCAAATCACGTTGTAGCAAAACATATTTTTATATATTTAAGTTTTAAAAGTTATCTTCTCCTCATTCTCTGATGGATAAATATTTAAACCAAAAACTCTCTATATAAAGATATGAATCTTTCTAACGTTTCTCCCCCCAAAACCCATTTGTTTAAATTGTTGTTGTTGTAATTCGTTTAGTGTCGATGAATAAATGAAGAGACGAGTTGGATCTATGTGTGCGTTTGGTGTGCGTTTTTCACACAAATACTTTGTACATCAACTGTTTTCCAGCTGTTCGTTCAGCTTGTAGGCAAACCGAAATGTCAGCCCAGGATTGGCATCTTTATATAGAGTGTTTTTGATTTAATCTCTGAATAGCTCTCACGTCAAATTATAGAATTTCTTACGAAAAAGCAAGTCAAAGCATTAGAGTTTATTTATTTTTCAATGTGTTTTGTTTTTGTTGTGTTGGTGATTCTGAAAAAAAAAATTCTTATCCGCTTGTTGTTTATTTTGCGTTCGTGCAATTGAAAAATGAGAGAATTTTATTCATTTATTTAAACTAGGATAGTTTTCCTCAGTTTTGTGTATTTATCCGTTTGTCTTGTGCAAGTGGCCCTAATACTCGCAAGTTAAATTCAAAAGAACTGTGAGTTTAATTTTTGTATTTAATATTTTATTCTTTTATTAGGTTCCGGTTTCTCAGGATCTCTGAGATCTCAGAGCTCTCAGCAATCTCAGAAATCTGAACTAATTCCTCAAAGAGCTTCCTCACTTTTGCCGTAAAAAGCTGAGACTGATATTTCTTGGATTTGCTTTCTCATATTTTTTTTCGCAGGTGATCAATTCATGTACAAAAAGGATAGAGATTGCTTTTGTTCAGGTTTCTCCTCCTGCTCAGTGGAGCTGGTGGAGTTTGCCTTGGGCTGAGATCTCTGAAATTGAAAATGAAATGTGAATTTATTACGTACCGAACGAGTATCTTTTCCAAAAAAAATATAAAGAAAGCAAAAAGAATGTCAAACACAAATTGACGGATGAAAATGACAGCTTACAATTCACTCAAGAAAATGAGATCTCTGAGACTTCGGTCCGTCAAATAGTAAGCAAGCGAATCCAAATTTTTTTTCCTCAGTACTTTGACAAAAAAATTGAGAGTACTGTCCTCTTTAAGAAAAAGAAACAGAGAGGACACGATACCAAAAAAGAGGACCGTCCTTTCAAAAAGAGGACGGATGGTCACCGTAACTATGTAGCGGAATGTTTTTGTTTAACTTAAAGTCATTTTTCTTATAGGTAGACCCAAAAAAATCAGTTACAAAATTTGATTCAAATTAAAGCAAGATTCCTCAAATTGCTCATCACGTCACCTTTCTTAAACTGTTTATGTTAATTATTTAAATCTCACCAGTGATACAGACGGTTGGCTGGTGCGGCGCGGCGGCGGGTGGCATTACTCAAATACCTACATACAAAAATTATCTCCTCAAACTGGAAGGTTTTCTTTGTGTAATATTTGTTAAATGGTCCGTTAAAAGTAACATAAACATCCTAAATGATAAAACAACATCTTTACAAGTTCATTTTTATTCAAAAAGATAAATTCATTTCATTCCGCAGCTCAGGTCGTATGACAATGATGAAATAAAATGAATGTGACCGTTATTTGACATAACAAATTCGCATTCCTGTCCTCCATTTTTTTTTTCTTAAGATTTCAGTTGTGTCAAAAGTGAGTTCCATGCGTTCATTTTTTTTTCGTTTATTTATTTCAAAGGAATGTTTGATATTATGTCGTGTTAAAAAAAAAAAAACTAAGTGACAAGAGGGACACTTGGGCGAATACTTGTTTTTTTGCGCTTCTTAATTTCAATTAACGAAAAATGTTTTGGGTGATTTTGGCGTTTAGATTTGTATACGTGTTTTTGCATGTATGTATATGTGTTTTTTTTGCATTTATTTATTTAAGTCACTCATTTGAATGAAACAGAGAGAAGCCATTGTGACATTTCTTAATTAAAATACTTAATTTCAGAAAATGTATACAGCAGTGTCATGGATTTGTCACCTTGGGGGTTTGACAACTAGAGAGTGGGCCAACGAGGACGCATGCAAATTATGGATGTATGTATGCATATAACGGTTCTGTTTAGTTTCAACCTTGGACTAGGTCAATTGAAGCAAGGGTAAAGCGAAACACATCGGGAGTCTGCTAGAATTCATATAACGTATGTGTGAATGTGTGTTTGTATATGTATGTATGTATATTGTACAAAACTTTGTTTATTTTGACGTTTAATCAGTCAGAAAATAATGTTGTCAGCAATAGAAAGCACAAGCTCATATAAACGTATCCGATCCGAATATGTGAGTATATTAATGAGAAGTAAATTGTTTGTACCTACCCTTGAACAAGAGACTTTTCTGTTTATTCTCTAGATATGAGTGTTGTCTTTTGTATATTATGTATGTATGTATGTAGATTGTAAAACTTGTATAAAAATTATGCATAAAGTCAATAACTGGCAGAGAGTGGGTCGTTTTGTTTGGCTAAAGTAGGTACTTATGTTGACAAGTGTCTTCAATATTACTAGCATAGCTTTATTTATTGTGTATTTTTTAGGAATGCATAGGACATGACGCATACAAATGTATGTATGTATGTAAACACAGAAGAACTTGACAGAGATGATATTTGTGCTGATAAATATTTATCTTGAATTTTTATGCAGTAAAAATTAACAAAAAAAAAAAAACACAATATTGGTCTGTAATTAATTAAGTTCAGTTGACAAAGTAATTTTTTTGAAGAAGGTAATAAAATGAGAAAAAAAAATCTTAGGCCCAATTTTACAAAAGGCAGTTAAACATAAACTTATTCTTTAGGTATAGATAAAACATTTGTAACTATATTTATTCTTTTTACAGATAACTGAGATTTTATTTAATATAGTTGAAAAAACTACTTAAGAAATCTAAAAATGAATCCCTTTTTCCTTTGGTCACGTCATAGCTCGAGAACGATTTCATTCATTTTTTTTTGTTAAGATTTCTAACACTTTGTTAGAAGCTTCTTACGGAAAGAAAAATTAAGAAAATTCCACAGACAATTAGATACAGGGCTACCTTTCTAGATTTTGGAAAAGAGGCAATAAAAAGAGGATTTAAAGAAAAAAAGAGGCACACATTTAAATGTCCCCAAAGTGGAAAAAAAAAGCCAAAACCGACCGGTTGCCAATAAATATAGCCGCAATAAAGTTTGGATCTCTCTTAAGAAAAGCAGACAAAGTACTATTTTTCAATTTATCTATTCCGGTATTCTTCGTATCAAAAACTTGTCTAATTTCAAAGGGAATAAAGAGGAAAAAAATGGTATTAAAAATTCGACAGCACTGACTTTATAATGACTCTATAACTTTTTATAAATAATTATTTAATTTTCTTTTTGTTTTAATTGCTAGCTTTTGAAAAATTAATTTTCAAACTCAAAATTTAAAAAAAAAATTGCTAAGTTTTTTTTTCAAACTGATTTTTTTTTAAAAGTTTTGAGTAAGCAAGTACTTCTGTGTATTTGTGTGGATTCTAGTCCAAAGTTCTATTAAAGTTCATATAAACAAAAATATAATTGTAATTGTAAAATGCACAGAAAATCACAAAGTTTCAATTTTAAAGAACAAGTATATAACTTTTGTTTTAATATTCAATGCTCTGATCAATTTCTAGTTAATCGTTAAAAATGAAAATCTTAAGGCGCCATTGAAAATTTTAATTGTTAATTTTGGGACTTTTAGAAAAGCGATATGATTTTAATTGTTTTGATGCCGAAATAAAGAAGACTATTACTTGACTTTTTATTCTAGACATAACAAATGCAAATCCAGCACAAACTTCAACATAATGTAAAATCATATTTAATTTTTTAAGGATCAGTGGTCATTTAATGTGGAATGTTTGTCGAAAATGAAGCATTTTTTTTGCCTGGAAATAATAACTGAGTCATAGCTTTCGTTTTGGAATTTGACATACAAATAAATACTGATTTTAATTTCTAAACCGCTTAGAATTAACCATTACAAATTTGAGTGATAGATATAACTGGCGCATAAACATTCTAGTTTTTGAGGAAACTGAAAATATGAAGAAATTCTAAAAAGAGGAAAAAGAGTCACGCATATTTCAAAAAGAGCCATTTTTGGATAATTTGAGAAAAGTGAAGGCAAGAGGCGGAGATGAAAAAAAGACAAAATGCCTCTTTAGAGTCACGAAGGTAGCCTTGATTGGATAGTTTCAGAAAACTTAACGACTGAGGCTTATAGACTCCAAAACCATCATACCGATTGAGCTCAAAATTTCACGAAATCGTAGTTGGAAGTTCTAGAATATTCCTGTGTTTGTTTTGGTCCAAATCGTCCTAGCAGTTTGCCAGCAAGGAGCAGAAATGCATGCATTTTCCGTAAAATATCAGAAAATATTAAGTGGGTGTGCGAGGATGTTTGTTTCGGTCTAGCAGTGTCAAGGCCGTAGCCAGACAAATATTTCGGGAGGGAGAGGGGAAAATATGATTTTTCAACAAATTATTTTTCGCTTTTTAGTATGTAATCTACAGAGACCTCTATGATATGATATGAGGATATGAGGACCTCTTACAGTAGTTCAACAAACTGTTGAACTTCTCAGTCAAAGGCTTCCCACTTCTAAAGAAAACAACCAAACAATTTTTGTAAGAAAATCAAACTTGCAAATTTTGAAAATATACCTATGTAAGAAATAAAATTAACATAGAATCTGATTTTTACTTAATATTTGTATATGTATTATGTACTCATCATCACAAAGCGAGTATTTATCACAAAAAATAACATCAGATAAATATCTTTAAGTAGGTATTAAAAGTATTTTTTTTAAAACAGCAAATCAAGCAGTTCGCATTGATGAAGTTTCGGAGTCCCTATCAGCACACTCTTCCAAACTATGTATTATATTATATAGGATATGCATTATATAACTAGATACATTGTATAAATGTAGAAATTCTGAAAATACTAAGGCTTAGATTTTTCATTTTCAGAATTATTGGTAACAACCAAACCTTTTTTTTAGTTTATTTCGAAGTTTAAACAATAGTTTTCTTGAACAACAGCATGCACTTTGTTTGGCAACTGTTTGGCAACTACGCTAGGATCTCGTCACGATTTTTTCTCGTCTTATTGTGATCAGGACTTAAGTCTAGTTCAAATTTGATTCAGTGCAGAAATTTAGGAAAACAAAATTTAAATCGGTACGTTTGTATTAATAAAAAAAAAACTTTCTAAAAAAAAATTGTGGGGGTTCAAACCCCTGTGAACCACCCTTGGCTACGGCCTTGAGCAGTGTGACAACAAGGTGCAACAGCACATGCGTTTTCAGGCTAATTAATAGGGTCCAATTTTTCTCAAAATTTCAGGCAATCTTTGATGGAAAACCTGTGTTTTTTGGTCAAAATAAGTCTTTCTCAGAAACCACTGTCCGGTATTGAAAATTCTTTTTTTGTTGAAAGTTTATACTTAGAGGATGCCAATAAACTAAAGTACATGTAACACAAAAAAATTGTATCTTTACTTGCATTCCAGCATGGACTACGGCCTCAACCAAAAAGCTCCTCCAGCCAGCTCGATCCCTATAGCTATAGTTGCCTGCAGTTACGCACTCCAAGCTGGTTGAAATCGTTCTCCAATTGTGCGCGCCTCCTAAGATGGAGTCTTTCTCTGTTGCGTTAGATTAGACGCTTCGTCGCGCCGTCGCGTCGATGTCCATACGCTCCACGTGACCCAGACATCTCAGTCACTGAATTTTCAGCTTTTTGACAAATAGATTTCGCGGATGTAAGGCCCGTGAAGCTCGATGTTGAATCTTCTTTCATACTCTATTTGTATATAGACTAGACCGAAAATCACCCGAAGAAACCTTTCAAAGCACCCAAGGAGATTCGCATCCGTTTTTGACAGGGTCCATGCTTTTGATGCCCCACACAGCAGGATCGGGATGATTAAGGTCTTATATAAGATCTCCTTGGTTCTTTGAAAGAGGGCTTTAGCTTATTTCTAAAATTCCTTCTTAGTAAAAAGAAACACTGATTGGCAAGAATGATTCTTCGTTTGATCTCCGCACTGATGTTATTTTGTGATTATGTATAGGCCCCCGTGCCGAACTAGCCTATAGGCAAAACAGGCAATTGCCTTGGGCCACACTTTGATTGGGCGGAAAAATCATCAGTACAAGAATTTCAAAGCGAAAAAGGGGCAACACATCCATCTACTTCAATAACTACCTCCCTGAAGATTTTTTTCGTTCTTCTTTGTTGTCTGTTCTGTATATCCTTTCATTGTCAATATTTATTTGGATCGAGTTTTTTTTTTTACAAAATAGATATCCTTTCCAAAATATCAAAATGAAAATAAATGGAATTTTCTTTCAGATAAACCGTTCTAAGATATCTGTGTTTGAAACATTAGATATACAAGAAAGCTGTAAACATTGCTACGAAAATTAATATTTAAATGGATTTCATTGTGTCCGATTCGATGAGCCTCGCCATTATTAATTTGAAAAATCTCTTTAAACAATCGATCCAAATTTAAAATCTTAAACTGTTTTTTTTTTGTACGTTATCGTTAATATCTTCTCCCCATGAGCGAGCGCAGTATCAATTTATCAGGCGAAATTTCTGATTTTCAAAGAAGATGGGTTTGACTGCGAACAGCTTGAAACAATGTTAACAGCAAAAATTGACAAAGAAATTCAACAGGATATTTTAGTTAAAGATATCTTGAATGAAATTATTAATATATTTAACCAATTTTCTACTGTTGTAAATTTCAAACCTTTTTAGACTTTTTAGCTTCACACTTCTTCCTTGATTCGTATCCAAATTTATTAACAGCATTTAAGACACTATTAACCTTTTCTGTAAGCATTGTATCATAGTCTAGTCGGAATAGACAAAAAAAAAGTCGTGAAATGCAAACATTATATAGGAGTCTTTTTTTAATTTTAATCGTTTGGGGAGTCTACATTTAAGGTTTCGACCGCCTAACTTCATTGCGTTGGCCACCATCTTGAATATAAGGAAAATTGGTTTTCGTTGAATAACTCATTTGTTTTCCACTTTTGACTAAAAATGCACTTTACAAAAGTTGTTCAGAATTTAATTATCTACAACTTTGGTTATAACAGTTTTTTTCCTAGGATTGATATTTTTTCAATTAATCCGGAAAATACAATTACGATCATGTCTTTTTTGAAATTAAGCAAGTTAGTTAACATTTTTTAAAATTAAAGCAAAAAGACAAGGTATTATTTTTTAATCGTTAGGGAGAGGCATAAAAGGTATATATAGAAATTCTCAACCACCTTCCTCTTTAACTTTGGCCGCCGTCTTGAACAATATGTATGAATTTGTTTTCAATTCAAGATGGCGGCCAAAGTTAAAGAGGAACATTGTCGAAAATTTCTATATATACCCTTTATTCCCCTCCCTAACGACTTAAAAAAATAACCTGTCTTTTTGCTTTTATCTTTAAAAAAATGTTAATTAACTCGCATAAAGTTCAAAAGACATGAAAAAACGATCGTAATTGTATTTTCCGGATTAATTGCAAAAATATCAATCCTAGGAAAAAAAACTGTTATAACCAAAGTTGTAGATAATTCTGAACAACTTTTGTTAAGTGCATTTTTAGTCAAAAGTTAAAAATAAATGAGTTATTCAACGCAAACCAATTTTCCTTAAATTCAAGATGGCGGCCAACGCAATGAAGCTAGGTGGTCGAAAACTTAAATGTAGACTCCTAATGAGCCCAATGAATAAAATTTAAAAAAAAAAATTATCTAATTTTTTGCATTTTAAATGACATTCCGACTGAACTATCCAGGTGAAGCTATAGGTTCTCCAAACTTAAGCTTATAAAAACCTTTCTTCGCTTGAAATTTAACCAAGAGCGATTTATCGGTCTTGCAAGTATTTTAATTCAAAAAGACATGTTTATCGCATTGAAGAAGAAGAAATCGCTACAAGATTTTCAAAAATGAAATATGAAACCGGGACGAGCAGATTTTTAGTTTTAAAGTTTTGTTAACATGTATTTTGTCCGAAAGCCTTTAAATGTTATTCAGTAAAGCCCTATTTAGTTGATGATGTTGTCATTTTCTTCTTTTTTTTCTGGCGGCAAAATTTCCAGGTTCGGCATCGTGTATAAGTATAACACATAAAACTTATGAATTATCCCCTGACAAAAATTTTATTTGTTTTAAAGTGATAACCTTCTTCAAAAATTCTGATATTCTGAATTATTTAAACAAAAGAAAGTAAACATTCCATTACCTACCCTTAACTGTAAAGAGACGTAAATTCAAATGTCCCAATGAGTCTTTATACGTACACATATACGCATATAAAATTGATTTTTATGTGTGTATCAAAACCAATAAACTTATATTTGGCAGATAATGTTTACGAGCATACCAATGTATATTACTTAGGACTAAAAGTTACAAGTCGATAATTATTTTTCTGACCCACCCATAAACTTTCGATTGCTCGAAAATCCCACACGTTTAACAGAATGTCCTTGCATCCTCCATAAATACTCTTAATCTAGTAACCAAGCTACATACAATATTCACATTCCATATATGTATGTAGGTACTCATCGTCATCAATATACATCTTAAGTAGCAATGTATATACAATGTATTTACAAGTGTGAAGAATATACCGTCACCAAACATGCTTAGCCATTAAAATTACTTTTACTTTCTTTATTAGTGGTGTAAGGAATCGTTAGTAATCGTTACTTTGTAACGATTACTTCAAGTAATCAAAGTAATCGATTACTTTTCTTAGTAACGATTACCAGGTTTACCGGTAACGATTACACAGTAACGATTACCAGTAACGATTACTTACTTTTGATTACTTTTGATTACTTTTGGATTTGATTACTTTTGATTACTTTTGGATTTGATTACTTTTGATTCCTTTGAGATTTGATTACTTCTCGTTACTTTTAGAATTTGGTATCCAAAATGAAGTAGGTAATCATTTCATCTTTTCATTCAATATTTTATGTATAAAGATAGATCTTACTAAGAGACAAACAACCCAATATTTAAAAAATGATAAGGTTATGAAAGAAACAAATATTTTAAATGAGGGTGGTCCATAAAAATGTCATCTTCGTTGTTCCTTGAGCGATTTCAATGAAACTAACAGAGGTAATAGCTTAGATAGAATTATGAAATAAAAAAATATTTTCAAATCAGGGTGGTCCATAAAAATGTCATTTTCGTTATTTCTTAAGCGATTGCAATGAAACTAACAGGGGTAATAGCTGAGATAGAGTTAAGGAAGAAAAAAATATTTTCAAATCAGGGTGGTCCATAAAAATATCATTTTCGTTATTTCTTAAGCGATTGCAATGAAACTAACAGGGGTAATAGCTGAGATAGAGTTATGAAAGAAAAAAATATTTTCAAATCAGGGTGGTCCATAAAAATGTCATTTTCGTTATTTATTGAGCGATTTTAATGAAACTAACAGGGATAATAGCTGAGATAGAGTTAAGGAAGAAAAAAATATTTTCAAATCAGGGTGGTCCATAAAAATGTCATCTTCGTTGTTCCTTGAGCGATTTCAATGAAACTAACAGAGGTAATAGCTTAGATAGAATTATGAAATAAAAAAATATTTTCAAATCAGGGTGGTCCATAAAAATGTCATTTTTGTTATTTCTTGAGCGATTTCAATGAAACTAACAGGGATAATAGCTGAGATAGAGTTAAGGAAGAAAAAAATATTTTCAAATCAGGGTGGTCCATAAAAATGTAATTTTCGTTATTTCTTAAGCGATTGCAATGAAACTAACAGGGGTAATAGCTGAGATAGAGTTAAGGAAGAAAAAAATATTTTCAAATCAGGGCGGTCCATAAAAATGTCATTTTCGTTATTTATTAAGCGATTTTAATGAAACTAACAGGGATAATAGCTGAGATAGAGTTAAGGAAGAAAAAAATATTTTCAAATCAGGGTGGTCCATAAAAATGTCATCTTCGTTGTTCCTTGAGCGATTTCAATGAAACTAACAGAGGTAATAGCTTAGATAGAATTATGAAATAAAAAAATATTTTCAAATCAGGGTGGTCCATAAAAATGTCATTTTCGTTATTTCTTGAGCGATTTCAATGAAACTAACAGGGATAATAGCTGAGATAGAGTTAAGGAAGAAAAAAATATTTTCAAATCAGGGTGGTCCATAAAAATGTCATCTTCGTTGTTCCTTGAGCGATTTCAATGAAACTAACAGAGGTAATAGCTTAGATAGAATTATGAAATAAAAAAATATTTTCAAATCAGGGTGGTACATAAAAATGTCATTTTCGTTATTTCTTGAGCGATTTCAATGAAACTAACAGGGATAATAGCTGAGATAGAATTAAGGAAGAAAAAAATATTTTCAAATCAGGGTGGTCCATAAAAATGTCATTTTCGTTATTTCTTAAGCGATTGCAATGAAACTAACAGGGGTAATAGCTGAGATAGAGTTAAGGAAGAAAAAAATATTTTCAAATCAGGGTGGTCCATAAAAATATCATTTTCGTTATTTCTTAAGCGATTACAATGAAACTAACAAAGGTAATAGCTGAGATAGAGTTATGAAAGAAAAAAATATTTTCAAATCAGGGTGGTCCATAAAAATGTCATTTTCGTTATTTATTGAGCGATTTTAATGAAACTAACAGGGATAATAGCTGAGATAAAGTTAAGGAAGAAAAAAATATTTTCAAATCAGGGTGGTCCATAAAAATGTCATCTTCGTTGTTCCTTGAGCGATTTCAATGAAACTAACAGAGGTAATAGCTTAGATAGAATTATGAAATAAAAAAATATTTTCAAATCAGGGTGGTCCATAAAAATGTCATTTTCGTTATTTTTTGAGCGATTTCAATGAAACTAACAGGGATAATAGCTGAGATAGAGTTAAGGAAGAAAAAAATATTTTCAAATCAGGGTGGTCCATAAAAATATCATTTTCGTTATTTCTTGAGCGATTTCAATGAAACTAAAAGGGGTAAAAGCTGAGATAGAGTTAAGGAAGAAAAAAATATTTTCAAATCAGGGTGGTCCATAAAAATATCATTTTCGTTATTTCTTAAGCGATTGCAATGAAACTAACAGGGATAATAGCTGAGATAGAGTTAGGGAAAAAAATATTTTCAAATCAGGGTGGTCCATAAAAATGTCATCTTCGTTGTTCCTTGAATGATTTCAATGAAACTAACAGGGGTTATAGCTGAGATAGAATTATGAAATAAAAAAATATTTTTAAATCAGGGTGGTCCATAAAAATGTCATTTTCGTTATTTCTTAAGCGATTGCAATGAAACTAACAGGGGTAATAGCTGAGATAGAGTTATGAAAGAAAAAAATATTTTCAAATCAGGGTGGTCCATAAAAATGTCATCTTCGTTGTTCCTTGAGCGATTTCAATGAAACTAACAGAGGTAATAGCTTAGATAGAATTATGAAATAAAAAAATATTTTCAAATCAGGGTGGTCCATAAAAATGTCATTTTCGTTAATTATTGAGCGATTTTAATGAAACTAACAGGGGTAAACGCTGAGATAGAGTTAAGTAAGAAAAAAATATTTTCAAATCAGGGTGGTCCATAAAAATGTCATTTTCGTTATTTCTTGAGCGATTTCAATGAAACTAACAGGGATAATAGCTGAGATAGAGTTATGGAAAAAAAAAATATTTTCAAATCAGGGTGGTCCATAAAAATGTCATCTTCGTTGTTCCTTGAGCGATTTCAATGAAACTAACAGAGGTAATAGCTTAGATAGAATTATGAAATAAAAAAATATTTTCAAATCAGGGTGGTCCACAAAAATGACATTTTTATTCAAGAAATAAGGAAAATGACATTTTTATGAACCACCCTGATTTGAAAATATTTTCTTCTTTCATAACTCCATCTCAGCTATTACCCCTGTTAGTTTCATTGCAATTGCTTAAGAAATAACGAAAATGACATTTTTATGGACCACTTTGATTTGAAAATATTTTTTTCTTTCACAACTTTATCTCAGCTATTACCCCTGTTAGTTTCATTGAAATCGCTCAATAAATAACGAAAGTGACATTTTTATGGACCACCCTGATTTGAAAATATTTTTTTCTTTCATAACTCTATCTCAGCTATTACCCCTGTTAGTTTCATTGCAATCGCTTAAGAAATGACGAAAATGACATTTTTATTGACCACCCTGATTTGAAAATATTTGTTTCTTCCTTAACTCTATCTCAGCTATTACCCCTGTTAGTTTCATTGCAATCGCTTAAGAAATAACGAAAATGACATTTTTATTGACCACCCTGATTTGAAAATATTTTTTTCTTATTTAACTCTATCTCAGCTATTACCCCTGTTAGTTTAATTGAAATCGCTCAAGAAATAACGAAAATGACATTTTTATGGACCACCCTGATTTGAAAATATTTTTTTCTTCCTTAACTCTATCTCAGCTATTACCCCTGTTAGTTTCATTGCAATCGCTCAAGAAATAACGAAAATGACATTTTTATGGACCACCCTGATTTGAAAATATTTTTTTCTTACTTAGCTCTATCTCAGCGTTTACCCCTGTTAGTTTCATTAAAATCGCTCAATAATTAACGAAAATGACATTTTTATGGACCACCCTTATTTGAAAATATTTTTTTCTTTCATAACTCTATCTCAGCTATTACCCCTGTTAGTTTTATTGCAATCGCTTAAGAAATAACGAAAATGACATTTTTATGGACCACCCTGATTTAAAAATATTTTTTTATTTCATAATTCTATCTCAGCTATTACCCCTGTTAGTTTCATTGAAATCATTCAAGGAACAGCGAAGATGACATTTTTATGGACCACCCTGATTTGAAAATATTTTTTTCTTCCTTAAATCTATCTCAGCTATTATCCCTGTTAGTTTCATTGTAATCGCTCAAGAAATAACGAAAATGACATTTTTATGGACCACCCTGATTTGAAAATATTTTTTTCTTACTTAACTCTATCTCAGCTATTACCCCTGTTAGTTTCATTGAAATCGCTCAATAAATAACGAAAATGACATTTTTATTGACCACCCTGATTTGAAAATATTTTTTTATTTCATAATTCTATCTAAGCTATTACCTCTGTTAGTTTCATTGAAATCGCTCAAGGAACAACGAAGATGACATTTTTATGGACCACCCTGATTTGAAAATATTTTTCTATTTCATAACTCTATCATTTTTTTAATATTGATGGTTTGACTCTTATAAAGCACTGTCTTTTAACATGTAAAAACAAAATTTCGAGGCATATTTTACAATAAAATGATTACCTACTTCATTGTCGATACCAAATTCCAAAAGTAACGAAAAGTAGTCAAATACCAAAGGAATCAAAAGTAATCAAATCCAAAAGTAATCAAAAGTAATCAAAAGTAATCAAATCCAAAAGTAATCAAAAGTAATCAAATCCAAAAGTAATCAAAAGTAATCAAATCCAAAAGTAATCAAATCCAAAAGTACTCAATGTCAAACTGAGTCCGAGATCTGAGATATGGAATGTCTTATTCTGGCATGATATTTAGGGTGATGCTTACGATTCCTGGGATCATTCTAAAGCCTTAACTACATAAGCCAAAAAAGTGAAAAAGTACAAAAGTAAAAATTTTCAAACTCATTTTGGGATAGTGTTTCTCACAGGAAAATTTATAAAAATGATGCAGAAAGCTTAAATTTTGGTTTAAAAATAAAATGTATATATTATTTTTCACAAAACAACTGCACTAGCTGTAAAAAAATATTTTTACTTTTGTAATTTTGCAAAAAGTGGCTTATTTAGTTAAGGCTTAAGAAAAAAAATTGTATGAGCAAAAAAATCTATCTCCCCCTTAGGCGGGGCAATATCTGAAAAATTGACTTAAAATGGAAAAAAAACTTCTTTAAAATTAAGGAAGGAGCCTACAATGATGTGCTATGGCTTTTTTAAAGAAAATATACCTTTCTTTTATACACTTCTTAAATAAAGTTCTTAAACTGATTTGTTTTGGAGAAGTTAATTTTCAAAGTCAACATTTTTGAAAAAAATTGTAAATCTTTTTTGCAAGTTGTTTTTTTTTTTCAAAATCTTACGTTATTAAGGCCCATTTGCTGAAACGAAACATAAGTATTTAAGTTCAACATAAGAGCTTATGTGACAGTTTATGCTGAGGAAAAAGTAGAACATAAGCTTTTAAGTTGAACATAAATATTTAAGTTTCGTTTCAGCAAATGGCGCTGTCACTGTTTTACTTAATATTCCAATGCTCCTATCAAATCTTAGTAAAATACTGGAAACCGGATATAAAATTCTTTTTTAGTTTTTAAGAAATTAAAAAAAAACGAAACGTACTAAAGTTTGTTTTGCTTTTGTTATGTTTATGAGGCAAACAAATTTAAAACTAAATATCAGATATCAGAATTTATAAAAATACTGTTTCCAAAGTCATCCTTTAAAATAAATTCAGTTTTTTTTTACTTTAACAAAAAATAGATTTTAAATTTGATAAGAGCATAAATTCACAAATCAGTGACGTGAAAAAACATTAAGGTCAAAGTTCTAGAACAATGGGCAATTTTTTTAAACTGTTGCGGTTTATTACATTCATTTTGATTTTTATGGTTTGTCAGTCCAATATCTGGAGTCGAATAATTCAATATGTAAACCGTATTATAATCGATAATAGATCAGCAAGATATAAATAAATAAATTTGGTATTGATAATTGAGCTTTAGACCTCTGGCATGACAGTCCAACGCACTGACCATTACGCCACGGGCGTACTACAGATCAGCAAGATAACACATTTTAAATTATAAAATGCACGAAGCACGATCGTTAAAAATTACCATCTTTGAATAAAAGAATACCAAGATTGTTTTTAGTTGCTTATTTCAATGTGCTTATTTTAAATTGGGATAATGCGTGCGTTACGTATTCTGCTGCAGGGAGCAAATTCGCGCGCACTTTTTTACATTATCAAAACGAAACGATATTTCTTTTGCAGCATTTTTAAACAATTTTCAATTTTAAAATACAGATATTTCAAATACAGTATTTTGCTCATACAGCTTTTGCACATTCAGAATTTTAAAATACAGTAGTTTGGCATACAGTATTTTGCCACATACAATTCCGACCCCAATCGCTGCGACATCAGGAATAATTAAGCTAAATGTACATGTACATGCACTATGTATTTAAAATATAGTATCCTTCAATTATTTTTTTTTTTTCATTTTATGGAAGGTTTATAATTAATACTTATCTACAGACCTACACCGCTACACGAATTTATATATTTATTTTCAAACTAATAAACAATTCTTTAAATCCCATTTTTCATCCAAAATAATTGCCTTTTTTTATTTTGTATCCCTATAATAACTGAATTTATGCAATTTAAAAACAAACAATTTTTGTTAATTTTTCCTAAAAAAAGTAATCAAAGTAATCAAAGTAATCACTCAAAAGTAACGATTACTTCGGAAAAAGTAACGAAAGTAACGATTACCTAAAAGTAACGACTTTTTACATCACTATTCTTTATGCATGAGAAAAAAAGTTCAAATCGAAACCAAAATAAAAGCCCTTAGAGGGAACTTGACGTAAAATAGCTGAAAAAAAAATGTAATTATCAGGGCCGATCCCTCTTTAGTAGGTTTATGTGAATACTTGAATAAAGAAACAATGTTTTTTTTTCTATAGACTAATATCACACTTCTGAGATATGTAATCAGTGTAATATTAATACGCGATTAATATAGCATACATTCTTGAAGTGAAGCGATTATTTCCTGGCTATAAAAAGTTTTCAAAATGCATTTTAATGACAATGTAAGTTAAATTTATGAGTTTAATTATGATGTTGGGTGATTAGAAAAATCCCCTCGTCCTTGTCTAATGCTCGCACTGTATCTCTGACATATTAAGGGTTCCAAAAACCCCTTCAGTGCGCGTAAATTATATATTTAAAAAAAACTGATCCGTTAAAATAATACTCGGGGTTAATTAGAAGTACTTCCATGGTCATCATAAATATTACCGTTTAATTTAATCTTACTAAAAAAAAAATATTTCAAATCATCAAAACTTAAACTGCAATCATGAAATAAGTGTTAAAGTTAAAGTTTTTGGCAAAAAATTCAATATTCATCGTTTTAATTAAGTTCTTGAAAACTATTTATACAGGATGTATTACAGTCACCGATGCAGACTTAAGAAGTTATTTTCTCGTTTTTGCTTCCCTCTCAATTTATAGCAAATTTTGTGATTGTTGGCCAGTTAAAGAAATAACTGGCTCTAACTTTGCCAAACTGCTTTGTTTTCAATTTACACAAGACCAGTTAGCAGTTTAATCGCTTTACAATTTTTTTTCTATGCAAATAATGGTTTTCCGGCAGTTTGTTATCAAAGCCATTTATTGGAATGATGCTTAGTTTACTTAGGGCCAGTTGTATAAATATTTGATCCGTGGTTCAGGAATTTTAACTCACCAATTTCGGCGGATTAACTGTGGTTCAACGATGGTTCAGGCATGTAATTGGCTTTTAGTGCATATTAGAACCTTGAACCATCGTTGAACCTCAGTTAACCCGCCGAAATCGGCGAGTTAAAATTCCTTAACCACGGATCAAAATTTAAACCACGATTGTACAACTGGCACTTAGGTTTCTTTTTTTAATTTGTTAATATTTTTTTTCTTATTAATAAATACATTTCAAAGTATGTCTGACTTTAGACAGCTGTCGAACTCTAAAATCGTATTAATAAACATTTCCATCGGTTGTCCAACTTAGAAACCGAAATTGGTTGTCCAAACCTATTCTAAGGTCGGCACATTCAATAAACAAAGTAAGGCAGTTTTTTTGTTGCGAAACGAAAATTTATGTTCAAGTGAAAGAAATGTCCTTTGAACGTAGCCAAAAATTATTATAATTCACTTGAAAATGAATTATTCCAGGTATGTCACGGGCAATATAAAGTCGTATGTAGACAGCTGCTGCAATGTGATTATTATAATAATGAGTTGCCCAACTATTTAGACAGTGGCTATAGCTTACCAACTGCTTGAATTTTTTTTTTGCAAAAATATAGAATAAAAAAAAATTATTAACAATATAAAAACTTATTCATTTTCATTCAAATTTATTTAATTTAAATAAGAAAAGAAACATATGGGAGGGGGGTCTATTTCCTTGCGTTCAGGCAGGAGGGGCAATAGTCGAAAAATCGACTAAAAATAGAAAAAAAATGTTCTTAAAAAACAACGGCATCACTTACAATGTCATGCTGCACTTTTTTTTTTTAAGTCAGAAGCTTTTAGGAGCACTGAATACAAAAAAACAAAAATATTGCTCACTAAAGTAAAATTTTTAACAAAATTAGTTTGAACATAATTTTTTTTTTCATTTTTTTTTTTCAAAATTTTGAATTAAAAAATTAATTTTTCAAAAACTGTTCCCTCAAATACTTTTAATTAAAAACATCATAAAAGAACGGACTACTGGCTTTAAAAAAAAGTAAAGCATGTCAATTTAAGTGCTGCCGTTATTTTTAAATGATTTTTTTTTTATTTAAGGCGATTTTTTTTAGAAAATTGCCCCTCCCGTCTACACAGGGGAAAGTACAACCCCTTCAAATACGTTTTTTTTCTTATATCGACTTAGCCTACACGCTCTAGCTTTTTGTCACACCTTAAGTGAATCACCCTGTATAATCAGAAAATTTTATTATACAAAACAAAATCCGAAAAACTTTAAACTATCTCTTCTTGGAAAAATGTACTATACTTCACCAGAGTTTTTGATGCGCTCAGAATTCAAATTGATATGAAATGATTTCATCAAACCCATACAAAAAAGAATATTCTGCTTTTCAAAAAGAAAGTCACACTTTTAGATTGCAAAAAAAATTAAACAAAAATCTGATTGCCAAATCTGATTGAGAGGTAGTAATTAATACAAATGTCTTATTAAACCTCTGTTAAGGCTAAAAATTCCTCTTAAATGGAATATTTTTTCGATTGACCTAAAACTGGTTTTAAATTAAATGAATAGTTATTAATTAATGGAGAAAGTGTAATAAAGAAGTAAAGTACTCATTATTCCTTAATTTAAATACAGTTATTCCAAACAACAGTTTTTTGCGCACGCAATTGGCCCATGGAACTTACTACCTGTCGATCTGAGAACTACATAGCTTTTGAAGATTTCTTAAAAATTCTTTGCAGAGATGCTAAAATTATTCATTTTTCTTCCTTTTTATTTATTATTAAATTATTTTGTATTCTATTTCTAAACGCTTAAAAATTTCAACTTACTTTAACTTTTTGCTTTTGATAAAAATGTAGACTTAACTTTACATGTACATTTATGTTTGTACTTTTGTTTTAAATAAATAAAAATAAAAAAATACGAATACAGTGACATTTAAATTTGTTAGATGTTAAATGTTTAATTAACTGAATAAAGTCTTTAAATTTCCAATTTTTAATGGCGAATTTAAATTTAATGGAGAGTGAAGAAATTGGGTTTAAACGTTTTTACTTTTCCTCTTAAATTTCAAGTAAATATGTAATTTCTTTTCCATGTTTTTTTTTCTTTTTTTAAGTTAAGTTAAGTTAAGTTATTGTAATCGGTCCGATTTGTGAAATTGAAAATTTTGACATTTCTCGACGTTTAGACGTCTCTGGAGTCGGATTACATTGTCTTTAGAGAGATGTCTGTGTACGTACGTTCGCACGTTCGTACGTTCGGAAGCTTTCTTTCGCCGACGATATCTTGAGAACGCATAGAGATATCGACTTCTAATAAATTTTATTTTACAGATAATAAAGCCATAACGTGCAGGAAGGATTTTCAGAAAAATTCAATCAGTGGTTTTTTTATTACAGTAATTTAAAAAAAAGTTGTAAAATGGCTTGTTTCTCGAATATCTCTAGAACAAATAATGCTATCGACTTCGGCCTGATTTCAGTCTACGCATAATGACGTAGTGAAAAATTGGTAATATGTACTTAAAAAAAATTACCCCACAGTTTTTTTTTTTTTATTAAAAAATCCATTTAAAATTGTTAAAAAATAACGCATATCTTGAGAACACACAAAGATATTAGGTAGGTAGGTAGAAGTGGCTGTCGGGAACCGACTCACGTAGGCCAATCAGTGGCCCGTTGTGATACCACATGGATCTAGGAGATACTTCCCCTACTCGTTGAACCATTTGGAGCTCCTTATGAAGCGTGCAAGATTGCTAATATCAGTATTAGCCAGATCACTTTGATCATTATAGTAGAAGTCTCCCAAATGGGTTCTACGTCTTTGGGATAGAGCAGGACATAAACAGAGAAGGTGAGTAACGGTTTCCTCCTCCTCCTCTTCCATGCAGCTTCTGCAGTAGTCTGCCTATGAGACAGTGTCCAGTTAAAACGCCTATAACGGAGCTTATGTGCGATCTGTTTAAAGAAATCAGACATTTAGTGCGTTTTAGATCTAGCTTTGGCCAGATTTGTTTAGTCGCTATACAAGTGGTGATGTTGCTCCACCTAAGGTTTGTGCACCTTATAGCTTCTTGATTTATCATAAGTTTGGATGTAGCGATGGGTATACCAATATATTTCCTCTCTGGGAAAAGAGGTATTATTGTTCCACTTTTAGCGAGCTCGTCAGCCCTGCAATTCCCTGGAATGTCCCTGTGGCCCGGCACCCAACAGAGGTGAATATTAAACTGCTGCGTCATCTCCATAAGAGATGATCGACAGTTTAGGACTGTTTTAGAATTAGCAGAGACCGAGTCCAGGGATTTCAGTGCTGCTTGGCTGTCGGAGAAGATGCGTATATCAGTTGTTGATATAACGTTTTCTTTAAGCCAAGACAAAACTTCTTTGATCGCTAAAAGTTCCGCTTAGAAGCCGCTACAATAATCTGGAAGACGGAATGCGAGACGTAAATTTAGTCTGTCAGAGTACACGCCTGCACCAACCCCGTAATCGGTTTTGGATCCATCAGTGTAAAAGTGAATCGATTCATCATTTACCGCCATATTATTCACTCGATACATCCAGATTTAAACTTAAATCCAGATGAATTTACATTGAATTTGTATGATTTACATCCAGATTTAAGCTTTAATCTGGATGTGTTGAGTGAATAATATGGCCGTTAGGAATGACTCATCCTCCCAGATTGATCTGGATGGGATGGTAACTTGATAATCTTTACCAAAGTGCAATTGGGGGGTGGTGTAATCAGTGTTACTTGAAAGTGATCCGAAATAATCTATAATAGTGGAGTGGCCAATTTTATTATTGATCCACTTTAAAGAGGCCTTGAGTCGAATGGCTGTGTTTGCGGCCGTTTGTTTGCTATAAATATTGAGGGGGATTAAATGAAGCAGAATGTCTAGTGCCGCAGAAGGAGTAGTACATAGTGCTCCACTTGTGCACAAACAGGCTGATCTTTGGACTCTTCCAAGTTTGTCGCGGTTTGTCGCTATATCCAGAGCGGTCCACCAAACTGATACACCGTATGTAAGAATCGGTCTTATTACCGAAATGTATAGCCAGTGAGTAATGCGGGGCTCAAGTCCCCATTTGTTTCCAATGGCTTTTTTACAGGAGAAAAGGGCTACTGTGGCCTTTTTGATTCTTTCTTGTATGTTAGGCTTCCAGTTTAATTTCTTATCTAAAATAAGACCCAAATATTTAGCTTCATCAGAAAATTTTAGTGGTGTGCCTTTAATAGTAGTAGGGTCAATATGAGGAATTTTATACTTCCTAGTGAAGAGGACAAGATCAGTTTTGTGGGGGTTTATACCCAGTCCACACCGATCCGCCCAGTGTGTTAGCTTATTGAGAGCATATTGTAAGAGTTACACACAAAGATATTAACTTCGGGTTAATTTTATTTAATAGGCAAAGTTATAGTTGACAATCGGTAGAGTTTGTAAAAAAAATTCAACTGGCGGTTTTTTTCTAGGCCAAAAACACTGCAAAAGAAACTGCTATAATAATTGTTGAAATTTTTCGTGTCGCATATATTTAGAGCAAACAGCCTTTCCTTGATTGCACTGATAAGTTTTTCGAAGATTTTTAATTGATAATTTTCTTATAAAAAACAACTTCGGGTGTCGAGTTTCAAAGGAAACCAATGGGAAGTTATCAGTGTGGGTCAAACCCAGCTTCTTTTTTGATTGGTTGATTGGATTTTTTATCCCAAAGTTAATTATGTGATCATCTTTCGAACACACACATGACCAAAAAATATTCGTATATTTATGTATATAGGTAGTTAATGTCATCCATTCTAAAGTTAATCAAAAGCCTATTCTATACCTTTCAACACCCTTTAAAACTACATTTATCCATTAAAAACTTTATTTTATAATTAACAAAAACTTTTAATTGAACATTTTAATTTATGCAACTCCATTGTTTGATTTAATCACTTTTTATGTTTAAATTATCAGCTTTAGCAGAAAAACAAACATAAGCATAGATATAGGTACATACCGTAGATATAACCTTTGCACACCACATTCATTTACCAGCGAATAGATACAAAATCTATTTGTACCTACCCTTTATCCTCTTTTTTTTTGGCTTTAATTGCAAATACAAATTTAAACTTGTACTGTACTTTATCCCCATATAGTACCTTAAGAGCTTCTCATAGAATCCTTATCTTAAATTGTTATAAAAGACTTAGTTTTAACAGTATAAATATCCTCTTTGATAATCCATAATTAAGATAAATTATTTTCATATACAAACGACCCTAAGGGTTTTCTAGTAAATCTATGCATAGTGTGTAAACCCAACCAACAAGAGGTCCTTTTAATTAAAATTAGTTTTTTTACCTTTTCGACATGCATGGCATATCCCAACTCTCACCACAGTCAATGAAAGAAGAATAATATTTAGGAACACGTCCTCGTCTTATGATTATCCTCTTTGGCATAAAATAGCCTTTTAGGAATATTGACAAAATAAAATAGTGAAAGATTAAGCTTTGTCTGCATCCAAGAACACAAACACACACTCTAAATAGTGATTTAGGATATAATGCTAAATTATATCCTCTTTTGGCAATTCTGTTCTGAAATTCATAGAAATATTCATAAATTATTCATTTATTCATTCTCAGGATTTATCGCAACAACAGGGAAGGAGAGAAAGAGACATTTCCCACACATAACTGTGTCCTTAAGAAGAACACATTAAATCATAAGTGAGTAACTTTTTTTCAACAGAAGCAAAAAGAAATTTTAGTAAAAATAAAATATAGCAATAAAAAAAACCTTGTTAGTACTTACTTTGATTATATGTAATTTGAAGAAAGGACCAATGAGAACAAAATAGGACAAACACTATTATCCTTATGGTTCGGGTGCACTTATATAATAATGTAATATTGTATGTTATGGGGCGGTTTCACTTCTGTTAAACTATTAAAGAAATTAAAGTGTCTCCAGCAAAGGACATCATTATTGCATAACAACAATAGAATAGACAAAAAAAAAAATCACTTTTCAACTCACTTAACCAAACACGCACACACTCGTTAATTATAATATCCTTGCTGAGTTGCAATCTATGAATCACTCGCACTTCAAACACACTGCTTTTGCAAGGATTTCATTTTTCAATAATGAAAAGAGAGCATAATTTATAATGCCGAACGGTATATCTATGTATATGTACTTGCTGAATGCACTATAAGATCAGCATAAAGGACATTAAATATAATAATTCATTCATTCACTCTGTGTTGTGCGTGTGCTGTATACCGCACGGGAGGACAAAAGACTTTTAAGGACTTCTTTGGATTTATTTTTTGCGTTACAGCCCCCAGCCCTAAAAGAATTTTCGCCGAACGTCTTATAGGTATTTGTGTTACATAATTTTCTTCTCTTACACACTTTTTCTTTA
Organism: Epistrophella euchroma; assembly: GCA_947049315.1. Classification (NCBI taxonomy): domain Eukaryota; kingdom Metazoa; phylum Arthropoda; class Insecta; order Diptera; family Syrphidae; genus Epistrophella; species Epistrophella euchroma. The sequence goes on along the minus strand of OX346246.1, from coordinate 58,449,738 downwards.
TTTTTTTTTTTTTTCGTTTCTTTTGTTGTTGTTGCTTTACTTTTTGTATAATCTTTTTCTCTTCTTTTTTGCTCTCGACAAGGGAGCTACTCACATTATTTTATTTTTATTTTCTGAGGCCCAGCATTAAAAAGGATAATGTAATTACATTAATGAATGGCATAGCATGCGGTTAGGATGTGGTCTGGTCCATGCGCCACCGCCCACGAAATTCACACCTAGTTATATCTTTGTGCTTTTCAAAGGATCCTCTTTATTTTTTAGGAAGAACAGAAAAAAAAATAACCACATACAACAAAACTCTCAATTACACTTGTTTCTTAATCAAAGTAAAAACAGCGCGTTGTGCAGTAGAGACACGTCACAGGACAACTGCATGAATGAAGGTCCTATGCGATTCACTTTACTCAATGATTCACTGCACGAGGTCAGACGGAGAGACGACAACTAAACACTGCTACTGCCACTTCCACAGGACGATAACAACGTAAATAAATTGAGAGAAGTTAACTGGGAGAGCACTTTTTAAAGATAGTTAGAAAAAGGACACGATAATTCGTGTTGTTGCCAGAAAAAAAATAAAATAAACGAATGCACAAGGGGCGTACAATGTCTCGAAAAAACAACAACGTTTTTTTTTTTTGGTATCCTTTAAAATACTAGACATATATATCAAAGACAAAGCACACACTTAAAAGTCCTTTCAAAAGGAAAACACCCAAAAATATTTTTTTTTTTAATAATTATCCTTGTAGTTATTCAAACGCGAACAAATGTCAGCCGAACACGACGATATCCATTCACTGACTGAAGTAAAGATGAATTTTCTTAGATGAATCCAGCTCGAAGGACCAAAAATTCTCTCTTTTAGGACGGAACGGAAGTTGATGTCATCTCAGTCTGTGGAATGTAAGCATCATCGAGTACAAGGATGAAGGATGGAATGTAAGCATCATCGAGTACAAGGATGAAGGACAAAAGCTTCAAGAACAGCTGTTTTGACGCATGGGCTTACACACTGTGATTTTCTACGAAAAAATGATACAAAAATAACGTAGAAAGAGAAAGAGAGAGGTAGAGAGAATTAAAAGAGGCTAATTTTTGCGGAAATAATTTGCAATCAAGCTTATTCTGTTATCAGAATTTTATTGAAAAAGGAACAACACGCAAAATTTTTGATTTTAAGGGTTTTTTTTACGCCATGAGAACACACCATCAAAATGAATCCCGAATAGTCTCTTTTACGGATAGGTACTCTTAAAAAAAGTGGGATATTTATTTATGTGTACAAAGATATGTCAATGGAGAGGTATTTATAATTTGGCCTTCACTAAGGAACAATATTTTTGTGGATGATAAAGAGTGACCTAGTATTAGGAGGGAATTAGGTCATTCAAAAAGTATGCACAATCACCCACACATATTTGTAAATTACGATTGCACTTATCTTGCTTGTGTTTTTAAATATTTTTGGTTAATAATATTACTTTGTTTGTTTTAAATGGCTTGTGATTTTTTTTTTTTAATGGACAAGGATTCAAAATTTAGTTTTGAAGAAATCCGATTTTAAATAACATATAGGTCTCCAATATGTTTTCTTTATAATTCTCAGGGCAGGGGAACCAAATGTAGCTAAAGAGAAAGCTGCATCTTGTAGCAAAAAAGTTAATTTTCTTTTTCATACGAAAAAATTGAGGTGCGTAGGTATTTTCCTCAAAAATTCTTATTCTTCAGTTAACTACCAAAAGCGATTTACCTATCTTGACCCACATGTTATCAGATTGTTTAAACTTTCTTGCCTCAGTAAAGATCACAACACGCAGTAAATAAATAAATCAATTGTGGTAAATTGCACTAAAATTTAATAAATATATTTTTTGTGAGAAATTTATCCATCTTTGTAAAGAAAATTATCTTTTGTAATGATTTATCTACATATCTAAATAAACTGTTACAATTTTTTTTAAAGAAAATATACAACCGTTTGTTACTATATCAGATTATAAAACTTAAAAAAAAAAAAATTCTTTCCTAAAAAAATTATGTTTATAAAAATTTTACTGTATAGTAAAGTTTTATAAATTTTTTGTTAGAAAAAAAAAATTGTTCATATAATTTTTAGTATTTATTAGATAATGTATAGAACTAAAAATTCAGTTAAAAAAAAACATCTACCACTTTTTGAAATATTGAAATTAAAAAAATTAAAAAAATCTAAAAATCCAATTTTTTTTTCGAAAATTTGTATATGCACTATTAATATTGTTAGAAACTTTTGTATAAAAAAAAATTATTGAAATCAGTTTAACAGATAATAAAATTTTTTGATTATTTTAAAATCAAATAAATTTTATTTTAAAATCAAATAAATGGTTGTTGGTTAAAGGGCCCGACCCATAGAATCCATCGCTTGCGTTGCGTTGCGTCGACGTATACAACTGACAGCTGGATTAAAACATATACGTTCTTATGAGAAGTGACCTATAGGCAACGCATGAGTAATTTGAATTACTGGCTGAACAGAATAGAATGACGGAACTGGAGTTAAAAGTTGGTGAACTGTTCCGTCTGCGACTGCAGCTCCGTATGCGTCTACGTTCCGTTGTGTTCGCAACATTGAATTTGCGTGTATTCAATATTTTGACAGCTATTACAGCTCCGGCTCCAGTTCCGTCTCCGTCACCATTCTGTTAAGCCAGTTAAGCTGTCAAAACAACGCAACGTATCCATTGGGTTACCCCTATCCGTTTCATAAGTCAATGTCAACAAAGGGATCTGTTACCGCGACGGATGATTCAATGGGTCGGGCCCTTGAGGGTAACTGTAAATTTTTGTATTTGTTTAATGGTAGACCGTATTAATTTTACTGACCACCACAATAAAAACAAAAATACTACTTAAATACGTACAATTTTGAACAAAATTACATAGTTTGAACACAATTTTTTTTATTATTTTATCAAAATTTTGAGTTCGAAAATTAACTGTTCTCTCAAATAATTTAAATAAAAAACATAATAAAGTAATGGACTTCTGACTTTTTTAGAAAATTGCCTCTTCTGTCTAAGCCGCAGGAAATATGTGATATTTTTCTTGTCTTAACTAAACTTACACGCTCTAACTTTTTGTCACACATTACGTGAATCACCCTGCATAATGAATGGCTCTACGAGTTGCCATTAATATCTAACCATTGTTTAGAAAAAGAATTCCACCAAAAGATAGCCTCTAGGTACTTACTTTTTGAACAATTTTATTTTAAATACATTCAAATCAACTTTAGCGTACACTTGGGCGTATACGTGCTTTTTTATCTGAGTTATAATATGGCAAGATAAGAAATCGTAGAAAATTGATAGATACAGAGATTTTGATCAAACTTGAAATTACGATCATAGGGAAGATGACAAATTTGGTCTCGCAATTATGTAAGTCTACAGCCTAGATAGAAAAGTGAATTTTCGTTAAAATTTGTACCTAGCGTTTTTAGAACCGAAAACAATAATAGCCTTGTGTACAGATTTAAAAAAAAAATTCATTTAAACAGGTTTATTGTACATGGCTATAAAAGGTATCTATACCTACCATAGAACTTTTTTGTACAAGCACTATATACCGCAAGTTTATTGGTTTCGTGTAAGCAAAAAACAGGTTATAATTAAAATTGAGACTACACGGATGGAGAAGTGGTTTTCATCAAACCGTCCATGCGACGGTCTGTGCGTCCATCCATCTGTGTCTTTAATTTGAGCTAACGGGCGGACCAATTGGTTTAAGTTTGGTACAGAGCATTTTTATGGGATTCCATAGAGGGGAAATGCGAACAAAAAATTTTTTTTTTGTTCAAATTTTCTCAAAAATGGCTCAAATTTGGGGAACCTGACTAATCTCTGCAAACAAAATCTCCGCACGACACCTCGCAAGCAAAATCATCGCAAAACCAAATCTCCGCAGCGACAAATCATCACAAACCCAAATCTTCGCAGCGACACATCCCCGCAAACAAAATCATCGCGAAGACACATCTCCGCTGCGACACATCCTCGCAAACACAAACTGGCTTCCTTAAAGCTATAACCTGTATCAGTTTCATTGAAATCGGTCAAAAAACAACGAAGTTGACATTTTTATGGAACGCCCTTTCGTGAAGAACGACAAAACATTTTTTGTATGTGACCCCGTATATAAATAAACCTATTCCCCATGCCACCCAATCTCTCTAGATTCCTAATGGACAAATCACAAATAACAGCGCCCTATTTTTATATTTCTTACTCCACTCGCGTTCAACTTAACTCTTACCACCCCATTGCTATACCACATCATTTTACCTAATTGTTGCCAGTTTAAAAGCCCAGCGAACAAATACCACGGTCAACTGGCTTCCTTCAAGCAATCACCGCGATGATTGTGTTTGCTAGGATGTGTCGCAGCGGAGATGTGTCTTTGCGATGATTTTGTTTGCGGGGATTTGTCGCTGCGAAGATTTTGGTTTGCGATGATTTTGTTTGCGGGGATTTGTCGCTGCGGAGATTTTGCTTGCGAGGATGTGTCGTGCGGAGATTTTGTTTGCAGGGATTAGTTACGGTTTCTCAAATTTGTAATGACAAACATTGCTGTAAAAAAACTGGATTTCATGGAAATAGGGATTTCATGTGTTTCTTCAGATAATTGTCTTATTTTCGAGTTGTTTCCCAAAGTTTTTTCCTCTAACACAATAAGAAATTTAAAAATATCTATAGTTTAAAGCTCGGCAATTTTCAGTTTTCGAAAACATTTTTGGAAACAATATATGTACTACCATCGCATTCGTAATTAATTTGTCCTTGCACTGATTTTGTTTTTAATGAAAATACATGTACGCGTAAAATTTAAAAAAATCAAAAACCCATAAAAATTGATGAAAGAATGTATGTGGGTCAATATTTCAAAACATTAATATTTCTCACTGAAAAAGGAACCCTAGCTGAAAACAATTCATTTTGCTATCTAATCTATTTCGTATGTATATAATAATAATTTTCCATCAAGGGTCACCAGTTTTGATCAAATCTAAGGCCCAATTCGCATAGAACTGGCTTATGGTTTTGGTATGGTTCTGGCGTGGTGCATACATATGCCACGTTGTGGAATTTGCATGTTCTCTTATGGGACAATACACACATAGATGACGAGACGAGGGTATGGTGCAACATGTCATCGCCACGCCATATTGAAAACTCCAGTGGCCTACGTGAACCGGCACGCCATATTGAAATCACTTGAAGATTGAACATGAGACCACTACTTTATTTATTTTGAAGTATTTTTATCACTTTATTTGTACTAAACAAATTTTAAAAAAATCACAACGATTAGGAAAATTTTCCAAATACTAAAAAAAACATTCCTTTGCATCAATTCTCATTAATTCACTCTGCGTTCTCTGACAAATGTCGGTTCATTGTCACTTCTGTGTCAATTGAGTACATCACACCCACTCCACTCTCGACGAAGCATGCCAATGACACACCAGAACCATGAGCCACTTCTGTGTGAATCGGGCCTAACCGGCTTTTTTTTACGAATTAAATACTTGCGGTATACAGCAGTAGCGTGGCGTGGATGATTTCAAATGGTAAGTCGAAGAAAAATTAGTCACCCGAAAACGTATAGGTAACTAAATTGTGAATGTCTACCTTAAATTGTATATATCGCTTTGCACGCCATGATATAAGTTTTGATTTACAAATTTTGTATAGAAAGAGTCATAAAAGTTTAATTTTACAATAAAATAAAAAGGTGTATGAACTGTATTTTTTAAAGAAAAACCTACATGACCTCCGCAGTAAACTTCACACAGCAACTTAGCGAGACACATACAAAGTTATTAAAATAAGACGAAAAAAAGCGTGTTTTTTTTTTTAATTAAAATTAATTTTTTTGCACAGAAAACTACCCCTTCCCTGCTCAATGAACTTCATACAAAAGTGAGACATACTTAATTCTCTCTTCTACAACTCCATACCTCACAAGAAACACAATAGAACTTTTAATAATTTTCGCTGGATAGAACAAGCTTGTTCTGTTTGCTCTTGCTCATTTATTTGTATTAAAACTCCCAAAATAAGACGCAGAAAACCGAGTTATTTTTTTGCTTTCTTATGGATAAAAATAACACTGTTTTCTTCGACATATTTAGAGAATTTTTTAGTAATTTAGATTATTGTTGCTCGTTTTTTTAATAAACAGTAACTCGATAGGAATCGAACAGTAACTCGATAGGAATCGTGTTATATGGACGCCACGCCACTGGTATACAGCCATTTATAAAAAAAACAAATTGTAAAAAATAGGTAGGTATAAAACTCATGTACCTACGGTCCGGTTCGTTTTATTTCCATAGGATGTCCTATGGATAATCAGCGATAAAAAATTTGTCTAATTCCGTCAATAGAGTGAAGTTAGGGGAATGACACAAAAAAGACTTTGAGTGTCCGAAAGGTGTTTTATGGGAATTAAATCGAAGTTATTAGAAAATTCAAAGTAATATATAATTTAATATGTAGGTAATTTAAAGAGACACGGAGGGGTAAACTTATTTAATTTTTAAACCATACTATTTCATAAAAAACACTGGGTAGAGGAATGACATATTCGTTGGACGAAAAACAAAATCGTGGTTTGGTTTTTTTGCACCTACATGCTTTTTTTTAATTTCATTTCTGGGAGAATAATGACCATTGAACTGGGTACACTTAATTGTTGTTTATTATTAAAAATATTTTGACAAAAATTTTTTAAAATATTTTGACAAAAAAATTTTTAAATGTTGGAATCGCTATGTGACTGATTAAATTGTTTTGTTTAGTCTAAGACACCTTAGAGTCACATATATACACGCAAAAATAACTTAAAAATGAAAATGAACAAAGTTAATTTTTATTTTTACATTTATTTCGCAAATTTTTTATTTATTACAGGGACAATATTGTTTCAACACCGTCGCGGTGTCATCATCAGCGAATCTGAATTTCGACTCAGACTCAGACTCAAAACAATTGGTTACACTTACCTAGTTTAAAAGACTGCATTATTAGATTTTTTGTACCGTTTTCAATTTCGTTGCTGAAAGTCATTGAATTGAAGAAAATCAGCTGGGAACACGTTAGGGGATGACATATCCAGATAACGGGTATAATATTTTTTTTTAAATTTTTCTGAAAGGTGCTTAACAGACGCAACAAGTTTGTTAAAATTAATTCAGCTAAATACAAAAAAAATATAATTTTTTTTTCAGTATGAAAAGTGATGGAATCTAAAATATTAATGTTCTGAAATATTTACCCAGGTATATTATTCAAAAATTCACTTAGCCGGAAATTGAGGTTAAATCGAAAATTTGGCAAAAACAAATCAATTTGGGGATGGCCCCGGCGCAGTGGAGGTAGTGCTTGACTGCTAACTTAGATGTGTGGGTTCGATCCCCAGTCTACGCAGCATTCTTTTCTATATTCCCTCAACTGAACGCCACCCCTGGGATTTAAAAAAGATAATCAAAACCTTATTTCTCAATCCACTGGGCTAACAAAAACCTATCCTATCCTTCTATTCCTTCTAACATTGCCCAATTTATAAGACCCTAGGTCTTACTGGCATATAGTTTGTGTTGTTTTTATTTTTTTTTTAAATTTATTTCTTATATAAAATTTATATCCAGAAAACATAACCCTGATTTATGGTGATTTTATTCCCCAAACGTCTATTTCATACAATTTTTCTTTCAAACGTTCATATCTCGAGTTGTAGATTTTTCACATTTTTTGTATAGGTATGTCTATGTCTTTTTATATTAAAATATTTTATTGATTACAAAAAAAAAACAACTCTCTTTGATTTTTCGTTTAGAAAATAGATTCTAGATTTTATTTTCATTTACCTACCCTAATTTACCTAATTGAAATTGCGATTTTTAAATAAAATTTTCTTTTATATGGCAGCATGTTTATATGTCCGTAAGTCATATCATCTGAGCTTTGTCAGTTAGTTGTTTGAAAATCTAAAATTTTTTGAAAATTTCCCCTTTAGGCGTGGCAACCCTAGGCCTTGACCACCTTACGCTAGGCAACCCTTGCACAAAATGTTTGCTTAGACACTACCTAAAAAACTATATACTTCTTATCTGGTACCTCGATGAGTGTAGGTACATACTGTAAGATAAACGTTCTACTTTTTCGCAAAACTACAAATTGAATTAATATGCGCCAACTTAAAATTTCGACTTTTAGAATCATCAAAACCTTTAACCTTATCCTTATCAACTTATCGAAATGAAAAATCGTCCTTTAGCGTCCCTTTAATTAGCATTTCATAGAGTTAAAATATACATACACGCACGTGTATATGTTTTTAGTAGATTCTCCGAAACCTTCTTCATGGAATCATATTTTACAAATAAAAAAAAACATAAAAGGCAAAGACACACCTTTTCAAATTCAGATCCGACCTTCGTCCTTTATTGCAAGTTAGCAAGTATCTGTTTGGCAACCTTTCGTTCCCGATGCGATGTAAGCATGTAAGAAAAAAAAAGTTCATATTTCATTTCATTTGCCATAAATTGTTTATCATTTAAATGTTTTCAATCTTCTCATCCTCTCTGAAGCCAAACTTACCCACCAACTTTGACAAGGGTCTATAAAAAGTAATTCACAATTAAATTCTTTTGTTTTCTAGCTCGAGTGCCGAAAGTATCTTTCAAATTAATTCCATCCTCCTTGAGTAATGTTTAAAATGCACTCCATTTCAGCAGCAGCAAAAACCGAAGGAGGACCAACAAATCACACCGCAACGAAGTATCTTGCGTCTGATGAGATTGAAAATTTCATTAAAAATACCCAAATTGTGGGGTTGGTGCTGGGGTAGTGGTGGTGGTTGTGGCACAAGAAGATACATACCTCATTCTGGGTTTAGTAGATACATTTTCAAGGCTCGTTTTGTAGGCGTGAAATGGGATGAAAAGGTGGGAGGTTGATTTCTTCCACTTTAATTTTTTTTTTTTTCTAAAAAAAAATGAGAAAAAAAGAATAAATCCAAAAGATTGTAAGTGCTAGACACTCAAGTGAATGGAATCGAGGGCGATTTATAAAACTCAAGTGATTGTACGTCGGGATTTGTAGACGGCATAAATAAATTATTTCGGATCTGACATTATACTGATGACAATCATTAGTTGGACTATTGAACGCTAGATTGACAGCCAGCCGGTTGGTGGAGTAGTTGGGGGGAGTGGCGGAGCATCGACCGGCATGACCGGCGCGGCGGAAGCCCATTTCGGATAAATAACGGAAACAGTTGGCAATTTGTGGGAGATTTGACTTTGGGCCTTTTTATCTTTGGCATTTTATTATGTTTTTTTCCTCTTTGATATTTTCCTTTTTCTTCTTGATTTTTGTTTTTTTTTTTTTGTTTCTTCATTTTAAGGTTGAATTTTTATGGTGTGGCTTTTGTTGTTGTTGGTATAAGTGTGTGTTGAAAATAGGATTATTTTATGTTTTCTGATTTTATGTTACGGACAGGAACAGCTAAGGAACGTGGCTGGGATTTGTTTATCGATTTGCTGATTCCAAGTTTGATCATTTTCCCGAGGGTTTTATGAAGTTGAAGAATGAAGAAGAATGGAAATGTGTTTTCTTCTTATCATCTGATATAGCGGTGATGTTTTTTTTTTTTTTTTTATTTTGGAATGAACTTTAATAGTAACCCATTGGCAAGCATGATTGTCGTATCTCATTTAAATGGAGGACTTAACATTATGGGATTTTTGTTTTTTTTTGTTTTTGCTTTGTTTCCCTCCTCATGGGAAAATTGTGAATGGGGAAAATAGATGTTTCATTTGGGTTATCTTCTAAAAAATAAATTTTGGTTTCAGGCTATCATTCGCAATCGTCCAAGGTCTTTGGGGAAAATTGTTGGGAAGAATTTAAATTTTTGTTTTATTAAAGTTGAATATGTGATTTGTATGCATTGACAAAGACTTTAAGACAGACGATATTAGGTTTTGCCAAAAATAGCTTTACGAATATCTTTTATCGAATAACTCCCATATTTCGCAGTAGCCAGCTCTAGTTAAGCTATTTAGTCCAGTCAACGAAGGAAAAATAAATGAAATAAATCGTGTAGTCTGGATTATTTTTTTAAGTGGTAAGGGTGACCCCCAGGTACAACATACTACAAGTCCCCAGCCCAGGCCCGCGAGCTTTAGACAGGGGGTAAAACTCCCTTTTTGTACTATTTCGTAAATATTTCGAAAACCAAGCGTTTAAGAAAAGTGTACAACACAAAATGAAAGTAAATTAAATTTGCTACAGAAAAGGTTTGTTCATATTTTCGCTAGAAGTGTAGCAAATTTAATTTACTTTCATTTTGTGTTGTACACTTTTCTTAAACGCTTGGTTTTTGAAATATTTACGAAATAGTACAAAAAGGGAGTTTTACCCTCCCTCTTCTGGCTAAAGCTCGCGGGCCTGGGCTGGGGACTTTTAGAATGTTTTACCTGGAGGTCATCCCTACCTCATAAAAAAATAATCCAGACTACATGATTTTTTTAACTTAATTTTTATTCGTTACAACATTGACCATTTCAATGTACTAATTACTCTACAGAAATAATTTTCTAAAAAAAATAGTAGCTTTCATAATTTTCAATTTTCTCTTAAACTAAAAGACTTATAGCCATCTAGTTTTCAGTGTTCACCTAAGGATTAAAAACAGTATCAAACATTAAACGAAAATCTAGTACTTTTTAACGAAAACTTTTGAAAAAAAATTATCATAAGTTAACTTTTTTTTTTTTTTTTTTAATTTGTGATTTAAAGTCAATTTTTTCCAAAAACTTTTAACTTAAATTACTTGCTTTAGCAGTGAAATAATTAAATAGGCTCTTGAATTTTCAAAAAGCTATAGTATAGCATTGTAGATGTTTCCGTTGTTTTTAAATGATTATTTATGCACTTTGATCCATTTTTTTCAGAAAATGGTCCCTCCCGTATAAGTGGGGGCAACTAGACCCCCCCTCTTTAGCAAGTTTTTTTTTAAATATATCTCTTTAAACTATTTCACAAAATATTGGTGAATAACTTGGAAATACATTGCATACTTCTTACCTTTGAAGATACAGTGTTTTTCATATCACAAAAAACACTGTATCAAATAAATTAAATAAGGATATTTTAAATTTAGCCACCTTCTTTAACCCCATACCTTCTTTCTCATCAAGTCAATGGAATTATCATGAATCGATACGTATTTACCTTTTCTATAATTTCAGGGTTAATTCATCAAAAAACGTTAAATTTTTAACGCATTAACATGGTTTTTCAGATTTTCTGACATTCGTACCCCCATATCTCTCTTAGTATTGCTTCTAGCAAAAATATGACTGAAACCTAATTTGAAGAAAATTCAATTTACTTTCATATTGTAGTGTAAACTTTTCCGCTAATACTCTTGGTTTTCATAATATTTACGAAATAGTAAAAAAGGGGACCTTTACCCCCCCCCCCCTCCTGTCTAAAGCTCGCGGGCCTGGGTTGGGGACTTTTTGTATGTTGTACCTGGGGGTCGCCCCTACCACTTAAAAAAATAATCCAGACTACACGATTTATTTCATTTCTTTTATGATTTTGAGTCTTCGTTGACTGGACTAAATTTTCTAAGCTATAAATTCTCCATCGACATTTTTTCTGTATAAGGCCTCGTTAGGAAGATATTCCTGAAAAAAAAAAAAAAAAACATTTTGGGGGGCCTTTAAACCTTCGTAACATTGTTAGCGGTGCTCCTACCGATTGGGACTTTGTATACAGTTTCTTAAGAACACCACCAGGAGGCTGTTCACCAAAATCCAGCTTTTCGGCAATTTTTCCGGAGTCAAATGTCTAATGTGACTGGATAATAAGGCAGTAACTGTTTTGAGACATAATCCCAATATTTTGGAAATCAGCCCATATTATGACCTCCGACTTAACAACATCCAGCAGATTCTGCTTTTATAGAAGCATATAATAATTTATATCAACTCAAACCAAACATACATAATACATTTTATTTTTTGTCTTCCTTTCTTCTGTCTGAGAATAATATGCATATTAAGGTAATTCCTGCGATACTTCTATTTGACCTGCTTTGTATCTGCCTTTGGTGACTTAGTCGGTTAAAATGGATATTTAAATTTCTAGTCCCTATACAAAGAAAGAGCGCATTCTTTTTAATGCAAACCAAAAACTTATCCATACTTGTTGTAGTACCTACATTCAAGAGGTACAAACAGAATAGAAGGAAGACACAATATAACAAAAAAAAAAAAAATAAGAATTTTTTGAAGATTTTTTAGCAGGAAGCAGCAAAGGAAAGCCTTTTTCCATGAAGGAGTATAACAGCATTTCTCATTGTGTATGTCATACCATACCTCTATGACTAATACGATTGCTTAAAAAAAAATAAACACGACTGGATCGCACGAACTTGCTCTTGTTATTAAAAACGCATACTTGGGTCATGTTGATTCTTCAATATTGTTATGATATTTTTAACGAGTATCTAAATGTTAAACAAGTCAATAGTAATACAAAAGCATCTAACTGATGAGCCCAAAGGCGTGCCTGGGCAAAACGCATTGGACTAAAGGTCACAAAAATCTTCAAATCGAAAACAAAAACAAAATTTTTTTTTTTTTTTTCGATCTTCTTTTACCTTCAAAAATTTATTTTATGTTTGATTTTTTTTTGTAAAACAAAAACACAATTTTCAAAAATTTTAAATACAATATTTTTTGAACTACTACCCATCAAAAAGCTATTATGTTTGAATAACTCGAAAATAAGCTTATAAAACACCAAAACCCTATTTCCGGGATACTATTTTTTTTGGCCAAAAACCTGATATGCCGTTTCCTTCTAATCACTATGGACAAAGTTTAATCGTTCAAGCCGTTTTTGAGAAAAAAAAGCCATATCATTTGTATGGCAGCTACGTTTTCTAGAGGACCTAAATACAAAATTTGATATTTCCACTAAAATAAGTCAAAAAAAGGGCATGAAATTGAATTTTTCGATGGACATCTGTTTGGGTAACCTCCTAAATATAAAACCTAGTTTTTGTGACTTTTGGGGTTAGCGAAAAACCGCCATTTTATTTTACAACAAAATGTCTAACTAAAATCTCATAGAAAATTAAATTATCTACAAAATCATATTTTAACGTCTAATATACTATGCTTTACCTCTGACTTTTTGGAATAGTGCTCATGAAGTCATTTGTAGTATATTTAATTACCTATCAAATAAGCCCTCAATCGATATTATCGACCAAATATTGTATAGGCAATCAAACGCCAAAGTTCAGAATGCATGAGTTAGAAGCGCGCAAAAATAAATGAAGTTTTTTTTTTCCAAAAGTTTTATGATTAATCGTATTCGTATGAAAAAGCTTTAATCTATAATTTTTTTACAACAGCAATATTATTTAAACAAAAATATGATTCGTTGAATTACATCCGCTACGCCATACCGAATGTCCCCGCGCGTCACGAAAACGAATTTGGTTTTCCTCCACCACTGAGTGCTTATTAAAAATGTTTTCCTTCGGCAATAATTTCTTCTGAATTCGCATTTTTTCTTTCGGAAATTCCTACTTCAGAAGCATGGTGGTAATAAATTTAATTTTTCCTGCAAAGTACGTTGCTGACGTTATATCGTTGTGCAAAATCAAAAATGTTGTCTGATACTGTAGTCTGTAGTTACTTTTTGTAGAGTACCAATTTTTGGCTTCTAAAGGAAAACATTGGAATGATGTTTCCCATGTTCAATCAAGTAAACAAGAACATCAATGTCCCCGAAAACTACTATTACAGAATCATGCAGATAAGATTCTTTGATGGCTGTAGTTACAATAAGAAAATCAACATAAGGAATTAAATGAACTTATATTTGTTCTGCTCGTTAGAAAGGAATGGTTCTTGGTCTAGGCTGTTCTTGAGATTTTACAAGCATTTAAATTCAAATCAACAGATAAATTTTTTGCTATTCTTCGGAATCCTTCCCATGTTTTGGTACCTGAAATTGCAGGATCATCGGAGCAATGCACAGATCAATGAACGCACAGTGGGGCAGCTTAAATTAGTGCTTAAATTTTGTATTAAATATTTTTTTTAATTTTTATTTAAACGGCGCACGTTAAAAAATTTAACGTGAAAAAATTCATCAATGGCTTATTTTTATGTAAAAATTAACTTTGGTCCATACTCTTCAAATTTGTTCCCCTTATTATATAAATAAAATAGGTTTCAAATGTGAACCAACTTTTTTTCAAATGGCTATATTTTTTAGATTATGTGATGAAACTTAAGGTACTTGGTGCACCGAACTCCAATCAAAACTCAGAATCGTTCTATCATGGATCAGGTTTAGGGCTGGCAACGAGACCGAGACTAGTCTCGGTCTCAGTCTCAGTTTCGGGACCGAGACCGAGACGAGACTACTTTAAAAGCACCCGAGACGAGACCGTGTTTTTGGTACCGAAATTCGCCGAGAATCTTGCTGGTCTCGGTGGTCCTGCCGGTCTCGGTAGTTTGGTTTCGGTTTTCGCTAGAAGAAATATTTTTTTATTTAATTATATTTTAGTAGGTACTCATCTTCAATTTTTATAATATTCACAATTTTTTTTGCGAAATATAAAATATTCTATGCGCGTTAAAGTATCGAACTACATATGTACATAGTATTACACTCAGGTGCACTGCGAAAATCCAGAGAAAAATACGTAGGTATATGCATGTCGTTGGAATAGAAATCACTCGTTTTTCAGACTTTGTTTTCCCCGCCGGAAAAAGGTTTTTCGATTTAATTTTTGTTGATTTTGGGTGACATTTAATGTGCCAATAAAGTAAAAATAGAAGATATTAAAGATACGAGTTTAATATTAATTTCTCCATGTTTCCCATAATTTCGCCTGTGTTGTTTCATAAATTCAATAGTCCTTTAAAGAAACAGTATTTTTCATAGTGAATGCAAACACTGTAGGAAATAAATTAAATTAGGAAATTCTAACCCTCGCCACCTGTTTAAACCCCATAAACTCCATTCCAAATCATCAATGAAATAATTTTGAATACATATACTTATTTTTTCTGTTATTTCTAGATAAAACACAAATTTTGTAGGCTAATGACCGATTTTTTAGATTTCTTGACATTTCTCCACCCCGCATCTTCCTAAGTGTTGATTCAAGCGAAAATATAAATATAACATTTTTTGTAGGAAATTTAATTTACTTTAATTCCTTGGTCCAGACTTTTTCAGTTAAGCCCTTGGTTTTCGAAATATTCGCGAAAACCTAAAAAAGGGGACCTTTAACCCCCTCTCCAGGCTTAAGCTCGCGGCCCTGGGCTGGGGACTTTTGGTATGTTGGACCTGAGGGTCACCCCTACCACTTAAAAAAATAACCTAGACTACACGATTTATTTCATTTATTTTATGATTTTAGGTCTTCGTTGACTGGACTACAATGGGCGCCTAACTATCCAAAGCTATCCCGGATAGGTTTGTGTTGTTGTAATCCCTTGTTAAAAAAACTTCTGATGTCAGCTGACTCAACAACAACTCAAGCTATGTGAAAATGTTTGGGATAGGTGGATAGCCTATCTGACCCGAACGCAAGGAAGGATAAGAAAACTTCAGAACCGAATTGGGCATGTTTGTTTGTTTATTGGCATTCCGAATCAGGCAGTTCTTCCGGATAGCCAATCGAAAAGGTCAATAGTTCATCGCCTACCTTTCAAACCATGAACTGTCAAAATCCATTGAAGGATGATTCCGATTTAAATGGATTAAAAAACCTCTACAAAATTCAAATTTTACCTCAAAAAATTCGAAATTTGACCGAGACCGAGACGAGACTGGCATATTAAAATTTTCACGAGAAAAAGGCGAGACCGAGATCGAGACGAGACTTGGTTAGGCGAGACCAAGACCGAGACCGAGACGAGACTAAAAATTTTTCGATTTTGATGAGACCGAGACGAGACTAACAAAAGCCTGGGTATCGTCTCGTTGCCAGCCCTAACCAAGTTGTTGAAATATTCCGTTTTATTTGGTTAATTAAAAGTCGACATGTAAAATAAAAGGTATTCCAAATAATAATGATTTTCAAAAAAAAAGATTTCTCTGAAAAAAAAAGAAAATATTGGAGAGATTTAAATTGAACTTTGAAGAAAAATATTAGTACTTTACAAAACGCTATATTATACCTCGATCTCTTATACGTATACGTACTTCAAAATGGCAACAACTCTCTTTCTGTTTTACAAACGCTAATATGACCTGACCTGATACATACAGAGGGCCTTACCAATAATCAAATTTAGTTATGACTTAAATATTGCAGTGAAATTAACCTTAACGTTATGGATCCTAAATTATTTACCATAAATTATATTCTCAATTTTTTGAAGTCAGTTGAATATACGGTTCATTATTTATAGTCCACGTAAATATTTAGGTAAAACCATGCACGGTTTATTATTTAGAGCCCATTCAATTATGATCCATTTTACTGAAATATTTAAGTCGCAACTAAATTTGATTATTGGTAGGGCCCAGCAAGTTTAAGCATACGGAAAGTATAGTCTGGCTTCTGCTACAATAGCTTTGTAATTAATATCATAAAACGACCAGTTTTGCCCCACTGTTTGACGGACCATATGGAGAAAATCACTTTTTTGGATTTCTCCATCATCTCCGTATCTGTGTCAACTTTGATTACAACCTTGTTTTTTTTTTTTACGAAACCAATACATGCCCTATAAAGCAAGTAGAAAATGTCGCAATCATAAAACGATTTTTTTAATATTTGTAAGTTTTGTATGATTAGCCTTTGCAAGCTTTTCAAAAGTCTCCTCCATAGATCTTGAGTACCTATACTATCCAGCTTAAGCCGAATGTTAAATTTTAAACAAATATAAAAAAAAAAGATAAGATATTTCAAGTTCCCATACTGCCACTAAATTCGTAAAGGCATATTTTCGAAATACATATAAAGGAAAACTCTAAATTGCTTAATACAAATAATATTTGTTTTGTATTTGTAGCTTGGTGTGTTTTATTTTTTGAAACAGTTAAAAATAATGATATAGTTAGTAGGTAAGTACTTGGGAAATAGGATATGCGGCTTTTAAGATTTTGAAAAAAAAAATATGTTAAAAAGCTCAATGTACAGCAACTTATGTACGTAACGTATAATCATTTAAGTTTGCTGCTTTAAAGTTGTAGGTATAGCCTTCATTAAAACAAATTCTTAGGTTATATGGTTTCGATGGCAGTGGTAAACAACTAAGCCAATAAAGCGATTGAAATTTTGTCTTCAATTTGAACGATCAAAGCGATTGTAATACATAGTCACAAGAGTATAAGGATACATCACTAGAAATCAGTAGAATACTGTTTAATGGTGTATATTCATTTTTGTGATACATTTTGCAAAGGGAATTGCTCATTTCTGGCCAAGAGTGTACACGAACGGGATTGGTATCAAATGAAAGGAGACGTTGAGGTTGTTATATGAATGAAACATTTTCAAAATCGTTCATGGGAAAGCCGAGATATTTGAGCTTAAAGTTGCCGATTGCAAAATACAGATTTTAGCTTTTTTTCCAAATAATTGTTCATAAAGCCTAGTACGCAGATCGGGAAAAGACAAATTTTATCTCTACAAATCTAATCTCTACAAAAACGTTGGAAAAATCGCGCAAAACAAATGTTTTTTTTCTTTTTTTTTTCCTTTTGTAAAATTATCGATAAATAATAGTTGATCAAACACGATCGTGCAAAATTATTGACCTGTCAAAATTTTTCCCGCAAAATAATGCTTCGAACATTATTTTTCCTGGCAAAATTGAGTGGAGACTTCACCCTACAGCGGGTACAAACGTCACAATTTTGCGCGTGAACTGCGTACTGCCTGGAAAAAAATTGAAGACAAAACTTGGCCTGAGAAAAATTTTGTATGAAAAGAAAAATTTTTCCCGAACTGCGTACTAGGCTTAACATGCGAAATAAATGACGTAGAAAAATTATTCAGATATCAAATGATTGTCTTTAAAATAATTCCAAAATTGTTTTTATATTTTACATACATTTTGAGATATTAAGTTTTAACTCCATGTGAAGCAACTATTTTTATGCGGTCTTTGGCACACCGATACATCAAAAAATTCAGTGATGATACATACTTTTTAGCACCAGTGTAATTAATTCTATATATAACTTAGTGTTCTTAATCAAATAAATACCTTATAATAAACAAAAGATTCTTCGAAATGCACTTAATTATTCTTTAGGTAGTATGAATGTTGAGATGCGTGATAAATAATATTTTCCGCCATATTTCCATAATTAATTTATTAAACAATAATTAAAACCGACTTAAAACACGGAAAGAAATATTTAGAATGAATAAAAGCTATGGCACATTTAAAGCTGGCAACTCTTAAAATGGTTGCTTTAATATATTCCATGGCAAGTGCATTAACTATAAACTCGATGGCGAAAAAAGTTACACTTAAGCCGAAAACAGATGTGCAGCTTTTTCCAATGCATCGAAAATAAATTTACAAAGGTTCTTATGAGGGCTGACATATTCCAGGCTCTGCATGCAGCCTTCTCTGCAGGATATCTCTATTTCTAATTTCGCTGCATGGGGAAAAAGCTGCACATCTGTTTTCGGCTTTATTAGTTTATGTGAACGAATTTCTGGTGGGTAGATACAAAGTATTTCAAGACTGGGTTTCTGAAACAGCGTTATGGCGAAAACAGATGTGCAGCTTTTTCCAATGCAGCGAAAATAAATTTACACATGTTCTTATGAGAGCTGGCATATTCCAGGCTCTGCATGCAGCCTTTGCTGCACGATATCTCTTTTCTAATTTCGCTGCATGAGAAAAAGCTGCACATCTGTTTTGGGCTTTAAGCTGATTGTTTTAGGGATCCTGAACATAGGGCTTGAAGTCGAATGTTCTAAGAGTGGCTGAGTTCCAAAATGTAGAAAATGTTTTGATGCGGAAGTAATGCCTTCATTTTTCATGCGCATCAGCAATGCAAAATTGATGCTTTGTAGAAATATTACATTTTTTTCGTTTCGGAATGCAAAAAAAAACAAAAATTTAATCGAAGCAGCTAAAAAGTTTTTGGATGCGCAGTTTGCGCAGTAAATGCCCATCTGATGAATTTTGGAACTCTGCCAGTATTCTATACATCAGCAAAGGAGAATTATTATGGAATGTTAGCCCGACCGTTTACCATGTCAACAAATTTAAAATTGGAACATGAGACGAACATAAAACGAGAGGAGAAGTTCAGAAAACAACGTATTGCCAATTAATTGGAAGTTTACTGCATGTTTCAACATTTAACTAGAACATTAAGGATTATTACCGCCTTACCGGCAACCACATTGCTCAGGCCATTGTTAACAATATGGTTAGCCAAGGGCGAACCAAGTATTTATAGATATCAGATATTCGGTCAAAGGAGCATTTGCATATGATGGAAAAATAAAACTTGAATATATTGATTCAGAAGAACATGCCAGCAGATGCTTTAACAAAGCCCTTTAGCAGTAACGGATCACAAAAAATGCTTTAAAAGTTCAAGAATGTCTTTTTCCAATGAAGTGAGAATATCAGCTTGTGAATTGAGGATAGGTGTTATGAATTTAAAAATACTTTAGCTTTAATTACTTTCATTTTAACAATAATTTTTCATCAAATAACAACGTTGTTTATTTATTTATGTTGTCATAGCTTTTATTCATTCTTAATATTTCTTTCCGTGTATAAAGTCGGTTTTTATTATTGTTTAATAAATTACTTATTGAAATATGACGGAAAATATTTTATTTATCGCGCATCTCAACATTCATATTAACTAAAGCATAAATAAGTGCATTTCGAAGAATCTCTTGTTAATTATAAGGTTGATTAAGAACACTTAATTAAAGAATGACCAATAAGGCTCTGCACTGATGCTAAAAAAAGTATGTATCATCACTGAACTTTTTAATGAATCGGTGTGCTAAAGACTGCATAAAAATATTTGTTTCACATGGAGTTAAGACTTAATATCTCAAAATGTATGTAAAATATAAAAACATTTTTAGAATTATTTTAAAGACAAGCTAAATACACTCACAGGCACATTTAACCGCCCACCTCGTATTTCTGTAAATTTAAAGAAACCGTCAAGTTTAGACCGCATTGGGTGTGAGTAATGTTGAAAGCAAAGTTTAAAAAATAAAAAAAAATTAATTCTGAGAAAAAAACCACTTTTATTAAAGAATTAACACAAAAAACAAACAAAAACACAAAACACTGAAAAAGATGTTATCTTTGTTGTTAAGAAAGTGGTAAAATTATTGAAAAACTTAATTTTTAATAATGGGTGTTTGCGACGCATGCTTTAATTACTTCGTGGAGCCGGTTTGACAATCCGTCAATGATGTGCTAAACATCCGACTGAGGGATGTTGTGAAACTCCTCTACTGCAGCTGTCTTAAGCTCTCCTAGAGTGGTAGGGACATGTGTCCGAGAACGTCTTTTAAGGTTGTCTTTAAGATGATCGATAGGTTTGAGATCTGGACCGCAAGATGGACATGACAAAACTGGAATCCCGACCTCATTTAGGTAGTTATTTACAGAATTTGCGGTATGGCAGAATGCGTTGTCATGCATTAACCGAAAGTGTTCACCAAAAATTGGTGCGAAAGGCATCACAATGGTCTTGCAAAACGTTTTCCACGTATATCTGAGCGTTCACACTGCCTCTATCGAACACAACAAGGTCCGTGCGAGCTTCATAACTGATGCCTCCCCAAACCATTATAGATCTCCTAGGTAACCGACTGTTTTGGTTATCGTGCATGGAGCAAACCTTTCGTTTTTTCGCCTGTAGACACGATGACGTCCATCTGGACCTCGTAAACCTATATTTTACTTTCGTCTGAGGTTAAGACGTCCCTTCCTTCCTCTGCAGTCCAGTTAACACATTTTCTCGCAAAACGAGGTCTTACTGTACGGTGCTGTGGGAGCAATTTGGGGCACGCGCTGGTCGGAAAGCTCTGAAATTTAATTCTGATGGCACGTTCACTCACACCAACATTCCTCACCTCAAAAAGACGTGCACGAGCTTCAGTAGCGATGCAAAACCGATTTCTCAGTATGTTGTTTAAGTACCTATCCTGTAACAATATTTAAAATCGCTTAAATTGCAAAAAATGCTTCAATGACAATTTTATCGGGTGAAATAAGGGTTTAAGTTTTTTGTTTCTTGCGAAAATATCCGCTAAACAAAAAACAAATCAGCAGATAAATTATAGTGAACTTAAAGAATTAGGAGGACGAAAAATGCAGGTGGACGGATAATTGAGCCTGTGAGTGTAGCTCTCATTTGATATTTGTATAATTTTTCTACATCATTTATTTCGCATGTTATGAACAATTATTTGGAAAAAAAGCTAAAATCTTTATTTTGCAATCGGCAACTTTAAGCTCAAATATCTCGACTTTCCCATGAACAAACATTACAAAAATTACAATATTCGTGTTTTTTTTAGTATTGTAAGACATTTCCATGAAGTCTTCGTATCTTCGTATCCACAAAATAAAGTTCCATTAAGATAGGTCGTACACTATTCAACATTGTGATATAGAAATACTAACCATAGTGAAAATAAAGGAGACAAAACCAAATTTTATTTAATGATAAATAGTTCAGAAAACAACAACTGTTGTCTGAATAACGTTGAGAAGACTTAACATTCATATCCGCATCCGGCACAGTATTTCAACAAGGTTTCCATTTAGAAGGCAACAGTGATGGAGATGAAATAAAAAAACTCCTTTTCTGCAGCCAAATACAATATCGGTTAGCTTGATATGGGTGAGAGTATAATAATTGTGGTTAAGCCTATTAAAAACTTTAAACCCAAATTACTCCACTTAATAGTCAAGCTAGTCATTCTGTTACTGACCCGAGAAACAAAGAACAAGCTTTTATTTCGACAATTTACATCACATCTAATAAACATAATGCCATAAGCATGAATGTTACCGATTAATGTTTTGGTAAGTAGTAATATACCTACCGTATGCCTACATAATAAGGGATAGCAAGAGTTCTTTGTGGTGGTACAAAATGTTATATTGTTATTATGTATTTCAGATTCAAAGAGTTTTTTTTTTTTTTTTGGAAAAATGTTGACTTTAATTATTCAGAATTTTATGGGGGTAAAATATTTTGTTCGTTGTAATTACCCATGAATTTATATTGGGTCCGTTTCCGCATACTTCAAGGCCTGAAATTGAGTGCGCCTTGACGGTCCGTCCGAGTTTATAGCAATGTTTTTATTTCGGTAATTTCTTTCAACCTCTAGGTATGCTGTGAAATATTTTTGTTTAACTGATGGCTGAACAGAATGGTGACGGAACTGGAGTAGCTGTCAAAATATTGAATACACGCAAATTAGTGATGGGAACTATCGAACGATTTCAACTATCGATAGTTAGTAACTGATTGATTTGAACTATCGAACGAATTCATTCATTCATTCGATTCAAGTAAAGTCTGTATTAATACAACTTTTTTTGTAAACGAATAATTAATTCGTTCTAAACGATAAAAAAAAGTCCAGGGCCTGTTGCCTGTGCCTGTGCCTATGCCTGTGCCTGTGCCTGTGCGAGCACTTAATGCGCTTTGGGCCGAAGCGTAAAATATCTACATAATGTATATATGTAGATTTATTTTTTAATGTGTCAAAATATTTTTACGGCGGATCGGAAAAACAAGCACGCCAATCGATTTAGGAGGTGGATATTACCTAGTGTCACGGCCGACGCTAGCAGTAGGCAGATTTTACCAAAACCGCTTTCTTAATTTTGTTTTACCTGACAAACACTAAAAATGTCATCGAAATCATTTCAGCCGTTACCGATATAGCAAGAAATAATAAAATTGGGCGTGGCATTAAGCGGATTTACCAAAACCGCTTTATTTTCTTCTCGCTTAGGCTGTGTCAATCGTGATTGATTCGGTCTTTGTGACCCGTTCATCAAAATGAACGATTGATTGCAATCACAGAAAACCGAAACAATCAATTCTAATATCAATCATTTCAGTTTTTGAATAAATGACCGAAGACGCACGTATGTATGTTTCGTTCATTTCACACATTGACACAGCCCTAAATCCACCTCCTAAATTGATTGGCGTACTCCGTTTTTCGATCCGCCGTACAAAAATGTTGGCACATCTGACACAAACCTGTCAAAATAATAGTGTTCCAGTGGTCCCAGAGCGTCGGCCGTGACACTAGGTAATATCCACCTCCTAAATCGATTGGCGTACTCCGTTTTTCGATCCGATGTAAAAAAGTTTTTGGCACATTTGAAACCTGTCAAAATAATAGTGTTCCAGTGGTCCCAGAGCGTCGGCCGTGACACTAGGTAATATCCACCTCCTAAATCGATTGGCGTACTCCGTTTTTCGATCCGATGTAAAAAAATTTTGGCACATTTGAAACCTGTCAAAATAATAGTGTTCCAGTGGTCCCAGAGCGTCGGCCTTGACATTAGGTAATATCCACCTCCTAAATCGATTGGCGTACTCCGTTTTTCGATCCGATGTAAAAAAATTTTGGCACATTTGAAACCTGTCAAAATAATAGTGTTCCAGTGGTCCCAGAGCGTCGGCCGTGACACTAGGTAATATCCACCTCCTAAATCGATTGGCGTACTCCGTTTTTCGATCCGATGTAAAAAAATTTTGGCACATTTGAAACCTGTCAAAATAATAGTGTTCCAGTGGTCCCAGAGCGTCGGCCGTGACACTAGGTAATATCTACCTCCTAAATCGTGAATCGTGGCTCAGCTCTACTCGCTTATAGGAACAAACACTGAAAATTTCATTCATATAGTTTGAGCCTATACTGAGAAACCAATAAATATAAAAAGTGGGCGTGGCAGTGGGCAGATTTTACCAATACCGCTTTCTTAATTTTTTTATACCTGACAAACACTGAAAATTTTATCCAAATCGTTTGAGCCGTTACCGAGAAATAAAGAAATAATAAAAGTAGGTGTGAGCATGAAATGAATGAAAATAGTTACTATTCTTACTAACAGAGATATTGATGACAAAAGTAGTAAAATACACTGAATCGTTCAGTTCAGCTATCGGTTGAAAGAGTAACTGAAAAAAAATCAGTAGAATAAGAACTACTAGATGTTTCGATTGAAAAGTATACTAAAATCGTTCAAAGCTTATATCGAGTGAAATAGTAACTGAACGAAAATTGTTTCAATGAGTGAGATAAATGAATGAATGAATAAATAGGAACTATCGAATGAATGAACATTTGGCAACTATCGAATAAGTCGATGGTTTTTATTCGATAGTTCCCATTACTAACGCAAATTCATTGTTGCGAACACAACGAAACGTAGACGCATACGGAGCTGCAGACACAAACGGAAGAGTTCACCAACTTTTAACTTTTCACGTACGGCTATTTTGACGTTTCAAATTGTATGAAGAAAAAAAAACAACTTTTTGGGTCGGAAAAAAATATTGTGGTTATTTGTATCGCGAAAAAAATTATTTATTAAAAGGAAAATTATTGGAAACAAAAAATGTGAATTCTGAGCTTGTACACAAGAATATTCTTTTGTTTGTTTTCAAAATACTTTCAAAGCTGTCAAAAAATAACGTACGACACTTTTTGACAGCTCTTCCAGTTCCGTCTGCGGCTCCAGTTCCGTCATTCTATTCTGTTCAGCCAGTAAAGTGTAGTGATTGGTTCCTATACACTATGAGTGGTTGGCTTAACTCACGGCGAGTCTACTCGCATAACGGTGACGTCAATTTCTAACTCTCACCCTGTGACAGCATACCCTCGTGGCAATTCTGTGAATATGCTGCAAGATATCCCCACCCCTTACTAGCTATAAGGAAGCCTCCGTAAAACAACTCCCCCAAAAATAAATGAAATAAATACCCAAAATTTATATGGTAATTGGAAGTTTTTTAATATGAAAAAACTCCCCAAAATTGGGCCAAAATTGGGGATTTATTTCATCGATTTTCCGGGAATTTGGGGTTATTTCATGATAAAATAAGTCCCCAAACTCAACTACAAAGTATAAGTCACCAGACTCGGGTACTTATTTCTTTGAATACATAACAAAATTACGGCGTATAAACAGTGAGGTATGCATGCAACTCCCCTGCTTGGCCTACTATAGGATTTGGGGTAGGCACAAGGTTGGGTGTATGCAAAGATTCTTTTTTTAAACAATCTGGATTTAAAGAAACTTTGAATGTATCCTATGTATAAACAGTGAGGTAGGATTTTATGGTAAATTCTGGAATTTCATTATTTTGGCTTTTTACGGTAACATACATATACAGGGTGATCGGTATAAGATGCACCAAACTGCTGGAGCGAGTAGGTTGGGTTAAGACAAGTCAAAAATCGTATTGGAGAGGGAGGTCTATTTCCCCCCCCTTTAGGCAGGAGGGGCAATTTTCTAAAAAATTGACTTAAAACAGAAAAAAGAAATATTTTAAAACAACGGTACAGAAATCTCTTCTTTGATTTTCATTTTAAATTAAGTTGTTTTAGTAAATAGTTTTTGAAAAAAAATAATTTCCAAACTCGAAATTTTGAAAAAAAAAAAAAAAATGAAAAAAAAAGTTTCAAACTAATTTTTTTCAAAATTTTATGTAATTAAGTATAGCTCAAAACCTATTGATTGTACGAAAAAAAGTGTCATAACATTTTTAATGTAAAATTACATAAGCTACAAATTTTGCCTTCACATTTTTTTAAAAACACTGACGGCTATATTTTTGACTTTCTTAAGAGCTAGTTTTACCAAAAAACTAGTTCTATACGCGTTTCGAGTTTTACTTTTTCACAAACTTTTATTACTTTGACATCTAAATCAAAATATTCAAACATATTTTGACATCTTACTCAAATCAATAATTGTTTTTGATAAACTGAAAACTCGATGCCCCTATAGAACTAGTTTTTCCTTAAAACTAGCTCTGAAGAAAGTCAATAATATGGCCGTGATAGTTTTTGAGAAATTAGCGAAAAACTGAAATTCAACCCCTTTCACCCCACGAAAAAATTTAGGGTACTTTTTGGAAAATGCTTAAGGTACAAAAATAAACATCACCACCAAAATTCATTTTTGTCGGATTTTTTTCGCAGTTTTGCCTTTTTTTTGCATAATTTTCCTGGGCTATTAGCGCTAAGGACATACTTCCAAACGCGCAGAAAAAGACGCGCATAGTCTTTTCACCTATATCTTTCAAATATACCCTCGATTTATGTGGGATCGGATTCCAAAAAAATAATACTATAATATTTTATTTATTTTAATAATTATAATAGATAATTTTAAAGTGTATAGATTTAAGTTAATTCAGTTTTCAGTAAGTGTAAGTATTAGGTAAGATTGAATTGAAAAATAATCTTGAGCGATACGGACGCTTCGTGGTTAACCTTTTTATGTCGGCTACTTATTTTTCAGTCTTCATCTTCGTCTGCATTTTCACCTTCACCTTCGTCTTAATCGTCGTCTTCATCGTTTATTAAGCTATATTGTTAGCCTTCAGAAAAGCTTTTGGGCACACACTAAACAG
This sequence comes from Epistrophella euchroma, assembly GCA_947049315.1. NCBI lineage: Eukaryota > Metazoa > Arthropoda > Insecta > Diptera > Syrphidae > Epistrophella > Epistrophella euchroma. The sequence goes on along the minus strand of OX346246.1, from coordinate 58,423,006 downwards.
GGTGATCCCACATGTATATGAGAAAAAGAAACTGGTATTGGTATAACATATAGAACAAAATTAATGGGTACTAGAGTGGGACTCGAAACCCATACGTCTAAGTTAATAAAATCAAGCTGTTAATAGACATCTACTGTTCCCATTTGGTTTTCATTGCCATTCCAACTCAATTAAATATAAATCCCAATATTAAAAATAAAGCAGCGTGCAATTCTCCATTTAAATACTTAATACAAATTTCAAGAAATTTAAGTACTCCTTGTCGTTGCTGCCATCTCAACCTACTTCCATCTTTGACTTGACTTTCTTTCACATAAAAATTTTACCAGCTCGGTAAATTGATATTGATGCGCTGCTGAGTGAGAACTTGTCAGCATTTTTGTCAAAAAAAAAAAAAACTTGACATTTCCCCTATTTATTGTGAAGAAAAAAAAATAAAAGAATAAAGAGAACGGATATGTCGCAACAAGATGCCCTTAAAATTAAAAACAACATAATTACAATTAAGATTAACTAACAAAAATAGTTAGCACTGAAAATTTCCTTTGTCCCCTTTCACACGAAGATACTAGTTGCTGGTGATTTTTTTGACGTTTTCTTTAAATCTCCTTAACCTTTCACACGCAAGCAACAAAAACCCGGAGATTGTCTTTATTTTCCTTTTAAACTACCTAAACTCAACTAGGTTGAACGCACACAAACGTAGTGTGAAGAGAACCGTCAAAAAAATCTCCTGAATTTGTTGACCGGGGAGATTACATTTCCCCCTCTTTCTTCCTGCCCTTCTCGCCTATGAACTAATTGTTGCCGGCAACTCAGTTGCCCTGTGTGAAAGGGGACTTTGTTGGCGCAGCTGCGACCTTTTTTGAAGCAGTCTTAGAAGTAGTAGCAGCTGCTGCATTAACTTTTCGATGGCAGCTTCCGGCGCCTTCTTAACAGTCTTTGCAGCGGCTGGTTTGGCTTTGGCAGGCTCCTTTTCAACTTAGCTTTTCGCGGTTTTGTCTCCAACAGCGTGTCTTTGGTTACTAGCGGTAGCATTGCCGGCTAGCTTTTCACTTTTACTAGTTTTTGCTGTAGTTAAATCGCTAACACCACAAGTATAAAAGCAATACTGCATTTTCATTAGAGCAAATGAGGTAATTTCGTTCAAAATTTCCAAATTCAATTCAAAATCAGCTTATTTCCCATACAAATTGAAATTTCCAAATGAGGTAATTTTAACCAAATTTGCACAAAATTCGGTAGAAAATTACGTAAAACTTTTATGAACACACCCAAATGGAATCCATTCAAAGTGGAGCCTATTTAAAATGAAAGAATTCAATGTAAAAAACAAAAAAAAAACAAGCGATTGATAATTTGGACTGTCAAATAAAATTAGGAAATTTGAAATGTGAACACTTTTTTTTGTAATTTGCCAAATTATCTCATTTCAGCTCTAATGAAAACGTGGTATAAACAACAGATGTTCGTATGCCAAATAGGTAATTTGTAGCCTGCACTTCAATTACAATTATTTCATTTTAGGCCAGTTGACTTAAGTTAATAGCCTTTTCACACCGAACCCAAAACGGGGTTTTCGCCAAAGAGTTTACCAAAACTCGAAAATCGTTCACACTGAACATTTATCTGTTTTCGTTTGACATATTAATTGTTTTGAAGTCAGCTGCTATTGGTTTCAGGCAAACACAATGGACGCGACCACGCGACGTACAGGCGCGATGGCGCCGATGCTTACTATTTTCTTTTGAAATTGTTTACTACGATTTCTGTACCTATTCATTTTTTTTCCACTCAATCTCATCTAATTTATAAAAACGCTTCTGAATTTGCAGTAAATAACAAAATAAAAAATTACCACTTCTTTCGAAACTGTCTATTCGCCACGCGTTTTACCACCTTTTACCTCATTTTTTCACGTCCTAACGCAACAAATTGGATTTTTAATTTAATTCGAAAGCGTACTGTGCCTACGTTCTGTAACTCTCACATAGAAAAAATCAGTCGAGAAACGGTGAAAAATGGAACAAAACTCATATAATTTGTTTCAGTTCTCATCGTTTCTCGACCAATTTAATCGATGCGATGTGAGAGTTACAGAACGTAGGCACAGGCTCCGTAGCAATAAAGACGCGCGTCCTGACGCCTTGTCTATAATGTGTTCAAATTTAGTGGATTTAATTTCTCTTCACAGCATCCAGTCAGCTTTTGTTTTGACGTATGATTTGGGACTGAATGTTTCAAAAGGTGTGTTTGTTTAGTTCAACTCTGAATTGCAACTGGTTTTGGAGTGGTTTTATATAAAACTTGTAGTTTTCGAAAACTTGTGGTGTAGCAAAAATTTATGGGAAAACTTGTGTTTTCGATTAGGTTTTTGCCCAAAGCCGATAATTTTGCGAAAACCAGGTATTGGGCTTGGTGTGAAAAGCTTATAAAAGACTGCAGTCAAATGACTTACTGACTTTTAAGTGACTTAAAGACTGCAACCAGTCAAAAAGTAATGTAGTCAATTAACGGTAAGGCAATTGCCTTCCCTAATTGACTTATAAGTCAAAATATTGTACATGACTGCTAACTATAGTTTCAAAGTCACAGTCAAAAATATAAATTTTGACTTATATTCAAAAATTTAAGTCAATTAATTCTGACTTAACTGACTGCAGTCTTTAATTGAATGCAATCTTTACAACTCTGCCATTTGACAATGAAATTAAATTAATAGTAAACTGACAATCTTCTGTACACGCAATTTTAATTCTGAACTTCCACTAAACGTCACAACACAACCAAAATGAAAAAAACAGCAAAAAAGAAACGGAAAAAAAAAACTCATAATGGGGGGAAAACAAAAACACTATTAAAGGCGTGAACAGTATCGGTTTCGATGAGCATTTATGTTTGTTTGTATTGTTGTTTTCCCCCTATCTAGTGCTTCTTCTGTGATTAACGAACTGTCAAAATTAGAAAGAGAATAGTCAGAGGTATATTCTGGAAAAGCCCAATTTATTTTCAGTCGATTAGAGCTAGGGAATCCATTTAAATTGTCAATAATTATCGTAGGTTAAGAAATCTGTCCGCTCTTATCATTAGAGTCATTTAAGCGGCTTCTGCCCCTACGTCAGGGAAAGCTCTCGGCTGATTTCCGCCAGTAATATCAATCGAAGCGTTAATTTCGATATTTTTACATTGATTCCCTAACTTACCCTTGCAGTACTTTCCCACATTTTATCACAGACATACAATAATGTTAATGCTTCGGATACTTTTTCGTTGAACCTTATAAATACCTACATACATATAGGTTAGTAGATACCGTTAAATATTTTTTTCCAACAAAAAGTCAATTTACCATGAAAAAAGAAATCAAATCGTATACCTGGATCGAGAACTACAATATAACTCTACATAACATCCGAGACAACAATCCGATAAAAGATTATAAAGTCTCTTGCTATCACTTGGATTGGAATTGTGGGGTTGTAGGCGGGCGAGGCGCCACCGCGTGGGTACATGAATACTGTGTTCTGAGTAACATTGAGTAATAAAGCCTTCGACATATACCCAGGTGAAATGCTCATTTGTTCGCACAAGTACTATTTGTTAGCTATAAGTTTGTGGAACTGAACCTGAAGTGGTGCGGTGAGCGGGCAGGTAGATGATGTTTCTCATTTATCTTTGTCACTGCTGGTGGCGCTGTGCTACTGGGCTCTGGGAGTTAAGTCCTGCTGTGCTGGTGTTAGCATGGAAGAACACCGCGTGAATTGGAATGGAAAAGCACTTCAAATTTGTTACGATTCCCATCTAGCAAACGCCTATACTACGTTCTGTATTATTTAAGTGTTGCCAGTTAATTATATTGCTTTGATTGTAATTATACATTCATTTTAAAAAATAAAGCAAGACAAAATATATAGTAATAAGCAGGAAATTGGTTTGCTGAAATTAATTCAACTGCCTCTGAATTTTGTTAACCCCAATTTTTTGAAAACAATTTTGTATGTATAGTTATAATTTTTAAAACATTTAATAAGAAATTTGGATGCCATTTGCAAATTAATAATTTAATAATTAAAAAAAAAAAAATTTGTTTTCTAATTTTATGCTAAAATTAAATTTAATTTCCAAAAAAAATTATTAACTCGTTTTTGAAATATCAAGTTTGAAAAAAAAAAAAATATTTTGAAATTTGTAAATAATCATATTTAAAAATCCTACACAGTATTTTAAATCTAAAAATAATTGTCTATCGAAAATGATTAATGTCCTGTAAAGAGTTCCTCAAGGCAGTCATACATATTGGACCACTATTATTTATACTATTTATAAATGACATTAGAATTGCCATTCTACACTCAAAAACATCAAATTTTCGCTGATGACTTCAATCCAAATGAATATTTAATTTTATAAAATGATATTGGCAGCTTCTCTGAATGTTGCATCTTAAACGGAATAGAACTAAACAAAAATAAATTCAAAGTGATGTCATACTCTAGAAGGAGAGAATCTTTTTATTCAATTGATGAAATTTTATTTGACCGAGTGGACACTCTCATATTGACGTTATGACAACTAAGAAAGAAGCCGCTCGGGACTAATTTAGAGGTTCTCTAAGGAATTTATGGATCCTCATATTACAAAAATCCTCCACTGTTTACTTGTAGGTCTTTCTTGGAATACTGTAGCTGCGTTTGGTATCCCATCTGAAGGTTCCTCCAACAGGGACTTCCGAACTTTTACAATTGATAGCGGCCATATTTTTGAAGCTCAATCTGTCAAATTGGCTGTCATTTATTCAGTCTGTTCTGTCAAATCACCGTGCAAATGATGATATTGTTTTATCAAAATGAGTGTTCTGTTCGGGCAACTTTCCGCGCACTTCAACCACTCTACAGTCGCCATAATTGTCCTATCGCGAGGACTTTTCGCAGTGCTGTGGATAAATATGGGTCCACTGATTCAGTAAATGAACAAACAACAGCGTTAAGGCTGTTTCACAATGCGACGAGAAAATGAGACGTCAGCGTAACGAGATCTCTTCGCAGTTTCTTTCTCTTAAAAAAGAATTTTAAGCAGTGAAATAATACATAATCAAGCATTTCTCGTCGTCTCGTCACGTCATAAAGTTCGAAAAATTGAAAAAAAGACGCAACGTGACGACGAGAAATACTTTATTATGTATTATTTCGCTGTTTGAAATTCGTTTTAAAGAGAGAACAACTATGAAGAGATCTCGTCACGCTGACGTCTCGCTTTCTCGTCGCATTGTGAAACAGCCTTTAGTTCGCAAAACGCGAGATATGCCAAAAACATCGTTGCTGTCTGTGAGAGTGTGCAGTCCAGATTTGTTCGCAGACCACAACTTAGCGAATTTTGTATCGTGACTTGGGCCTGCTCCTGCACCCGTACCCAGGGGCGGATTAAGCCTAAGGCATAAAAGGCAAATGTCTAGGGTCCCAGCCGTGTCTTGGGGCCTCGCGCTTCGAATTCTTTTCAACAAAAAATTCGATTATTTATCCAGAAAAATCGATTTTTTCTTCTAAACAAATCGATTCATTTGTTAAAAGAAATTCGACATAAGTTATAAAATGAATTTGAGAATTATTGGGTATGTTCTTTTAAGGCTCTCCCAAACCAACGCGATTAATCGCTGCGACAAAAGAAAACAACAATAACAACACGTGTTTGTCAAACAAAACAACACGTTGTTGTTATTGTTTTCTATTGTCGCAGCGATTAATCGCGTTGGCTTGGGAGAGCCTTTACTCTGAAACTCTGTGATTATCTGTGCATTAAAATTCAGTGTTATTTTTTTATATGAATTTTGACAGAACGTTGGACTGAGGTAGACAAAATTTCTGAGGTTAAAAAAATGCAGAGTTATCGCCCTTTTTCCTTTGTGTGTTCTCTTATTGTTAATGTTTTATTCAAATTCGGCTTCTATTCTGTAAAACTTGACTTAGTGTAAAAGAAAAACTCTTTTTTTTTTTGTGCTAAATGAATAAGAGATTTTTAAAAGAATCAAAAGAAATTGTCAACAAAATTTCCAGCAATTGGTACCTAACTATACTGTCAAAACCCTAACTGTCAGTGCATGCCACTTGACAGCTTTCTGACTATAACGTCATTATTTTGCCATATTTTTGTTAGACATTTTTGAGAACATATGAAATAATAAATGTAGTAAAAATTTTAAGTCACAAATAAAAATGATTTATGTTACCATTTGTCGCCATACACACAAAAGTGAGGTTTTGTACAAAAAGTGGTTCTGTGCGTTTGTTATAACATTTTGGGAAGTTTTTCCCTTTCTGAGAGAATTTTCCCTTATTTTAAAATTTGACAGGTTTTACACATTTTACTGGAAAAAGATATCAAAAACACCTTGCTGATTATTTGTTCGAAATCTCTTCGCTATACTATCTTAAGCTACTCACATTTTTTTATTTACATTTTATTATTTTTTTTACCGTTTTATTTTTTTTTATATGAACTTTGACAGAACTGAATGCACATAAAATCACAGAGTTTTAAGGGAAAGGAGCGAACCTAACAATGCCACGATATTTGAATTTTGTCTTGGTATACGATATATACCTAGATATATCTAAGTATTTCCTACCTCTATGTCTATATACGCCCAAAACCAAAAAAAAATGGTGTTACAATGACAATTTTCATTATTAAAATTAATTAAAAAGTTCTTTTTTTCAAGACCAACGTCAATAAATTTGGCATGGTGATAATTTCATTTATGCCATATTAAGAATGATTGTAAATTTGAAAATTAATTTCATCATTGAATACCACGATTGTCAATTTGATTAAAACAATTTTTAAATTTAAAATCGCAGTTGTCGAATTAAAATGCATTCTCTTTAAGAAACACTGAAAATGAAAATTACAAATCATAGGAAGAGAATAAAAAGAAAACAAGCTCAATGACTTATGTCGAATTCCTTTTAAGAAAAAAATCGATTTGTTCAGAAGAAAAAATCGAGTTTTCTGGACAAATCCCTTGTATTAAAAGAAAAAATTCGAATCTGTTTAGAAAAAAAATCGAATATTTTTGGTAAAAGGAATTCGACATTAGAAAATAAATAAATGAAAGAAAAATAAACACATTTTGCGTTCGAATAGTAAAAAATAAAATGACGGAAGATAAAAATTAGAAAAAAAGAAAAAATGGTTTTGATTTGTTTTTCAAAAACATAAATTAAATTAACAGTTTTAAATGGAAAAAAATTTACTTTTTTTTAGAGAGGAGAGGGCACTGATGCTAGAATTGCCTAGGGGCCCTACTTGTCTTAATCGGTCCCTGCCCGTACCGTACAAAGTTCAGCTGACCCAGATGCTGCAGGTGAACAATTATATACCATGACGTGTGTTCGTTGAATGGGGCGTGGAGCAGTTGGAAACTGAACCTAATTTTAATCGAAAAATCATCTTCAGTTAAGAAGCTCATTTCTGGATGAATGTCTAGGTACGTCAACAAACAAAATTGTCGAATTTCGAACGATACCAATCCACATGAGATGCAAAGAGCATCCAATTCATCTCCAAAAAAATCACTGTTTCGTGTGGATTTTGGGCTATTGGTGTCATCAGTCCATATTTCTGTCAGAACTACATTAAACGGGTCATAACTGTCAACGGCGACGCGTCGCGTGGCCACCAAGATGCGTGCAATTTGACCCCGTTAGACTTTTTCTTGTGGGGTTAATGCAATCATGCACCAAACCACAGTGGCTCTCTAAAGCCAACATAACTACATAACCCATGTCAAATTCAGCCTGATTTATGCGCCAGAGTCATGGAAAATTGGATATTTCGGATTCGGCGGAAATTTAAACAATATTTTATTTCATGCATAATGTCATGGATAGACCTTTCGAATGAAAAATTTCGATGACATCTTACAAATACTTAGTTTTATTTAAATTTAAAGATAGGAAGTCCAATGAGAGACCCTTTACATGTATACATCTAGTAAGTTGTAAAATACAACCATCGAACAGCGTTGTGTTTAACGTGAGAAGAAATAAATGGAAACCATTTATTCAAATACATCGACTCCACCTATGGTCCTGTTGTAGTCGAGTAAGTTAAGAGTTAGCTAAAAATATGGATTATTTTCTATTGAACATTTTTAATTTCTCTGAACTGTAATAATAAATTTCGAGACCGATGGCATAAATAAAGAACTCTTTAAGTAGATTAATACTCTATTCCCTGATTTCAATCAATTAAAAAAAAAAATATAGAATTATTTTTTCCCAAAGTGGTAACACTAATCCAACAACTTTCTTGCATTGAAGATGATGGATAATGTCCATGCTGCTGCTGGCCACTAGACAGCAATATAGAGCCTTTTGTTGAAACGAGAAATGAGAAATTACTTTATTTTTCGCGCAAATATAGAACGCGAGATTATAAATGCCATAGAGTGTGAGAAGTGAGAGGTTGAATAAACAAAAAAAAAATGAAAAATAAATACATCCGGCCAAGGCGCACGGGACAAAGAGAGCTTTGAATAGCTGCTAAAGGAGCTGATGCTGTTTTGTTCACTCAATTTATTTATTATATACATTTTTTTTGTTTTTCTTTTGTATATTTTATAAAAAAAAGTTTTTATTTTGTTTGGTGTTTCCTTCATGAGCACCATTAGCAAAGCTTTTGATTATTTTTTTTTTTATTTAGTAATCTTCACTGTGGAATGTGTTTTTGAAATAGAACAATTTTTCTTTAAGACATTTTTTTTGTCTTTTGGAAGTTTTGTTTTTGGAAGTTAAGGAATGACCTGCTAAATATTGTTTAAGTTTTGATAAATGAAGCTATACAAGGTCATTCGTTTTTGACATAAGACAATAGTTTTTTTGGTAGGGCATGTTATCCAATCGAAATAGGTATATGTTACGTAAGTTTAAGCAATTTTTGGAACTAGAATCGGAAGCATGTGATTAAATAAAACCTTTAAAATTATTTAAAAAAAAAAATTAAAGGAAATTTAGTAAAATATGAATATATATGTATGCATGATATGGGTGCCATTCGGACTCTGGATCACGGAGAAAAAATTTCAGTTCGATCGAAAAGGTTCTAGAGAGTTCACAAGACACATGGAATATTGGAAATTGGAAATTGGAATTTATTAAATTTTTATCCCTGTTTCTCCACTTTGTTCAATAAAAGTATTTTAGTACCAAAAATATATACATACGCACAATCAAAGCTCTCTAAGACGAAGACCTGATGTCTATGTTAAGTATTTCATGAATTTATTACAAAACAAAATTAATATTTTTCTTCTCTTAAAGTGTTCAAAATTGAATGTACCTGTAGAGTGGAATAGTTTTGTGCCATGTGAAAACTCAAAATAGAGAGCTTTGACTGTAATAATAAAAAAAATTCCACCACTAGACAAAACTATTCGACTATTTTTTAGGGCCTGAATTCTAAAAGATATGGGCTTCTTAGATTTTAAATGCAGTATTCAAATTGAAAAAATATTAATTTGATGAATTTGTTATGCATAATATAAGGCTTTTCTATATTTAATACTACTATTTTTAGACATTTGCGATTGCAATTCCTGAGTTTTGAAAGTTTTTGAACTTGAGGAGGAGTTTTATATTAAGATTTAGGGCCATTTGTACAAACGTGGTTCAATATTTAATTCGTGGTTCAGTGATTTTAACTCACTGACTTCGGCAGATTAAGTGAAGTTAAACGATGGTTAAAGTTTCAAATAAGATGTGATAATAGCATTTCTGAATTATCGTTGAACCTCAGTTAATACGCCAAAATGGCTTAGTTAAGATTGCTGAGCCACGGATTGAATTTTGAACCACGCTTGTATTACAACTGGCTGTTAGATTCATTTTACCTAATTTAATTTAGATGAGTAAATCCAAAGCTAGACTTACAAGTCTCTAAAGTCCATTGTTTCAGCAGGAAAAGTTAGAAAAAAAGAGGACTTCAAAAAGTTTTAAAGACAAATCATGATAGAGTTAAGAAAATAATACATGAAAGGAGATCTAAAAATATAAATCCTTGCATAAATTCACTTTTGGTAATGATGACAGGCTCAAGAAAATCGATAAGTCACATCGTACTTCGCTGGTTCATGAAATTGTTAGCAGATAAAAGTTAGTTGCACGCTAAGAGGTTTTCAGTTCCTTAAAGCCAACATTCGTTGAAGCCATTCACGTAAAAGTTAAAAAAGAAGTTTGAGTTTAACATCTGTAGTCCAAATTCTAAGTGATGGTGTTATTTTGAAAATTTTAGCACTTATTTCCGTGCAATATATTAAAAGCTGTTAACTAAAGTTTTGGTTTAAAGGCAAAGATTTTCTTCTTTTAATAGTTACGTTCTAGACGAAATTATACTCGAATTTCTAATAAACAATAGCTTCGCCTTAGAAACACCACACTGAAAAAATATCAAGATAACATTTTCATAATATCAATTCCATATTTTTCATTTTCCATATCAAATTTACCACAAAACATATTAAATTAATAATTTTAATGTTACGCTAATATTATTTTTGTTATATTGATATTGAAAAGTGTTACTTTAATAAGATTGGTTTTAACATTTAATATCAATTCTCATTATTAAAACTGGGTTGATAATTCTTAATATTAGAATATCATTAAAAAATATTAATCAGATATTTTTATGTCAACATTGATGTCCTGAATGTTGAATTGATATAATTTTAAATGATGAAAACGGCAAATCATTTTAATATTTTATTAATCAGCATTATTGTGAGTTTCACCCAAACAAAATTTCACCTTAAAATTTTCTGTTCGCCCGGAATTTAAAAGCTATTGTGAGTTTCGCCCTAACAAAATTTACGTTTTCCGCCTTATTGATCTCTCGTTCGCCTACTAAAAATAGATGAAAATTCAAGCTATCGATGGCATTAAGGCTGATTTCCAATGCCGCGTTGGGCGTCGCTTTGACAGATTTTTCTTTCAACGCGAAAGCTCACACATAGCTATTTAAGCAAATTGTTTACAATGACACGTTGGGTATTATGTTACGATTTGGCACCTATTAGCATGTACACAAACCAACGTAACATAAGCTACCTCAACGTTAAAGTTGAAAAAAATCAACTTCAGCGTGCGTTTTGACAGTTAAACTAAAGGTCAAATTCCTTTCAACAAAAAAATCGATTTATTTAGAAGAAAAAATCGGTTTTTCTGGACAAATTCCTTTTATTGAAAGAAAAAAATCGATTTTGTTTAAAAAATAATGGAATAGTTTGTTGAAAGGAATTCGAAATTACAGTTATGTAACTTCATTTTGATTTTCAGATTCTCTTTATGTCGTCTATCATGTGGACACGTTCGTAAAGCTTGTAAACGTATACGTAAGCGTCTCTAACGTGAACGCGCCATTGGAAATCAGCCTTTACATTTTACCTGAAATTAATGTTCACAATAAGGAAAATTTTCAGAACATGAAATATTTTACGGGCGAAACTCACAATAGGCGAAAACATTTTCCGGGTGAAATGTTGTTCGGGCGAAACTCACAATAGGGGTAAATATCAAATATATGTTATTATATCAATTTATCAATAAATTGTTAAAAATGCTGTATTAATGATATTAAAACATCACACAAATGTTTCGTATCTTCGTGTAACTCTGTGTCTTCAGATACGGGTTTATTCACTGCTTACGATAGCAGACCTTCAGTTCAAAGTTCATTTAGGGTTTCTACGATATCTCCTGAGGATGTGATAGTGGGAGTCCTGTCTATTAAATCGAATTCTATTGGATTGGATGAAATGCACCCATCGTTCTTGAAACTTCTATTGCCCGTGATACTGCCGCATATAACCAATATATTTAATTCAATCATCTCAACAAGCGAATTTCCGATGCAGTGGAAAATGGCAAAAGTTGTACCAATTCCTAAAACCTCAAGAGGAGACGAATTTAGACCAATTTCAATATTGCCATTTTTGTCAATGGTATTTGAAAAAATTATTCAAAAGCAAATTGGTGCGTTCCTTGAACAAGAACATATATTAACCTCGAAACAATCCGGATTTCGTAAGAAGAATAGTTGCATTACTGCGTTATTAAGTGTTTCAGAGGATATACGGAAATCTATTGATAAAGATTACGTCATGTTTTTGATACTTCTTGACTTTTCTAAAGCATTCGACATGGTAAATCACTCTATACTTTGTAAAAAGCTCTCTCTTTTCTATAACTTTTCTCCTAATGCAACAAAGTTGATTTTCTCTTATTTGACTGAAAGGCGACGCAAGCAGTTGAACATAAAAAAATCCTATCCAATTTTTTGTCAAATAAGAGTGGTGTTCCCCAAGGATCGATACTTGGCCCTTTGTTTTTTTCAATGTATGTAAATGAGCTTCCATCAATTATTAAAAATTGCTCCATTCGACTATACGCTGATGATGCTCAGTTATACCTCAGTTGCCCGTTGGGACTTATTGAACATTTTGCTAGTTACATAAACGAAGATTTGTTGGAAATTGAACGTTGGTCACACCGAAATAGTTTAATCATCAATCCGAAGAAATCTAAATGCCTAGTGATATCAAAAAATAAATTAGATGTTTCTTATTTCCCCCTTATATTGTTAAATGGCTCCCCTATCGAATATGTAGAATCTGCGAAAAATTTAGGTGTCGTCTTTAATCGCACTTGGAATAATCACGTTACTTATATTGTTGGTAAAACATATGGTGTCCTTCGCACGCAATGTGGTCCACACAACATTTTACCCCTCTAAAAATCCGAACATTACTGGAAAGAACGCTTATACTACCTTTAATTACTTACGGTTGTGAAATATTCTGCAAACTTGATTACGAAAGTAAAAGAAAGCTCACCGTTGCATTTAACAGTGCAGTACGATATATTTATGGATTGCGACGCTTTGACAGGATTTCACAACACGCACCTTACTTTCTTGGGATGTCATTTGAAAATTTGCTTAATTATCGTACATTAATTTTGTTTTCGGATATATGTACTTCTAACACGCCAACCTGCCGATCTCTTCAGATAAATAACTTTTTTCAATTCTAATAGAACTGCACTTTTAGTAATCCCCCGTTTTAGTTGTCTAACGTCCGAACGCCAGTTTTTTGTCAACTCAACGCGTCTTTGGAATTCATTACCGCGACAAATAAGAGCAATAACTAGCACGGTATTATTAAATAAGAACCTTAAACTTCATTTTAAAAATATATAGGAAATAGTTAAATATTTTTTGAAAATAATTTGTAAACTTGCCAATTATTGTAAACTTTTCGTAGCTTATGAATTATATTATAATGCTTTGCTATAAAACGATATTAAGCCGTATAAAGTTAGCATGACAACTTTCGAAAAAGTTACTTTTGACTGTGTCAGAAATTGCCGTATAATTGCCGTAAATATGCCGTGAAGAGAAAAAAATTGCCGCGCCACTAGTTCTCCCAAAAATTGATGTCATGCTAACTTTATATAAAGTATCTAGTATTTTAGTATTTAGTATTTATTTCATTTATGATTTGCTTACACTGTAAGATATAATATCGTAGTCGTAGAAAGTTAGCATGACAACTTTCGAAAAAGTTACTTTTGACTGTGTCAGAAATTGCCGTATAATTGCCGTAAATATGCCGTGAAGAGAAAAATATTGCCGCGCCACTAGTTCTCGCAAAAATTGATGTCATGCTAACTTTATATAAAGTTAGCATGACACTTTTTAAATTTTGGTCAAAAATTAATTTTGCATGTGCCATATAGTTGCAATTAATTGCCGTAAATATGCCGCGAAGAGAAAAAAATTACCGCGACAGTGGTTCTCCCAAAAATGGCCAAAAATGGTTTTCATACAAAATCTTTATATAAAGTTAGCATGACACTTTTTAAATTTTGGTCAAAAATTACTTTTGCATATGCCATATAGTTGCAATTAATTGCCGTAAATATGCCGTGAAGAGAAAAAAATTGCCGCGACAGTGGTCCTCCCAAAAATGGCCAAAAATGGTTTTCATACAAAATCTTCATATAAAGTTAGCATGACACTTTTTGCATTTTGGTCCAAACTAAGTTCTGAATATGCCATGTCGTCCAAATTAATGGCCGTAGATATGCCGCGAAGAGAAAAAAATTGCCGCGACAGTGGTTCTCCCAAAAATGGCCAAAAATGTTTTTCATACAAAATCTTCATATAAAGTTAGCATGACACTTTTTAAATTTTGGTCAAAAATTAATTTTGCATGTGCCATATAGTTGCAATTAATTGCCGTAAATATGCCGTGAAGAGAAAAAAATTGCCGCGACAGTGGTTCTCCCAAAAATGGCCAAAAATGGTTTTCATACAAAATCTTCATATAAAGTTAGCATGACACTTTTTGCATTTTGGTCAAAAATAACTTCTGAGTATGCCATACCCTTCAAATTAATTGCCGTAAATATGCTGTGAAAAGAACAAAAGTTTTGGCGAACAAAAAATACTTTCACGTGAATTAATTTTATTTTCACAATCATTTTTCATCTAATAAGAACGTTGTTATCTATTAATATTTTTATAGTTTTATTCATTCTAACCGCCGTAATATTCACGCCGTTTAAAACTTGGTTTAAAAGCCCTTAAACCGACTACATTTAACCGAACTAAACCGATAGAATTTAAACGACAAAATCTCGTTTAAATCGGTAATATTCACTCCGTTTAAGCAAAAAATTCCATTCGGTTTACGTCGGTTTAAATTTGTCATTTAAACCGACCGTCGCATAGCATCGCAAGTATGAAAAAACTAAAAAAGGCTTTTCTTGACATTTATTTTTTGAATTGTCATTTTATATTTAAATAAAATAAATTAATTAATTCGTGTCAAACACAAATAAGCATTAGAAATGTCTTTAATTCCTCTTTATCGTGTTTTACGTTGCGAAAAAATGTCAACAATAACGTCCACCACATTGTATCTTCCAAATATTCCATGAAAGATTTGTTGCGAGTTGAATTCTTCTTGTTGATCTGGTTGCAGTTCCGCGTCGGTCGTTAATTCGGTTCTAATATCTATCATCATATTATATTAAGCAAGATGGCAACAAAATTCCATCAACCTAACAGTAATACCGCAGCCCAAACACCTCCATAATGCACATATAAAATGCAACACAAGTTTTTTTTAACCGCTCCAAATTTTATATCTGTCCAAACTGAATTACATTGGTCTGGCAGCGATACCGTGAACATTACACAACCATTATGCACTTTCCTATAACAAAAAAATAGTATTAGCATTTTGAAAGTGCATTATAGTGGTGCTAGGTATGAGGTACATATTACTGTCAAGGTGATGAAATTGAGTGTGGACAGTAACCACGAACTATTCTGATTTTTTTGGTTGCATTTTAAAAGTACATTTTATAGGTGTTAGGGCCACGGTATCGCTGCCAGACCGATGGCATTTAATTTGGACACATATAAACAATGATCACAAAATTTGGAGCGGTATAATACACTTAAACTTCACTAATTTTTTTGAATTTTGAAAGCGCATTACAGTGGTCTTAAGGCCGCGATATCGCTAAAAGATCTATGGCATGTAGTTTGCACTGCGGTATACAAATATCATGCTCATGGAGCGATATAAAACACTTTGAGCAAATCGTTTACCAGCTCCCCGTAAGCCCTTTCTGGTTAATTGGTCAACTCTTTCCCGAACTGTGAATAACGTGCACAAATATGATGTGTTAGCCATCATCGCCGAAAATAACACGATTGAATATTTTGCACTGACTGAATAAACCAATAAAATGTTGAATATTAGCTAAAACCATTTAAACCGTACCTAAACGAAACGAAAATGCCTCGTTTAAGTTGGAGTCGGTTTATCGTAGTTAAACTGATCATTCGGTTTAAAATTTCGGTTAACGTCGGTTTAAGTGAGTTAATATTACCGATTAGTCGGTTTAAAAATTTTAAACCGACTTCTGAATCTAAACCGATTTTAAACGGCGTGAATATTACGGGCATAAATATTTCTTTCTGTGTTTAAAGTTGGTTTTAATTATTTTTCAATAAATCTCAACATTCATACCACCTCAATCATAATTTTGGCACTGTGGCGTATACTTACTTTTTTATCAGCATTATATAATTTAAATTTAAAAATCTGGACATCACAGCTTTACTGTTGGTCGCGTTAAAATTGAAAACAACAATAAATTCAGCACTATCGGCCTTATTTCGAGAGTCTATTCAGAATAAAAATCAGTACAAATTTGAAATAATCAAGTCGAAAAATAGTATAACATAAGATTGTCAAAATACCAACATTTTGTGTTTAAATAGACTTTCACAATAATTTTCTGTATCGATAGTTTACCAATTTGCATCAATCGCCAATTTGGAAAGACCGTTCGAAAAAAAAAAAAAAATTCAGAAAGTATGCATTTTATTGTTACCACGACTTTCCGACTTGTTCGGCCTAATTTTCCAGTTTTTGTGTTTGTAGTGCGTTTATCTGGTTGAATACAAATCCAACAAAAAAAATCCCCAACCAAATCGGATAATGGTTAGCCGAAGATTAAATGGTAGGCAAATAAGCTTTTCACTAGTGCTAAAAAAAAGTCTTCACTGACTTATTTGATATATCGGTGTGAAAAAGCCCGCGTAAAAATAGTTTTTTCTCATGAATAATCTCAAAATGTTTTCAGTATTATTTTGAAACAAAAAAACTATCTTTCATTTGATAATTCATTTGAAATCATTTTTCAAAGTCGTTAACATATTTACGGCAATTAATTTGAAGGATATGGCATACTCAGAAGTTATATTTGACCAAATTTTGAAAAGTGTCATGCTAACTTTATATGATGATTTTGTATGAAAACCATTTTTGGCCATTTTTGGGAGAACCACTGTCGCGGCAATTTTTTTCTCTTCGCGGCATATCTACGGCAATTAATTTGGATGACATGGCATATTCACAACTTAGTTTGGACCAAAATTTAAAAAGTGTCATGCTAACTTTATATGAAGATTTTGTATGAAAACCATTTTTGGCCATTTTTGGGAGAACCACTGTCGCGGCAATTTTTTTCTCTTTGCGGCATATCTACGGCCATTAATTTGGACGACATGGCATATTCAGAACTTAGTTTGGACCAAAATGCAAAAAGTGTCATGCTAACTTTATATGAAGATTTTGTATGAAAACCATTTTTGGCCAATTTTGGGAGGACCAATGTCGCGGCAATTTTTTTCTCTTCACGGCATATTTACGGCAATTAATTGCAACTATATGGCATATGCAAAAGTAATTTTTGACCAAAATTTAAAAAGTGTCATGCTAACTTTATATGAAGATTTTGTATGAAAACCATTTTTGGCCATTTTTGGGAGAACCACTGTCGCGGCAATTTTTTTCTCTTCGCGGCATATCTACGGCAATTAATTTGGATGACATGGCATATTCAGAACTTAGTTTGGACCAAAATTTAAAAAGTGTCATGCTAACTTTATATGAAGATTTTGTATGAAAACCATTTTTGGCCATTTTTGGGAGAACCACTGTCGCGGCAATTTTTTTCTCTTCGCGGCATATCTACGGCCATTAATTTGGACGACATGGCATATTCAGAACTTAGTTTGGACCAAAATGCAAAAAGTGTCATGCTAACTTTATATGAAGATTTTGTATGAAAACCATTTTTGGCCATTTTTGGGAGGACCACTGTCGCGGCAATTTTTTTCTCTTCACGGCATATTTACGGCAATTAATTGCAACTATATGGCATATGCAAAAGTAATTTTTGACCAAAATTTAAAAAGTGTCATGCTAACTTTATATAAAGATTTTGTATGAAAACCATTTTTGGCCATTTTTGGGAGAACCACTGTCGCGGCAATTTTTTTCTCTTCGCGGCATATTTACGGCAATTAATTGCAACTATATGGCACATGCAAAATTAATTTTTGACCAAAATTTAAAAAGTGTCATGCTAACTTTATATGAAGATTTTGTATGAAAACCATTTTTGGCCATTTTTGGGAGAACCACTGTCGCGGCAATTTTTTTCTCTTCACGGCATATTTACGGCAATTAATTGCAACTATATGGCACATGCAAAATTAATTTTTGACCAAAATTTAAAAAGTGTCATGCTAACTTTATATGAAGATTTTGTATGAAAACCATTTTTGGGAGAACCACTGTCGCGGCAATTTTTTTCTCTTCACGGCATATTTACGGCAATTAATTGCAACTATATGGCATATGCAAAAGTAATTTTTGACCAAAATTTAAAAAGTGTCATGCTAACTTTATATGAAGATTTTGTATGAAAACCATTTTTGGCCATTTTTGGGAGAACCACTGTCGCGGTAATTTTTTTCTCTTCGCGGCATATTTACGGCAATTAATTGCAACTATATGGCACATGCAAAATTAATTTTTGACCAAAATTTAAAAAGTGTCATGCTAACTTTATATGAAGATTTTGTATGAAAACCATTTTTGGGAGAACCACTGTCGCGGCAATTTTTTTCTCTTCACGGCATATTTACGGCAATTAATTGCAACTATATGGCATATGCAAAAGTAATTTTTGACCAAAATTTAAAAAGTGTCATGCTAACTTTATATGAAGATTTTGTATGAAAACCATTTTTGGCCATTTTTGGGAGAACCACTGTCGCGGTAATTTTTTTCTCTTCGCGGCATATTTACGGCAATTAATTGCAACTATATGGCACATGCAAAATTAATTTTTGACCAAAATTTAAAAAGTGTCATGCTAACTTTATATAAAAACTAATAAAATAAAATTCAAATCAAACCCCTACAAATGCACGCAGTTTTTTTTTTTTTTTTTTTTTTTTTGCTTTCTTCATTTTAATAGTCATATCAAATGATAATAAATATATATCATAATGATAATGATCATATTGTATTGATATGATGAGCATATCAAAATTGATGTTTTTAATGTTGGACGACTTTTATAATTTTTAATTTTACAGTCGTTTTATCAATTTTTTTTTTCGGTGCAATTAAATAAAAGATAAGATACTCGTAAGGTTTGGTTTGGTTTGGGCGAAGAAATAAATTTAGAAGCAACTAACTTCAAATGATAAATTCTAATCCGTTTAGTACAAAAAAATTAGCGAAACACTGGGAAATTTTTTTTTTTTTTTTAAATACATGGTGGTACAATATGTATGAACCGGTTTTAAAGACAAAAACAATTCAACTTACAGAAAGTATGTTTATATTATTTAATTCAGTACAGAATCTAGTTTTTTACATTAAGTTTAAAAGATGATATCACATAGGTGGCAGCCGCGATGCACTCTTGAGCGCAAATTCTGAAGTTTTTAACCGCTCTTCTGGACACTTCGATGGGTATTGCCGTGACTTCTCTCTGATTCTGTCCTTAAGTTCTTCCAGGGTATGTGGACGAAGTTTAAAAACTTTTACCTTTATGTAAGGTAGGTGACCCAAATAAAGCCCACCTTATTTGTTTCTTCAAATAACTTGTAAGTTTATTGAAAGTATATAGTGAACTGGCATAATATAAACCTTAGTTAAAGCAACTATTTAAAAACTTAGGTTTTTTTGGTAAAAGTCCAAATTAAAATATATTTTTTGAGCATTTTTTAAAACCTTACCTAAGGCCCACAAATTATTTTCGTCAATTTTTTTTTTATTTTCTTGCTGACAAAAAAATGAATTTTATCCTAAAATAAATAGAACAACTATCAAACTTTGCATTAGTGTGTATTTAGATACAAATTAAAAACCGTACTTACTCAATTAATTACTTGAAAAAGGGACAATTTTTGAAATTACTCCTTTTTTATCAAAACCACAAATTTTCCCCTTTACTAAATTATTTATTTTCTCATATCCAACACAATTGAGTTAGCTAGAACTTTTAATTTTTTTTGGGCTAAAGCATTTGGCCAAAGCACATATAAAAAAAAGTTAGTCCCGTTGCTTGTCGGTTATGCCGTTTTTTGTGCACTGGGCCTTATTAGGTACCGGGCCTTATTGCCTTATTGCACCTACCTTATTACGCCCAAAGAAAAAAAGTCACAAATGCTCAAATCTGATGAGCGTGCAGGTGCAGGCCACTCAACGTCACCCCTCAAAGAGACGAGGTGCTGTGGGAACACTTGCCTTAATCTCGCCATTGAATTCATAGCCAATTGCGGAAGAAGTTGCTGTTGAACCAGTGTTTTCCAATGTCCTAGCCCAACGTCTGATCGCATTACCGCCAGGGACGTTTCCCCCAATAGGGATATTGAAGTGCTGTCGGAAGGCTCTCTGCGTGGCGATAACAGAACGCCCATTTTCAAAAAAAAGTCATAACACCAAAACCACGATGCTCTCCCGTCCAAACCATGGTTGCTACTGAAAACTAGACTCTCTCAAGGCTGTTTCACAATGCGACGAGGAAACGAGACGTGAACGTGACGAGAGCTAGTCGTAGCTGTCAAACCAATTTCAAGCAATGAGAATATACCAGAGTATTCACAATAAAGCGTTTCTCGTCGTCCCGTCACGCCATGATTTCGAAAAATTGAAAAAAAGACGCGACGAGACGACGATTTTCATTTTGACAATTGAGAAGAGGACACCGAGCGTATCTGTATTTGTATTTATATTTATTAATTGTGTAGATAAATAAATAAAATACCGAAAATGGCGAGCAAATATGTGTTTTTATTTTGCGACTAATTAATTTTGTCTTCATTAACATTCCCACCGTCTTCTTCTGCACACTTTTGGTTTTTTTTGCCTTTTGCTTTTTTGTAAATAAACACTCCCAAAAGTACTAAAAGCATTTTTTTTAACATTTTCATTTTCTTTTTTTCAAATTTTGTATTTTATTTCCCAAATTCACTGACAAACACGAATAATTCTACGCTGTCTCTGTGAATAACTCGCTGCATTGTGAATTGAGGAACGATATTATAACGAGAAAAAGATGAAAGCGTTTCTCGTCACGCTGACGTCTCGTTTTCTCGTCGCATTGTGAAACAGCCTTCACTGCCACAACGAGACCCCTCCCCTTTTCCCACCACAACCACAGGCCAAGCGCCAGCCGATCAAAACCAGTTCGTACCTTTTGCCCCACCCTGTATAAAGCTCAAACTACCTAATTTTCCAAGTCTGATTCGTTCTTGTTAATTGGTTCCAAAGCTCGTCTGAGCTTTAGTAGCGATTTTGATAGGTTTCTTATTTCTTTATAACACTGTGAAATAGGCTATCTGGGGTTTCCACAGGCAAATTGCCTAAGCCGGAAGAATGCGAAACAAATTTTAAGTCATACTATTTTTGAGATATTTGCAAAAAGCTTAATTTATTATCCTTTGATCCCTTGTATCTGACCTAGTAGCCATCGGATCGATCACGCAGTTACTTAAGAGCCCCCAATTATCAATATCCATGAACGAGTTGCTACCTTTAGCTATTTATTTTTTTTTCTATGCCGAAAAACAACTACTAATCTGTCCGTCTAATCGCGCAACCAAAATATAAACCTGTATTAATATGATTATGATAGTGATAAAATAACTCATTAAATCCTATCTCTCAGCTGAGTTTGTTTGTTTATTATTAGTATAATTTTTTTTTTTTTTTTTCAAACCAAAAAACAAAATCATTGCTTAATAGAAAGATAGAATCTTCGAACTATGATTGTACAAAATAGCAGATATGTCATCACGGCCTCTATTCCAATTATGAGGTTTCATCGTGTTCGTAATTCAAGGCACTTAGTCATTGTTAAAGAGCCACAACCAAATCTTTGTCATATCGCTCCGCATTTTTTATATCAGATATGCTGAATTGCTGACTGTTAAGAGAAATGATAATGAGCATTGTGCGTTGCCGAAGTGGTATGATCGTGCTTTTTTTGACACGATAATTCCCTTGTGCTATGGTGACATGAATGAAAAAGTTAAATATAAAAAGCTTTTTATTTCCATTATTTCATTTAAAATAAAGCACATTTTCAAAATTGGTCCGAATTCCATAAAAATTGGTGGAAATTATTGTACTATTACACTCCACAATAACATTAAATTATAGATTTTTAACAACAAAGAAGAATTTATATTTTTGCTCATATGGCAACACTTCGGCGGCAGCACTGGCTTCGTGTTCTCTTCTAATCAGCTAGAAAACATTTGAATAAAATATAGAATAATAGAAGATATAGCAGATACTGCCTTCATATAAAAGCTTTACATTTTTAGTATTTCAGCTTATTGCTCTTTGGAGCTTCACAGTGAACGTTCTTTGTATAATTTTATTTTGTAATCATGGGCTTTATTGCGTGTGTGTTCTGTTTGTTAGCCGGTGTCGTTTCTTTGGGATATTTTTTCATCAAACAACGGCTTTCGTATTGGAAACGTCGCGGAATTCCACATGATGAGCCAAACTTCCCCGAGGGCAACCTTCGAGGTCATCCGAAAATCAAACACATGCGGGATATAACTGGTGAAAACTACTACAAATACAAATCAACCGGTCCATTTGGAGGCTTCTTCTTTTTCCTGAGTCCCGCTGTAATTCTGTACGATCTTGATTTGATTCGTGATGTCCTCATAAAAGATTTCAACAACTTTACCGATCGTGGTATGTTTCACAACGAAAAAGACGATCCCTTGACTGCCAATTTATTGGGACTAGATGGAAATAAATGGCGCCAGTTACGGAATAAGCTGTCACCAACCTTCACTTCGGGAAGAATGAAATTTATGTTCCCCACTGTGGTGTCAGTTGGAGACAAGTTATTGGAGAAGTTCGAAAAACTGGTCGAAGAGGATTCCATTCTGGAAATGAAGGATATTTTAGCTCGTTTCACTGTCGATGTTATTGGAACATGTGCTTTTGGTATTGATTGCAACAGTCTCAATGATCCTAATGCTGAATTCCGTCGCATGGGGGCAAACGCTTCTACCCTCAAACGTCATTCGAAGATGGTCAATGGATTTATATTCAGTTTTCCAAAATTGGCGCGCCAGTTGCGAATGAGGCAAATTCACGATGATATTCATGAGTTTTTCATTCGTGTTGTACGTGAGACCGTTGAGTACCGTAAGAAAAACTCAATTAAACGCAATGATTTCATGAACCTTCTGATTGAACTGAAGAATACCGAAGGCGGTCTGACCATAGAGCAGATTGCAGCACAGACCTTCATGTTCTTTTTGGCTGGATTTGAGACTTCTTCCACAACTATTGGATTCACTTTGTTCGAACTGGCATTGAATCAGGATATCCAAGACAAATTGAGGGATGAGATAAACAGCTGCATCGAGAAGCACAATGGGGAGTTTACCTACGAGTGCATGACTGAAATGACTTACATGGAAAAAGTCGTAAAAGGTAAAATTTTTTTCTTTCTAACAGTTCCATCACTGTATCTATAATTAATAATTTCTCACTTCTAGAAACACTTCGCAAGTATCCTCTCGTTTCGAGCTTAGTACGAAGAGCAAACGAAGACTACCCAACCTCAAATCCGAAGTACATAATTCCCAAAGGGGCAATGGTGTTTATTCCAGCTGATGCTATTCATCATGATCCCGAAATATATCCCGATCCAGAGCTATATGATCCTGAGAGGTTTAGCACCGAAGAAACTCAGAGTCGACATCCCTTGACATGGTTGCCATTTGGTGATGGGCCAAGGCATTGCATAGGCTTAAGATTCGGAAAAATGCAGACTTATGTTGGACTTGTGACTTTGTTGAAAAATTACAGATTCTACTATTGTGATAAGACACCAAACCCTCTGATAATGAATAAGAAACACACGCTGTTGTGTAGCGAGGGTGGAATCTACCTACGTGTGGAACGTATTTAGTGTAACTTAAATATAATATTTTGTACAAATAAAAAAAATTCAAGTATTTCAATTTCAATTCAATTAGATCTTTATTCTTCATAAATACAAAATACTGTTGAAATAACATTAAATAAAACAATTGATAAAAATATATATTATGTATAATTCAAAACATAGTTCGTATTTAAGAGAGAATAGTTAGAGGCATTTTGTATTTAAATTTTTGAATGAGTAAAATGCCACTTCGTAATTCAAAAAAGTTATTTTTTAGTGTGGGGAGAAATATAGATAAATACAATTAACATTAATGTAAGTTTTCGAGAAACAGAGATTATTCGACAATTTAATAATAAAAAAAAAAAAAGAGATGTTAAACAGTATAGCGCACCAAAATTTCGATTTCATTATGGTCATTATTTAAAAGCCACAGCTTAACCTTTTTCAAAAAAATATTTAAGGAATTCGAATATCCACAGGAAGAGCATTGAATAGTTTATTAGAAACAATTGAGTAAAAATTTCTAAAACTCGATGTACGAAAACGCGGAATATTAACAGTGG
This sequence comes from Epistrophella euchroma, assembly GCA_947049315.1. Classification (NCBI taxonomy): domain Eukaryota; kingdom Metazoa; phylum Arthropoda; class Insecta; order Diptera; family Syrphidae; genus Epistrophella; species Epistrophella euchroma. The sequence goes on along the minus strand of OX346246.1, from coordinate 58,398,579 downwards.
GTCTAGCATTACTTCGAAGAATATATAAATCAGATATGGGACTTTGGCGATAACCATCTCTTATGAAAAAATTTTTTAGAACTTTATAATAATATAAATGTCTCACAGGAAGAATTTTCAGTTTCTTGAAGAGCTCAAAAGAGTTTGCTAAGCGGGACTTTTTGCAAATTTTTCTTACAACATATTTCTGTAAAACAATTAACTGCTGAATTTTATTGCGATATGCTCCACCCCAGTAACTAATTCCGTATTGTAGCCTTGAATGGAAAATTCCATAATAAATGTTTTTTAAGATTTGTAAGGAGCAATATTTTGAAATTCGGTAAAAACAACGCAGCGAAGAGAGAAGATACTTTCTTAAGAATAAAGTATGGTCATTCCAATTCAGATTGCTGTCGATAATAACTCCTAAATATTTATAATTTCTTACTACTTCAATTTCAAAGCAATCATCATTACAACCATTATCTTCATAATGTACTATCAAATTATACTACATACCGATGGTTTTTATTATCTTATTTCTAGTCATATTGGTTGTCTTCCTTAAAGAATAATCCAACTCAGAAGCACTTGTTTGAACTCGTTTTTGTGCTTTGACTTTTCGCATGTCAACATAAAATGGCTCTTCAGAATTATACATACACACACTGACAGAGGGATTCGCGATGACATTTTTTAGTTAAGTCAATTTATACGAAGAGAATCGGGTCATCAGAAGTAATTTTATTGGTGTGGAATTCGGTCCAAATCTGGGAAGACCAAAAATTTCAGAATGGTGGTATTCTGATTGATACCTTGGATATGGGTGTTCCACAGTCACCGATGCAGATGAAAACCATGGGGTGTTGAAGTAATTTTAAGTCGAATAACTCAAGATGTAATTTTCTCGTTTTCGCTAACTTTTCGACTTAACCCTTTGTTGACCAAGCTATGAAAAAATTATAAAAATAAAGTTTTTCTTTTTGATTATTTCTAATTTTTGGGTGTTTTAAGAAGGATTAGTCGTTTTTGGATTTTTCAAGTACCTCTAAGGACTAAAAGTAATGGCGGTACTCAAAAGTACCGTTGGGCTATGGAATGTACAAAAAATCATAAGAAAAATTGTATTTTATTTTGTTTTTATTTGAATATGATAATAATAATAAAAACAAATTCATAGAATCAATATTTTAACAACATTTTTTTGTACATTAATTTGTATCTATTGAAAATGTATTCCAAGGTACAAGTCATTGCAGCAAAGGTATACATTGCAATGACAGCATTTAGAAAATGGCTTTGACTGTATTTTGTTAATACTGCAAACCTCACACCTTCCCCGAGATTTTTTGTAAACAACCACAAATTGATTCGTTTGTTCCTGTACGACATTGAACTGAAACTGAAATTAGAAGAACGTTTTTGTTTCAAGCTATAAGTATATAGGTACTATAAAATAATGTAAATGTATATTACATTTTTCTCTGTGAGTTATTTTAGTGCTAAAATTTATAAAACTGTAATTTTCTGCGCCTTACAAGTTAATAATTTAATTTTTCAACAAAAATCCAAATCTATTACAGCCATCATCCCCCAAAATTTTGTATTTCTTAACACACCCCTAAAATAGATAAAAACTTGCCTTTAACGGCTTTATTAACACATAACTTTTGACTTGTGCACATCTTTGGGGCAAAACCTTTGTAACGATAATATCATTCATGCATTTCCATCGTGTATTAAAGGAGAAAAGTGTACCGTAAGATTTTCCCAAGCGTATTAATATATAGAAGATACAATTTTTATTTTTATTTTTGCTTACATATTTTGTGTTCTTTCTTCTATCGTGAGCATTCGTCGACAACTTCGTGGGAAAAAGGGAATTTTTTGTGCAAGTCGTGGCTAAATCAATCAGAAAAGTCTGGCATCACTCCATAAGACCCTGAGGCCTGAGCAAACTGAGCAAGCTCTGAGCAGAGCATGATCAGAGCTCTCCGATTTAATTATAAAACACATCTGAGCACTAAGCATCTCGTCATAGACGCGTACTACGATTGTTTGCAGCTTATGTCTAGCTTGTTTATATCCAGCGTTGCCAACCACTTTGGACAAAATAATGCTTCAATTGAAAAAAAATCATACCTTTTCAATGAAAAAAAGCCTCACCTTTTTTTTTTAACTAGTGTTAAATATAAAAATTAAACACCAATTTGATTTAAATAAACAAAACAAATACTTTATACATAAATAAATCATAGAAACTTTAAATTAGTTTTGTTTGTATATTGATAACAAAAAGGTGCGTATGAATATAAAAAAATATGTAAATAATATAGTTTAGAATAGTCTGAATTAAGATCGCCCTTAAGATCATACATGGATTTTTGAAATAAGAGATGAAGATTTTTGCAATTTCAGACTAAAGCAATTTTCATCTATAAACATCATTTTTGTATGCAGAATCCCACTTAAAGTTTCATTTTTAAGAAAATCCATTCGATAACATCTACTTTTCTCCCAAATTCGGAATTATTTTTTAAACCATTAGAAAAATTTAAATCTACTAAAAATCTGAATTCAATAGACATGTTTAGGAAAATGAGATCTCAGAGCCTTTAGCAATCTCAGTTGCATGAACAGGATTCCTCAGCAAAATTTCTCAGTTTTGCTGTCTAAATTCTGAGAAAAAAAAATTCTGGATTCGCTTGCTCACTTTTTGACGTGGAGAAATCTTCGAGATCTCATTTTCGTCAACACGCCAAATATAAATAGAGAAAAAAAAGCCTTTTTGTAAAAAAATAAGCCTCAAAGCCTCAGGCGTTGAAATAACGCCTAAAAAGCATGAAAAAGCCTGCCATACAACCGTTTGTTTTTTATTTTCGGCTTTCTCGTTAACCGCTTAACCGATTTTGATCAAAATTTTTACTTAGGAGGTCCTATTAAATGTAAATAATCCTGCATACAAATATTTCCAAAAAATATTTTTTGAATTTAAAAAAAAAAAGTTAAATTTTTTTTTTTGAAAAATCTTATTTTTGAAAACGGGTTGATGAATTTTTTTGAAATTATGGTTTTAGCTGTATATTATTAAATTCTTAAAAATGGCATACCAAATGTTTTTTCTAAAAAAATTCAAGAAATTCTATATATAAAAAATTATTTTTTAGGATAACTGCTCCAACGATTTTAAAATTTTTTGTTGCATAATTGCAAATTTTTTCAAGGAATTGAGATGGCGTTCTTCATTCTGAGATTAAAACATTTTAAGTACTTATTTTATCAATTTAAAGAACGTGTTCCATGCTTTTTTTCCACATTCAAATTTCCATTCTTCAATTTATTAAATGGATAAATACATATATGTATTAATTATTTGTTTTATATTACATTCAGATTTAAAATTCGAAGAAACTTTTACTGCAAGAGCAAGTTTGTGCGACCCAGTCTTGCATTTTATTTCAATAGACAACTGCACACGAGGCGTAAGTTGCATGTATTCGTTGCACCACAAAAACTGCAAATCGCAGGGCGTACAGCAATGTAGGTCGCCAGGCGTATACAGTTTGCAGTAGTTACTGAAATTTTTAGTAAAATGTCGGATACATGTGACCAAAGTTGTGGGAATTTGATTTAAATTTGTAGTGATGATGACGTTTCGCCTACAGAAGGCTTGCTGTAGTCGTAATCGTCGCAACATTACGAATCTTGTACGCAGCTATGCCACAACGAATAGTTTGCAGAAGGCCTCAAGTGTCATATCTGTCAAATCACATAAAAATTATATGAAGTTGGCCAATATCTCCCTTGTAGAAAAGTAGCAAAACATAAAGAAACTACATATGAAAAATAATTATTACGTACGTGGAGTATTTTAAATGATTTTCTATAAGGCTGTAGCAAATAATCTTACAACACACTATTTTTATTGATATCTCTCCTAAATTAAGATACGTTTATCATCTTATCAATTTAACTTCATAATACTTTTGAACTATCAAAAAAATAAATACGAACCTGATTTAGTGATTTGAATCATTTGATAAATTTCATAATAAAATATTACCTGCGATTAGTTGTTTATCATTGATAAAAGTGCTAAGCGTATTATCAGTGAGCCTCGTTCCTTTTCTTCCTTCATCAATATACAGTGCTGAAAATTCCTCCCTTTTATGACATTAACCAAAAACCAGAAACATCAATCAGATTATCTTAACCAAATTTGTTAGAAAGCATTTAGGAAATATGTCTTTGTATAGGTACATTATTATACTCGTACACGCTTTGCATCACAAATGAGAAAATAAGATGTAAATGTTGTCTATAATTTACATTTTACATGGTTTTTGGGATTTACAAAAAAAAATGAAAAACCCAAATGGATTATCGAGATTGCAAGAAAACCATTTTATAATTTTAAATGAAGGTATAAACGAAGGTGTAACGTGCATGTATCTGTATAGGCCTTTTTTTGTAATGCTAATGGTATACAGTGCAGAGAACAACATTACCTTTAAGTTTTTTTATTCTGAGTTAAAATAAAAGATATTTCAAAATATGGTTTTTATTCAAATTTTCAACAATTTTTTGTTTAGTAAGGTTTGTAGAATTTTTTACCGTTAAATAACTACAACACATTATCTTGAAAGTCTTTATAGGGTTGAGACATTGAAAACACTTCATTATTTTTTTCTTATATAATTCTTATACACTCTCTTCAAGCTATGTTGATACAGGTAGAACCACTGGACTGAAGATGGAAGCACTCTGCCATCTTCATTCAAAAATTATCATACATTTTAATCAAACAAACCAATTTCAACTTCTTTTGACCTGGGCCATGCGAATTGGGTTAAAATCACGTTGAGTTTAATCCGAAGATTAATTTAATTTTTGAGACATAGAAATGCCAAAATTTAATCGCGGTTTAAAATTATTTGAAATTTTAAACGAATTCGCACATTTCTTTAGAATGATGATTAGGGTTACTTAAATGTTTAGCAAGGGTAAGGGCCTCACAAGCATTTGAAAAGTTTTATCCGTCTAGTTTTTACTTACTGAAAATTTTCCAGGGCCTTGATTAACATTGCCCTTAACGCTTTGTCTTGCTTTCTCGTAAGAAATTCTAAAATTTGACGTGATAAATTTGAAGAGATAACTTTTTAAAGTGAGATAGAGAAAAAAAATATTTTGCTAGAACATGATTTGATTCAAATTAGTCAGATAAAAATAAATAAATAAATTTGATGGCACAACAGCTCATGAAGAACTAGGGCCTAGTGACTTACAACTCTCAACCATTCCTGTGTGCGTGTCTGCAGGAATGGAGGGGACCTACAGTTTATTGCCGAATCCGAACGGCTAACGAGCGGCACTTTTCTGTGACAGGAGATACTCTTGGAGGATTTGTCAATTCCTCGCAAGAGGCAGTAGCCGTTTTTCTTTTAAATAAATAGATGGCGAGGCTGGGGATCGAACCTTAGACCTCTGGCATGACAGTCCATCGTACTAACCATCACGCCACGGCTACTACAGTCAGATAGCTACTATTAGTCAGATAGCTTTAATTATTTATAAATCAGGAGTTACTGTTGTCCAGGGGAGTAGCTACCGCTGTATCAGCTGTATCAATGATACAGGGCCCCCTAGATATTGGGGCCCCCGAGATATATAGACCCCTGAAGATACAGAGCACCCGACAAGAAAGTAAAACAAAATTTCATTGAGGTCGAAATTTGTTTGCATGTGTCTTTTCGATAGTTAATGTTTATTATGGGAGGGGGTCACAATTAGGCTTTCGAAGTTTTGCTTTTCATAATTCTGCCTTGCCTTGCTAAAATTCTGTTTTTCAAAATTCTGTTTTTCAAAATACATACTGATAGTAAATATTTAAAATAATAAAATTCTGCTCAATCTGCTTTTCAAAGGAAACATTTATTACCAATATTTATGCAAACTTAAAATTTTGATGTTTACAACAAAAAATGTCAGTATTTAACAATTAAAAATAAATAAAATAAATAATAGCTAATCTGAGCAAAGTTAGAGTATATTTTTAGTTATTTTCTATTAAAAAATCTTATTTGGCTTTAGCCTAGGTATATTTTCAATTGTTTTTTTTTTTATTTTTTTATTTTATATTTTCCCCATTTTGTGGTTCTATCTGCTTCAGCTTATTGAGATTGTAAAAACCTTATTATATGAATCGACTGAGCGACCAATACTTTTAAGAGCGACAATTCATACTTCCTCAATTCTTTTTTGTTGCAAGAAATGATTCCGTTTTTGATTTTGAGAATAAATATAAAATTATAAAAAAAATAAAAACATAATATTATTTCTATAAATAAATACAAACAGTCATGTTGTTTTAGTATTTCCAAATAATCGTATTTATTAAAACCAACCTTAGGTACATTTACCAAGGTTATACAATCTATTCAGTTGTCTAAAGTTATATCAAAAATTAGATCACTTTAGCAATAATTAAAATTTCTTATTTATAACTTGGATGGCTGCAAGTTAAAAAACGTTTATAAATACGCTTAATAAAGTTTCTTTTTAAAATTATAAGACAGAACTCAAATTTCAAACCATCACTGTTTTACATAATTCTGCAAATAGTGCGAGCCTGTCCAATTTATTGAAACTTTTTTATTAATTGCATAATTGTGTAAAACAGAATTTTAAAAGGAAATTTGAATCAGAATTTTGACAAAAGAATTCTGACCCAGGTAGAATTTCAATCCCAACCCGTGTATTATTGCTGCTTAGATATTTTGATTACTCAAACTAAATAAAGATTTCAAAGCTTCTATAATCTGAGTAGTATGTTCGAAGTCTTAGAACCAGATAAATTGTTATCGTTTTCAAACGACATAATAAAAAATGTGCGGGAAGACTGGTTGAAAAATATATAAAAAAATACTTGTAAAATGATTTCCGCGAACTGCTTTAAAAATATGTTTAAAATCCGAAATTCAAAAAATTCTTCCATAAAAGAACTTGCTAAATAATTGGTGATTGAATTGAATAGTCTTGCTTCTAGTTTTCTCGAAAGTTGTCACTACACGATTTCTTTTTTTTTGACACTTTCGGTTACAACAAACTTTTCCAGCTTCTATGGGACAGGAACGGTTATGTTATAGGATTTATCAATTCCATAGAAGCCGAAAAACTTAAAAAATTTAATCAATAAATTTGCAGAAAAAGTCAAGAAAAGTGTTAATTTGAGGAGGTTTAGTCCAAGACAATTTTTTTTTACGTTCAATAAAATATAATGTTAAATTAAACTTATCTTACATGTTGACGCAAGTGTTTTAGTTAATTAAAAGAAAAGTCAGGCAAGAGAGGGGCCCCCAAAAAATGTTTTGATATACAGGGCCCCCAAAGGGCTAGCTACGCCACAGCTGTTGTCAAAAAACTTCTGTGCAAGTGGCCCTTAAAAAATTATTGAGGAAAAATTATTTGGACTGTAAATTCTCTACAATTTTGAAGATATCGAAAAAAAAATGTTTTATTTTTATTAACGATATGACTAACATGAACCGAAATATTAAAGAAAACTAACATACAAGATTGCATAATCGTGCGCGCGATTTTAAATACCAAAAAAAGAACGATTGACCCATTCGGGATCTTGGAATACGGGATTTTGGCATTCGGAATTTTAGCCATTCATGATTTTGTCCATTAGGGATTTTGTCCATTCGGCCATTCAGGATTTTGTACCCAACCCGGAGTAACGCGGAGTTTATAGTTAATTTTTATCGGTTACTGTAATAACTAAGAACTTTGTGTTAATATCTTAACATAAGGCTAGGCGCATATTGAGACGCGACCGGTGGCGGCGGCGCGTGTGACATTGACATGACCTGATTAATAGAAACGTGTCATGTCGTTATCCGCATAGTGAATCACGCGTCTCGTGTTAATATTTTATTGAAGATATTATTTATATTGAAATTGAACTACTAACGGACATACATATGTTGTATAAATAGAAAATTCTAATTTTTCTTGTGTCATCTTTAATTCAAAAATAAAAAAGTCCACAAAAAATTATAATTATAGTATATATTCTCGTAATTAGCAAACTATTTTTTATTTTTCAATTTTATCCGACAGTTTGTATTTTTGTTGACAGAAAATAAAAAGGATTTTTTAAGTTTTTGTTTTTTAATCCATCGTTTTCTTAGCCATCTCTTTATGGAATTTGACAATTTATAGTTCGAAATATAGGAAATAATTATATTTTGACGTTTGGAAAATATTCATATTAATTCATTTTTCCGGAGCAAGCACTAAAATATAAAAATGTTCGGGTTTTGTAGGGGTTTCTTAATCCATTGTTATTGTTAGCCATCATCGCTGATAGAATTTGACACTTTTTAAGTTTTAACATATTGAGTATGTTTTATTCCAATATATGTCCACCGATTGCCCTAAAAATGAATAAATGTTAATGTGTTTAAAAAAAAAAAAGTTAACCTATTAAAAGGATCTTAAACTAAAAATAACAGTTGCAGAATAACTGTTACAGCAAAATAACGGCAATTGTTATAACCAAAAGTAACCACTTTTTGGTCAGTGTTTACCGATTCTGATTGCCCACTGTCGTACCTGGGTGAATATGATTTTCGAGTAGAGTGGTGAGGATATATGATATGGGAGGGAGGGGACTCCCACCTTCTCTCTCATGTGGGCTTTTGTTGCGAAATAGGTATACGTACTTAATTTTATTTGATTGAATATCCAATTTTCAATCGCTCGACCTAAAACAGAAGTAATTGTTTCTAGTTTTCTTCTTCTTTGTAATCAGTCACAAAAACACAGATAAGATAAAGCAAGTTTTCGATTCGTAAAAAATCGCACTCACTTTTTATTTTACGCAATAGGTAACGACTTAAAATCGTTATTGCGCATAAACATTTTCAAATAAAATATAATTTAGATTCAAAAGATTCAAAAGAAAATTTAACATTTTTTTCAAAAAATCAACTATTTGAAAACTATTGCCTGCAATCTAGACGTGCATTTTATTTTAAATACAATGTGCTGCATTACAGTATTTTAGCTTATCACATTTTCTGAACCTCTCTAACTCTAAATTTTTTTTTTTATTGTAAAATATTTGGTAAAATGACATTCTCCTTAAAAAATTACTTAAACGAAAAAAATAAAACAAAATAAATCTAAATATTTACTGTAAATTATTATTTATTATATAACTTTATTAAACAAACCTTTGAATTACAAATATACCTCATGAAAAATCTAGCAACGCATTTCGGAATAAAATTCCTGCTGCACGTAGTTGCGTAAAGTCCGAATATGGTATTTAATTACGAAACGCGTTGCTAGATTTTAATATAATTGAGGCCACTTGAACTTTTTAATCGAAATTCATTCAATCACTCCATCTAAAGCATATGATACTGTTTTTAATAAACAAACATTCTGTGGCGACGAAAACCAACAACATGTAAAAAGTCACTATGTTTTATTCTGAATAATGATGTTGTATTTAAAAGCAAAACGGGAAGTCAAATGTCTCTCTCAGAAACCCGATACTCAAATATGTACAAATAAAATCACATAAAGCCATGTTGTGATTCAAGAAACAACAAATACAAACACGAATAGAGAACCAATATCACTTTTCCATACACAATTAATGGTACAAGAAAAAAGAGGGGACAACTCTCCGAATTATCTGCTACAATTATCAATTTCGCCCATCGAACAGCGTAACGCAGAACCAAAACCAGAACGAAATTTTTCGTTTGTGATTTCGTTGTGTCATTTTTGTATGTGATTTTTCGTTTCCCATCAGCAGCATACTATGTTTTCTAGGAGGAGCGGCGGCGGCGACGGCATCGGTGCCTTTGACACCGCCCCATCCCCACGCGAAGGAAAAGTTGATTAGGTTAATTGTTTATGAACATACAAATGTGTTAGGGGAGAGTGGGGCTAAAAGTAAAGGTCGAACTATAATAGGTGGACGCTGTCGGAAATTAATGTCATAAACGAACGAAAAATTTCTTTCCGAAACGTCAAATGCACACGTAAACCATAATGCACGAGAGATTCGAGGCTAGTTTACTACAACAATTTACATGAAGCTTTCAATTTTCTTCCGTAAGGTGCGCTCGAGAAGCGCTCTTCCCCTCCGAAAGCAAAATTGAACGAAAATGAACGAAACGTAACAAAACGCAATTATGTGTGCGTCTAATGTTAGTATCTATTTTTACGAAAATTATTAATTTAAGACTAGTACGCTGCTGATACGAAACGAAATTTTTAGTTAGTCTCCAACATGACAACGAAATTCTTACGAAAACCATAACGAAAAATTACCCCTTGAAAGTATCACCATTTGCAAAAACAAAAAACAAAAACAAACGCATAAAAATCACAGAAAGCAATGTCGTGATGAAAGAAACAATAAATACAAACAAGAATAGAGACCAAATGCCACTTTTCCGCACACAATTAATGGTACAGGCAATTAATTATGTGCGAAAACAGAGGGGAGATCTCTCCAAATAATCTTCTACAATTACTGATTTCTCTTATCGAACAGCGTACCGCAGAACGAAAAGTATGTAGAACGAAATTGTTCGTTTATCATTTCGTTGTGTAATATGGGATTTTTCACTTCGCATCAGCAGCATACTAGGATTTATAAAGAAGAAGATAAACAAAAAAAATATAGCACATACACCAGTAAAGCATATATAATTAATATTAAAGTTTAAAAATTATTATATTAATTCAATTATTTGATTAATTAATTAATTTTTAATAATCAATCAAAAATCAATATTATTAATCTTTTCTGAAAAAAAAAAGTGAATTTAGTCACATAAAGATTTAGAGTGTAAGTAAATATTTCAGGACGAATATTAGATATAAACACATACGAATTTAACTAATTAGCAAGCCGGGGAAACACATTAGCGATCCCTTTTCTCATCATTCTTTTGTTTTTATTTTTTTCAAAATAATGAAAAAACTAATCAAAACGAAATACGAACATCAAAAACCAATTTTCATCGTCTTGGATCCCAAAAATGTGTTTGAAAATATGAGCAAAGTCTGTTTTTTTTTGTTACAACTTACCCCACAAAAATGTTACAGCTAGCCCCACCATGAAATTTAACATAAAAATCCGAAAACCATGAATAGCTCAGATATATACATAAACTTAAAACAAAAAAATATATAAGTATTTACAAAAATAACTTGCACTGTATCTCTTCCGAGTGAAGAGAAATACCAATAATACCAAGACAAAATAAAGTTACAAACGTATCAATTTTGGGCACTATCCTCGTAACTTTTCTTTTTGACGTCCAATTTACAGCTAAAGTATATTTGACGTTAGATTTGAAGTAGACGAACATTTTTCTCCTTCACGCGTTTCTTAATTTTCAGAGGAACACTTTCATTTTTAGCTGTTACTTTTTACCCCTGTTACTTCTAGCCCCGCTCTCTCCTACCTTATCGAATTACCTAATAAGTTGATTTAAGCATCCAAATGATTTCTTTAACGATAGTTATTGTTCAAAACTTGTTTTGGTTAGTGTGGGAGAGCTTTTATTCTGCAATTTACACTACCTTACCGTTAAAGCCATCTACCCGCCAGAGTAGGAACTTATGTTTTGATATTTGAAATAAATGCCAATAGAGAGCAGGATCTCAACTTTTTTTTATTTTTATTACTAGGTACGTGCTAAGAAATGATCCAGATCCATAGATAATAGATAAAGATATTTCTCAACACAAAAAATATGATTTTTTTTATCTAAATACGTTAAACTTTCTCAGAGATACAGCTTTCAAAAAAAAAAAAAATGATAAATATTTATTCCCTTATTATTTTTTACTAGTGCACTATGCCAGTTATGTATCCATCAACCAAAGTACCAAATGCATAGTCAACTCCAAGTGGATTGTCATAATTATATCCTCCAAACATTGGGCAATCTTAATGCGACCAACGCAACGATGTGACCATCAACTTGTAAGAGATACCACATTCTTCTAAGATAAACAAAACCCCAACAAGTGGTCATCATGCCTGTGCATCAAATTTGAAACAAATCGGTTCACCGGTTTAGGTTCTAGCATATACTAACAGAATTATAGACGCGACCGTTGACGGTATGGCGAAACTAGTGGAAATTATGATAACAACCTTGATTTTGCAACAACCTCAATTGAAGCAACTGCCCGAGCAACCGGAAAGCTTTTACCAGCCTAATACATAGAACATTTTATAAGCGAGTTACGAGCATATATATATATAAATATTTTATATATGTATATTTACATATATTGTAGATATCACAATAGTGATAAAGTTTTAAAAAAAATAGCAACACAATCAACCACTTTTATCTTATCGTTGTTTTGATAGGTATTATGGAGGAGGAGGTTGACGTATTGATTAATTTGTCAACAATCATGATAAAGCATTTTTTTGTATTTATTGCACTTGTCATTTCGCTGCCGAAAAATATAAACACATTATGTAAATATCAATCTTTGCTGTCATTAAGCATCACTCATCAATTATAAACAATTTCTTCGTTAAATACCGTTCAAAAATTATTTACTTAACCGACAATAAACCATAATTTAATATAAGTAGGTACCTACCTACCTGCCTACCGCGCAAATCTATCTTTCACACTTGCGTTGGCTCCCTTCCAAGCTTTAAAAAAAATTGAAGTAAACAGATCGTTTAAATGGATATTGTTAGATTATGATGTCATGAATATAAATTAATGTGGTTGAGTTTGGGCATGTGCGTGTGCTTCCATGTAAAAAAAACAAGAAGAATAACAAAAATAAACGAAAGATACGTCGCGTCGTACCTTCCTACTTCTCTCACGCAGTTGTGCTTTGGTTAAAAACATTGGTTGATTCATTTAGAGATACATAGATACAATATGATATCTACAGGGTGATTCACCTAAGGTGTAACAAAAAGCTAGAGCTTGTAGGTTTTGTCGAGATAAGAAAAAAATCGTAAGGAAGGGGGTCTATTTCCCACCGTTTAGCCAGGAGGGGCAATTTTCTAAAAAAAAAAATAAATCTTTTTTAGGGAATATTTTTTGAAATATTAATTTTCAAACTCAACATTTTGAAAAAAACACAATTGTTCGTACGCGCATTACTCGGCTAAACATCATCCGATTAGGTTGATGTTTTTTTTTTGGATTTGTATTGAATTAGATTAACACACAACGGAGCATTGAAAAAATTAGAAAATTCGACCAACAAAAAAGTCAGAAAATCGTGAAAACCTCTTGAAATTTTAAACATTCTAAATAATTTTTTTTTGTTCGTACGCACATAACGCGGCTGAACATCATCTAAATTGGATGAAGATTTTTTTGTTGGATTTGTATTGAACCAGATAAACACACTGCGGAGATAATAATTGGAAAATTAGGCCGGAAAAGTCAGAAAGTCATGATAACAATTGGAGCTTGCTCGACTTTCGAAAGGAACATTAATAATTTAATCATTAAAAGGTGGAACGACGTTCGCCGGGTCAGCTAGTTTTTAATAAAAATAAAAACAATAACCAAATTTAACATACATCGGTTAATCTTTATATAGTAAACCTTAACTAAAATACTTTTAGAGTTAGAGTTCATATACATATGTCAAATCTTTTATTTTCTTATTTTTGGCTTGTCACGTCACTCGCTCTGTAGTTTAAGGTGCTTAATAGGCCAGAAACTTTGGTATCGCAGGTCGCAGGCAGTAGCACCACGCATCAGTAGTTTTCAGTCAGTATGTATACATGTTTTTTTTTTTACTAAATTAAATGCGTTTCACGCGGAGATAAGTACCACCTTTCGATGTCAAAACAATATTAGCTGGATTCATTTCCAAAGCACTTGGTGTTTTTTCACAAGCTTTGAATTTATAATTCTTAAGTAACATTACGAGCCCAATGGATGTTTGCATCTTTCCAAATCTCAATCCAATGCAATGTCTTGGACCTTCACCAAATGGCAACCAACTGCATGGATGACGTTTTTGAATTTCTTCAGGGCTAAAACGTTCAGGATCGAATTTTTCTGGATCGGGGTAGATTTCGGGATCATGATGAATGGCATCAGTGGGAATCAGAACCATCGAGTTCTTGGGTATAACGAATTTTGGATTTGATGTTGGATATTCATTGATCGATCTTCGAACCAAGTTCGTGATGACAGGATATTTACGAAGAGTTTCTATTAAAAATAAATAACAAAAATAAAGTCAATGTATAAGTGTGGTCGAACTTAAAAACAAACCACTTACCTTTTATGACTTTCTCCAAATACAGCATTTCCATCAGGCATTCGTAAGTCAGTTCTCCACCGTGTTTTTCAATTTGCGCATTGATTTCGGCTCTCAGCTTATCCTGAATATCTTGATTCATTGCCAATTCGTACAAAGCAAATCCCATTGTCGTCGAAGATGTTTCAGATCCTGCCAAGAAGAAAATGAACGTTTGTGCCGCAATCTCTTCAATATCCATTCCTTCTTCTGAATGTTTGAGCTCTAGCAATAAGTTCATAAAATCATTCCGTTTTATAGAATTTTTCTCCCGATATTCCACAGTTTCTCTGACAACACGCATAAAGAAATTTTCAATTTCGTCATGAGTTTGCTTCATACGTAGCTTTCTTGCTAAATCTGGATAGCTGAACATGAATAAAGAGACAAGGAACATATGACGTTTAAGAATAAAAGTTTTGTCACCCATTTGACGGAACTCAGCATTCGGATCTTTGAGACTGTTACATTCAATACCAAATCTACAGGTTCCAATAACATCAACTGTAAAACGTCCCACAATATCTTTGATTTCCAAAATTGTGTTTTTCTCAGTTTCTGCACTAACTGCTTCCACTAATCGTTCTGCAACTGATACCACCGTTGGGAACATGAATTTCATTTTTCCCGAAGTAAAAGTTGGTGATATTTTACTCCTCATATTCTTCCATTTTGCCCCATCCAAATTCAATAAATTACCCGTTAGAGGATCGTCTTTTTCATTATGAAAAATTCCACGACTTGTAAAGTTATGGAAGTCTTTTATGAAGATATCTCTAGCCAAATCGAGATCATAGATGATTACAGCAGGATTGAGAAAAAAATAAAACCCCCCGAATGGGCCAAGACTCTTGAATTTATGATAGTTTGCGCGGGTGATCTCACGCATATGTTTTGTAGTAGGGTAACCAACTAGATTCCCCTGGGGAAATGATGGTGGATCATGAGGTATTCCTCGTCGCTTCCAATATGTCTGTTGGCTTTTAATTAACACATAGATTGTGCTTATCAATGTTATGATGATAAAAATAAAAACACTGAAAAACGTCACCATGCTTAGAAGTAAAATAAATTAACGAGACACTCACAACGTAACTTTGGATGGTACTAAAAACTTTTTTGGAAAGAGAAAGCTTTTATAACATTTTACTGTTGTGTACTCATATGTATAGGTACAGCACACTACACATTATTTATACCTTCATGCTATGCGCCCAAAATTAATATAATTATTGCTGAATCATCTTAGATGTTGTGATGTGAGTTGTGAGTGAAACTTAGTTCCAGAGATATAGGACATCAAAAATCGCGAAAACCGTAACTGACTCACGTACTAAGGGACTGACAGATCATCAAAAATATGGAGCACTTCCCGGCACCTTAGTATCTTGTAATTTTGCACAACGGTAGGCCTTGTGGTTGTTTATGTTACCTTAAAAAGCCGAAATAATGAAATTCTTTGCACCCAGCTGTTTACGCACCGTAATAAACAGTGAGGTATGTATGGGGGCATACTGCCTCCCTGCAACCCACTGCTTGCTCCAGTATAGGATTTGGGGTACGTGCGAGGTTGGGTGTATGCAAATTTTCATTTGCATTTAAAGAATCTGGATTTAAAAAAAACTTTGGATTTATAAACAGTGAGGTAGGATTTACCGGTAAATTCTAGAATTTCATTATATCGGCTTTTTACGGTAACATTTACAAAGGAAAAAATCAAAAATTTGGGGTTTTCCATATTAAGGGCGTGTTATCCGCCCACTTTCTCAGAATTGCTATCAATTATATGGAGCACTTCTGATTGTTGCAGAATGATGAAATTTGTTAGAGTGTTATAGGCCTCACAATGGGATTTTCGCAAAAAAAAAATATGTCATTTAAAAGGTCAGTAATTGGTCATAAAAGGTCAGATATTTTTAGAAATTGGTCAGGCTTGGAAAATTTTTAATCCAGGGTCAAAATTTTTCAAGGTCACCAGCGATTTTTGGCACCTCATTTATGGGATATTGGAAAAAAAAATATATACCATCTGAAAGGTAACTCTGTACTCTACTCATTAAGGTCAGCTAGTTTCAGAAATTGATCAGCGTTAGATTTTTTGTAATGAATTTTAAAAGTTTTGTTCAAGGTCATATGAAATTTTAGCACCTCATTTATGAGATATTCGAAAAAAATATGCCATCTGAAAGGTAGTAGCCGTGGCGTGATGGTTAGTGCGATGGACTGTCATGCCGGAGGTCTAAGGTTCGATCCCCAGCCTCGCCACCTATTTATTTAAAATAAAAAAACGGCTACTGCCTCTTGCGAGGAATTGACAAATCCTCCAAGAGTATCTCCTGTCACAGAAAAGTGCCGCTCGTTAGCCGTTCGGATTCGGCAATAAACTGTAGGTCCCCTCCATTCCTGCAGACACGCACACAGGAATGGTTGAGAGTTGTTAGTCACTAGGCCCTAGTTCTTCATGAGCTGTTGTGCCATCAAATTTATTTTATTTATTTATCTGAAAGGTTACTTAATTCCCATTCAAGATCCTCTGCGACCTCGAAAAAAAATAAATATTAAAAATTCATAAAAAAATCTCTATGGCTGACCAATTTCAGAAACTGCCTGTACTTTTATAAAAAATAAGTCACCTTGCAGATGTTGTATACTTTTTTCGAAGATCCCATAAATGAGGTGCTAGAAGTTCATGTGACCTTGTAATAACATTGAAAAAACTCTAAAAAGTTACTAAAAAAAAACACCATGTCTGAACAATTACTGAAACTACCTGACATTTTATGACCTTTTAATGACCTTTAAAAGTGCATATTTTTTTTCTAAAATTTCACTATAATGAGGTGCTAAAAGTCTTTTACTGTGACCTTGAAAAAACTTTAAAAATGAATTTAAAAAAACTTTTGCCTGACCAGTTACTGAAATTACTTGACCTTTTATCACTGACTAGTTCCCCTCCAAGTTGTATCGTTTTTTTTTTTTTTTGCGAAATCCCATAAATGAGGTGCCAAAAATCGCAGGTGGCCTTGAAAATCTTCAACCCTAGATTTAAAATTTTCTAATCATGACCAATTTCTGAAACTACCTGACCTTTTATGACCAATTACTGACCTTTTAGACAGCATATTTTTTGCGAATATCCCGTATATGTGGTGCTAATATCCCACAGCCCTCACAATGAATGCAAAAAAAAAAAATTAAAATTTGAGATTTATCACTTAGGGGGCGTGGAATCCACTCACTTTTTTAGATGGGTTACCAATTATAAAACCACTCCTAATGTATTGTTGTATCTACATTGATAAAACTCGGAAGTGCGCTAGGGCTTGGATAATTTAAAGTTTTCATATAGAGAGCGCGGTATCCGCCTTCTTCCTCAAAATTATCTTATGATTGTTTTAGAATGATGAAATTTGGTATAGCGCGGTATTTACTTGAAATAGTAAAAATTTTCCCTCTCGTTATTTTTAATTTTCTAAAAGACTAAAACATATTTTATTTTAATAAGAACATTGAGTTTTGAAAACAAAATCACTAATTTACTTAAAATTTTGAAAAAAATCAGTTTGAAATGTTTGTTTTCATTTTGAGTTTGAAAATAAATATTTCAAAAACTATTCCTAAAACAGATTTACATACATATTTAAAAAAGAATAAAAGAAAAGATTTCTGGCTTTACAAAAAGGTATATAACAGCATTTGTTGTTTTTTTAATAATTTTTTTTGGTTTAAATAATTTTTTTTTTAGAAAATTAACCCTCCCCCTCCCTTACGATTTGTTCTTATCTCAACCCAACTTACGCGCTATAGATTTTGAAATTCAACAACTATTTTTGTATTTTTGATGCTCTATATATTCTGAAATTTGGTTTATTCGCGGTACCGTTGAATTGAAAATGGGCCTCATCGCTTATTATGAGTTTGTGAATAAACTCGTTTCGTTTTTCTTTCGTAACAAAACTTCTTGAAAACTCCGAGCACACTGTAAGGGTATACTTCTGGATCATTTGCTTTTGATTCGTGAACCAATTTAATCTTACATAGACAAAGTTTTAACTGCAGTAAAATTCTTTTCAAAGACCG